>CM065813.1:11985500-12460500 GCA_033398695.1 Orobanche coerulescens | reverse complement strand
GAGATACGTTTAGGATTTGTTAGGTTGTAGTATAGCTGGGTCGGTCGTAGTTATGAGTCGGATAAATGGCCATTTCTAGGAGGACATGCAATTTTGTATTGTATGTGTGTGTGATGTTGTTCTTCCACCCGGAGCATTCGACGGGGCGTCTGGGGGTCGATACTAAGGGGTACGTCCGCGGAAGTGGTTTCCCACCCCGAGCATTCGACGGGGCGTCTGGGGGTCGATACTAAGGGGTACGGCCACGGATTACCAAGTGTGAATGGTTGTAATATTGAGATGAGTTGATATACTATTTTGATGCTGATGATTTTCGATATCTGTGATATGTTCGGAATATCACAACGTTTTGTTCTCGAAGTTGAGATACATTATATCTAGGATCTTGGTACTTGGCTAGAATGGCACTAGGATATGTGTCGTAAGTGTTTAGCTCCTCGATTGTGAGGTTTTGGTGTTGGAAAACGAACCCTGTTATTTTTTCATGTACTGTGGTTTGTTGAGATTTTGGGTTGAGATCCCAGCGGTTGTGTAAAGATTGTTTTTGGAATATGACTTTGGGTCGAGACCCATTTGTCTTGAGATGGTTTTGCAACTAAGGACTCGAGGTCCATAAAGAGTTTCTATTTATAAGAATGTTTGTTACATGAACGAGATTTGGGCCGAGACCCTATATTTTCCAAAGAAAAAGGGGCTTTATAATCTAGAACTTGAAGTCCCAAAAGGACTTACTGTCGTTTTCAAAAACTCCCGAATTGATAAATTACTTTCAAGGACATAATTCGCATTTTAAACTTTGAAATATCTCGGGAACTTCCTTCATTGTTCGTCGTTGTCTTATTATAACTGATATTTGCGTGATATATATTGTATAGACTGAATACTTGTACTAGCCATTTGAATGCTAACCCCTTAAATAGGGGAAATGCGTATCATGCATTTCAGGTATGCTTAGTTCGTTGGGAGCAACCACAGGAACGACATGGAAGAAGACGAGCCGCGATACTAATAAAGAGTTAGAGTCCAGTTTGATGTGTCATATTGTTGAGTTATCTTCTGTCTTCCGTTGTATTGTATTTTGACCCTTGCGTGGGTATGAGTTTTGTAAGAGAGATGTATATGAAATTTAAGTTGTATGTTGTGGTGAAGACCAAATCGCTCTAATGGTTCGTTATTTAGCCATGTCGGCAAGTAATGTGATGTCTTATTTCTATAAATAGCCTGGTAGATCTTCACGGAGAGGGTCTGCGGCGTGTAATATTCCCAGATAGTTTCTGGGGGTGTTACATTTATGGTATCGGAGCTTATGTTATGGAAACCTAGGATGTCGGGTCGAGTCGAGTCGTGTTTTGTCGAGTTTGTTGCGTCGTTCGAGTTGTCAGTTAACAAGTCGACTTGTGCATTGTCATATCATGTCGTTCGTGTTGTTCTTTGAGATTAGTATCGTGGGCGACTGTCATTTTCGTGCGACCTGTGGATGTAAGTCTCCCCTTATATATACATTTTATTTTATATTTAGTGTTGTATAATTTTGTTTGCAAGTAAGAGGCAAAATAGAAACCGTATTTGATACTTGTGGTATATTACGTGTATGGCAATTGGGATATACTGATAGATTGAGTTCTGATTGGTACAACGTGTTGTGGAAGTCTCTGGACATTAATGTGTTCCAGGAGGCGTATTGACGACAGAGATTGTCGGAAACACAAACGGACGGTCTCGACGTATGTCTGAACCTGAGATTATATTCATGAGTGGTATCGATTAGTATGATAATTTGAATGCGGGATGGGCACGTTTTTGGGAACCGAATATGTTTGACATTGTTGCTAATTGCTACAAACGTGTTCTTATTGATAATTGTGTTGGCTGCGCGTGTATTTGAAAATGTTTCTAAAAATTTCGTAGATTTGAATATGTTGTGAAAATTAGATCTTCTCAAATATTTTACTAGTACGGTTAAACGGCAGTTACAATGAATTTTGAAAATTTTCTGAAATTTGGACAAGCCGTCCGTATATTTTCAAAGAAGAGAGTTGATGGATTATTTCTTGCTACCTCAGTGTATGCTCATCGTTAGCTATATCCGCTGCACGTGTATTTTTAAATGACTTACAAGTACTTCGCAAACTGAGTTAAACTAGAAAATTTTCGTGGCTATTTTATCGGTATGCATAAGTAGTGACTTAGCGTATACATTTTTTTTATTTATAAACGTCTTAAGTTTTGACAAAGTGATCGTGCACTTTCATAGAAGCCTTGTGATGGAGTATGGGGTTATGTTTTAAAGTACTTTCGATATTTTATTAAATATCACCATCGTCAATCTTTTGTCATATTTGAAATAATCTTATAATGGTTTTAGCCTATTGATGTTAATTTCAAATAACTTGAGTATACGATTTTATAATCCTTCACACCATAGAATTTTTATATTTTAAACCAAAATGTGATTTTTATTTTCAAAAATCTAAAGATAGTGAAATATGGAGAATCGTACTCGACTTAAACTCTAAACTTGGATTTGGAGTAATTTTCTGAGAAGAGTCAGTCAGCGCACATAAATTTTGTACCCAATTGTTGTGTTGCGTGATTTCGGTTTGTTTTGTAGCCCATGTAGTGTTATTTCGACATGATTTTCTCGTGACGAGGATGTTTTAATGGATTTTAATATTCCGAATCATGGCTTTGCAAATAATTTCAGAAAGAAACAATTTCGATCTATTCCTTATAGTGTTGGTAAAACAGCCCGATGTGCCAAAAGCATTTCTAATCTTATTTCGAAAAAAATTATGAACTCAGATTTTAAAATGTTACTATGTAAACAAATGTTTCGGGGACTTTTTGAAAAAGAATGTTATCAATGATTTACTACTATGACGTGCGAATTGTTGTGGCCGTGTCTGTTTTTGTATCGGCATTGAACGTAAATTTTCTGTTGATATGGTCATGTGGTCCATCAGTTACGACTGTTATTGTACTCGTGTAACTTTCGTGAGTGAATATTTTATGTGATGTATTATTGACTTACGTCGGTATGTTACGATAAATCGGCATTATGGTTATTGTTTTGTGATGTTATGTTCCAAAGAGCTGAGCGGTTGTGTGTTCAGTATGCCGAGAAGATGAGGTCGAGGTTGTAGTGGTGGACGTGGTCAGAAGCATGGTGAGGCACGAGATCAGAGGCAAGTAGCTGGAGAGAATGTCATTGTTGGCAGAAATCCAATGTTCGTAATGACTCTATCATTGGCGAATCCGATGTCCGTGGCATTAGAGCAGATGAATTCAGTTGATTCATCGGGTAGTAAGGGAATGGGGGTCCATAGACCTCAACCCCCGTATCAATCGATTGTGGAACCTTCTAGACCAGCTGGAAAACCTATGAGATCCAGGGCGGTATCATTGACTGTGGGTAACTTGCCTAAATGCTTCAACTGTAATGTTCCGAGTCATGAACGTGCGAATTTAAGAAGCCGCCGATATCTTGCTATAATTGTGGACACGAGGGGCATCGAGTGCAGTATTGTGATGAAGTATCTAGATCACACATGACCACTGAGAGATCCATTCCTATGATGGAGGCGGGTCCAGAAAGTAAGAGGCAGCAGACCTCGGGTAACTTTTCCAGAGGTTAGAGAAGTGATTTTCATGAGCCTGCTGCTTTGCATTGTCCTTCTGGGAGCACCCCTCATTCGTTTGGTCAGTCCAAGAATCTTATCCCAGAGTTGAGTAAGGTGAGCGGTATGAAGATGTGCTTCAACTGTAGCCGTGTGGGCCATACTCGGTAGAATTGTCGCTCACCACAAGTTAACTATTTCAAGTGTGGTTATTTGGGACACCAAGCGGTGCACTGCGAGACCATCGTTGAGATGTTCGGGAACTGGAGACCCGCTCCTGCCCGTGGAGGGCCCAGTGGGGCCCAATGATGTTATTGCGTGTTGTATTGTGGGTTTTGTCTTGTGTGGGAATGATATTTGTTGTGCGAACCTTTTTACTTCGTTTGTGTTCTACCTTATTATTTTATTTAAGTTTCGGGACGAAACTTATTCTTAGTGGGGTAGAATGTAATACCTGTATTTTTTATCCCTGTATTTTTTCGATTCTAGCAATTCACTTGTGTTCATTGACATATTTTGGATATGTTTTGTTCCGCACATATCGCCATTAGAGCGAGTTTTAATATTGTTTCGGGTTAATCGGCATATCATTGCGACTTTTCTGCATTTGGGTCCGATCCTTGTGAATCTTGCTCAGAATTGCCATTTTGTCGTTCCCACAAGTTTGTTTAACATTTGTGGTCATGTTGTGAACTTCGGAATTGTTATTCGATCTCGTATCTGTAATATCCAACAACTTCTTTTCTCATTCTACCGAATTGCCGGTCTTATTGGGCCAAATATCTTTCCGTTGGTGATTGACTGGACTTGTACGACATGTTTCGTAGTGAGTTCATAGTTGTTTTGGATCGTTGATGTTTCATTTGAGCAATCGGGATGTTGTCGGATGTCTTACCGGGCTGTTGGAGCTATCGGAATTTTACTGCTGTGTTCAGTAGTATACTTACGGCCGTAAGCCGTGTTAGTTACAGCCGTATGTCACGAGAGTTACGGACGTATGTATTGTATCTTACGGACGTAAGATGCCTTTTGTTACGGCCGTAAATTGTTTGTTGTTACGGCCGTAATGTAACTTCGTTTTTTTTGACAGGAGTCCATAGAGGGACTTACGGCCGTAATAATTTCATATTACGGCCGTAAGACAAACGAATTACGGTCGTAAGCCTTATATGTTACGGCTGTAACATGTCCTTGCTATTTAATAGCAGGGCAGCATGTTCATTCGTCATTTGCCCTTCTTCCTCCTTCCTTCGCAATTTTGGGTTAGAATTCGAGGGTGGTGGTCTGTGGCATCATTGTTCATCATTTTGGGAAGCTCTATCCGTGATTATCATCATCCTCCCCTCAAGTTCGTCCGGATCGAAGGTAAACTCTTGAAAACCTTTAGGGTTGACCTTCGAGATTCTCTTCTTGATTTCGATTTTCATCCAATTTTGGTGGTTTGGGTAGTGTTATTGGGTGTTATTAATCATGTTCTATGGATTGTGTAACCATATCTCGAATTCGTTGAAGCCCAACCATGATTTTTGTGTTCTAGGGAAATCTTGAGTATTTAATGCTCGATTAAATGTCTCATTGAGTTTTCCTTCGATTCTTAGATGGGTTTTACATTGTTTTTAGTTGTTATGCTCATAGTGATCACGTTGCTATTGTGTCTCTCGTGGAGGATATACGTTTGGGGACTTCCGGTCGAGCTACGTCCTTCGGAGTTGTACGTGTGTTAACCATCGAGGCAAGTATTCTTGTCTATACGATTTATATTGTGTGAATTGAGGTTGTTTAATGAATTTGTGATGGTTATTCATTTGTGTTGGTTTTGTATGACATGGGTCATTTTTGATATTATGTTGAGTTAGTATCGGCTTGTTCCTTGTCATAGAGATATGCCAATAGAGACATAGTGTCGGGTAGATAGTATACTTAGACATGTGCTATAATGATTTGGTGATCAACGGTTGTGTGGGTTAAGTTATGTATATGAGTTGGTTTAATTGTAATGGGTTGATCGGTTGTTATGCCGTTGATGTGTGGAGATGCGTTTAGGATTTGTTAGGTTGTAGTATAGATGGGTCGGTCGTAGTTATGAGTCGGATAAATGGCCATTTCTAGCAGGTGCATTGATTATATATATTGTGACTAACCGTCGGGACATGCAATTTTGAAATGTGTGTGTATGATGTTGTTCTTCCACCCGGAGCGTTCGACGGGGCGTCTGGGGGTCGATACTAAGGGATACGGCCGCGGAAGTGGTTTTCCACCCGAAGCGTTCGACGGGGCGTTTGGGGGTTGATACTAAGGGGTACGGCTGTGGGTTACCAAGTGTGAATGGTTGTAATATTGAGATGAGTTGATATACTTTTTGATGTTGATGATTTTCGATATCTGTGATATGTCCGAAATATCACAACGTTTTATTCTCGATGTTGAGATACATTATATATAGGATCTTGGTACTTGGCTAGAATGGCACTAGGATATGTGTCGTCAGTGTTTAGCTCCTCGATTGTGAGGTTTTGGTTTTGGAAGACGAACCCTGTTATTGTTTTCGTGTACTGTGGTTTGTTGAGATTTTGGGTTGAGATCCCAGCGGTTGTGTAAAGGTTGTTTTGTGGAATATGGCTTTGGGTCGAGACCCATTTGTCTTGAGATGGTTTTGCAACTAAGGACTCGAGGTCCATAAAGAGTTTCTATTTATAAGAATGTTTGTTACATGAACGAGATTTGAGCCGAGACCCTATATTTTCCAAGGAAAAATGGGCTTTATCTTGAGCTTGAAGTCCCAAAAGGACTTTCTGTCGTTTTCAAAAACTCCCGAATTGATAAATTACTTTCAAGGACCTAAGTCGCATTTTAAACTTTGAAATCTCTCGGGAACTTCTTTCATGGTTCATCGTTGTCTTATTATAACTGATATTTGCGTGATATATATTGTATAGAATGAATACTTGTACTAGTCATTCGAATGCTAAACCCCTTAAATGGGGGAAATGTGCATCATGCATTTCAGGTATGCTTAGTTCGTTGGGAGCAACCACAGGAACGTCATGGAAGAAGACGAGCCGCGATACTAATCAAGAGTTAGAGTCCAGTTTGATATGTCATATTGTTGAGTTATCTTCCGTCTTCCGCTGTATTGTATTTTGACCCTTACGCGGGTATGAGTTTTGTAAGAGAGATGTATATGAAATTTAAGTTATATGTTGTGGTGAAGACCAGATCGGTCTAATGGTTCGTTATTTAGCCATGTCGGCAAGTAATGTGATGTCTTGTTTCTGTAAATAGCCTAGTAGATCCTCACGGAGAGGGTCTGCGGCGTGTAATATTCCCAGATAGTTTCTGGGGGTGTTACAACAGGTTCTTTTAAATATTAAAATATTTATAACTTTTCGTTTCTTCGCTGTTTTTCAAAAAACAACAAATATTAAAATAATCCTCATTTCACAATCTTTAATTTCTCATCCGTTGTCCATATATAAAAATAATTCTAAGATTTTTAATAGAGTTACAATATTATTATGCAATTTTAATATTAAAATTACATTTTATATATTAGAATAGCAAAAGAAAAAAATATTATTAGCCTAAATTGAGCTTGAAATGATATAAATGTGTATGCTAAATATTTGATTTTATTATTATTTAAGTTCATTTTAATTTATAACTTTACTACGTTGATGTACTTAATTAAATTTGAAATCATATTAAAAATATTTAAAAAATATTAAATAAAAGATAGACCTGTGGGCCGGGCTGGACACTCGCGGTTTGGGCCAGCAATGGGCGGGTGATTTTTGGGCCGGGCTAAAAAAACTCGTTTTTTTGGGCCAAAAAATAGAGGCTCAAACCCAAGTTTTTGCGGGTGGCCCAACTCGGTCCGCGGGTTTGAGCCAATTTTGCCCGGTCTAGTTCTCACATCAGGACTAAATTCACTCTTATATACTTCCTCCGTTCTTTTATTATTACAACGTGTTGACTATTACACTGTTTACATATTTTCTTTTGACCATCTTTTGTGATTTATATATTTAAAAAAATATAGTCATGTGAGATCTTGTTAGATTCATCTCGAAATATACTTTCAAAATATCAACTTCTTATAATTTGTAAAAATAAAGAATTGAAGATATTAATAATTAAAGTTGTCGCATGATCGTAATCGAAAGTTCGATGCAGCTTATAAAAGAACGGAGAATATATATATATATATATATATATATATATATATATATATATATATATATATATATATATATAGGTTCTGTGTGAATGGGGTTTAAATTAAAAACAATAATGAAATAAGTCCAAAAATCTTAAATACATAGATGATCAAAATTTATTCTCATAAAAATTACGCACGAAATGCATTATTTTAAAATATCAACATTTTAATATATATATATATATATATAATATTCATGCATTAATATTTTGATACAAAAACTATTTTGAATCGTGAATCAAAGAGGTGCAAATTTATTCTTATTTTTTAGATATAGATATACACACATATGTTTGACTTGTACATATAGGGTGTCGGCGTGTCTCTTCCGTCTTTAGGTAGATCTCTCTTACATGTTCCAACTTTTAAAACACAATCTTCTTCTGACCTAATACACAGTGCACCGTGAATTGAGAAATTGTTGTGGAGGCGTGATGAATAGGAGCTCAGGAAAGTTGATTAAAGTTTTCAAGAACTTGAAATACTCTGCTGTTAACAGACATACAAGTAATACTTTTGTCAAATTCAATTCATTCAAATCTACCGCTCATTTTCTGCAATGGACTCAAATCTTCGGCGGAGGTTAGCCAATTTTGAACTATCACCTTCATTCTGATGCTTTTTTTTTTTGTATATACTACCTCCGTTCTTTTATAACTGCAATCTCACTCTTACAAATGCACAAATTTGATTATTAATATACTACCTCCGTTCTTTTTTGTTTATACGTGTTTTTGGTTCATATGAGAGTCAAATTTTGTAAATTGGGTTTGTTAAATGGTCGTTGTTTGTTGACTGTTTTATACAACTTGAAGGAAACAGGCTTAGCAAATTTCCGCAATTTCATCCCATTGTCATTTGTGGTTTAAGAACTTTTTCTGTTGGATTAAATAATTTTAGAATTTGAATGTAGCAAATTTGACAAACTCGGTGTTCACTAAAATTTACTTGAAAGATGTGCTTGTGTAGTACGAGGCTACACTAATCAGTTTCTGATTTGGAATATAATTTTGTTTGGTCTGACTTCATAACATTTGACAAATTCGATCACGAAATCCACATGAGAGACATGCTGATGTAATACAAGATTGTAAATTACCTGTGTTGTACAAGTGTCTGTTTCTTCCTCCAATATAGTTGGGATTAAGGTGCAGTTGGTGGTGGTGGTGATGATGATGATGATGATGATGATGATGATGATGATGATGATGGTGGTGGTGGTGGTGGTGGTGATGTTGATGCACAAGTGGCTATGTTTTTAGTTTCATTCTGGATAAAGAAGGGGGGTTTATTGTCTGTTACTGAATATTTCTTTCATCCAAGTTAAAATAGTTCAATAGTTGACTAGTTTTATGGATAATTAACTATTATATGTAAAATAAAACTTATCAACACTTTGGCATGTACAATGACAGAAAGACCTAAAACTATATACTATGAAGCGGAGAATAAAGCAAAAGAAAGATCTAATTGCGATCCATCAAGACTAACGACGTCGAATTATACTACCTATACTACAAAGGGGAAGGAGGTGGATGATGAGCTTACAAGCATCAAGAAAGGAGATATTGTTAATTTATCTGACCTTCTATTCACCAAAAACCGGGATTACCTCATCAGATGCAACGATGGCCAAAGAGTATGTTTCTACACTGAATTAAGAAAATTAGTCACAAAAATTAACCTCGTAACATATTAGCTGATTGTATGTACCATCTCTCTCTCTCTCTCTCTCTCTCTATATATATATATATATATATATATACACACACACAGGTAAAGGCTGAGCAGTTGCTAGGCAAGGTGGTAGTTATATATTTTGATTCAGTTATGGATGGGGTTTTTTCTTCATCCTTGATGCACATATACAAAGATTTACAGCATAACACTAGTTTCGAGGTCGTTTATGTTTATGATAGCCATGGCAGCGAAATATCATATTATGAAGATATGATTTCTCGCATGCCATGGACTGCTATCCCATTATCAGATATAACATGCAGGAAACATCTGAAACGAAGATTTGGTGTCCCCGAATGGTTATATCTTGAATACCTCATCGTTATTGATCCAACGGGTATGATTTTGCAATGTCCAGCACAGGAAATTTTTCTTGATTATGGAGCTCGGGGTTATCCATTCAGCGACGAAAGGCTAGATTTCCTAAAATCGGAAGATGCTGCTGCTGCTAGACAACCCTCCTTGCATACACTCCTGGCCTCCCCAGAACGTGATTATCTCATCTCAAACAAAGGAGACCGGGTATGAATTGATGGCACAATGTGTAGCAATAACTAAAACATTTTAAGTAATTTATGGTTTTATATTTTAATTCTACTGTCGAATGATATGATATGAATGTTAGTGAATTTGGATAATCATCATTCTAGGAATTTGGATAATCATCTATCTAGTCCATTACTACTGTGACAGGTACCTATTCACACTCTTGAAGACAAGGTTGTAGCCCTGTACTTTTATGAAGAAGGTTTTTCCGATGACAAGATCACAGAAGAACTTAAGATGGCTTATAAAGAGTTGGCGAAGAATAATAAAAAGTTTGAGGTTGTTCTCATTTACCGTTTTGACGGACTAAGAACCTGGGGTTACAAAAGTGACGAATCATTCTGGGAAACATTTAAAACAATGCCTTGGTTGGCGCTCCCAAATGATGACTCGCATCATAGGATGCTGAAACGGATTTTTAATTTTCCCTATGATAATGAGGGACAGGAATTTGCGCTTATAATCATTGGGCCTCACGTGGAATTTATCGAACCGTTTGGTGTCTTTATCTTGCTGAACTTTAAGATTCCAGCGTACCCATTCTCCCGCAAGAAAGTTGCCGATTTAATTACTGAAGAAGCAAAGGAACTGAGGCTGGAAATGCTATGGGATCCAAACAGTGTTTTTGGTGGAAAATTTGGGTCCGAGGTGAGTTATTTTGCTGTTCTGGTTCGTGTTTTAAAATCTCTTTATCAGTTCTTATTATCGTGCTTCTTTAAACTCCCAACACTTCAAATTTGGTTTCGAGCTTTTGTCGATTTTGTTCCAAACTTGTAGGTTCAATTCTCTCAACTTGCTGGTAAGAGAGTCGTAATTTTTTTTGACTGGGGCCTCCTCAGCAAGTGGGATGCTGAGTTCCTAGAGGCCTTGAAAGAAAGATATATCCACTTGAAGGGTACCGATAATGAGTTCGAAGTTATCCACATCACAAAGTTGTCTTCGAAAACCAAGCATGTCGCGAATCTTCCTTGGTTTGTGAAGCCTCTCTGTCAACACTACGATGCATGTTTCTCCATATTGTTTGATTTATTATTCTTTCGGTACAACGGAGGATGTACTTCACTGATTGCCTTCGATCGGGATGGAAGAGTCGTCAGGAAAACGGTTCTTCCTACGTTTGAGGATATGGATTTTCCCTTTTATGCTGATGGTTTGGAAAAGGAAGCCTTGTCTCAGGTAGTTACTGTTTTTGGGTGGAACTTGCACCGCGGGTTTCCAGGGATGATATACTCGTACAAACATGAAGAATAACAAGAAAATATGACAAAGTACGACTCGGTCAGTGTGCTTTCTTAGTTTTTTAGTTTTTTTTTTTTTGTTTTAATTTTTTTAATTTTTCTTTTAATTTTATTCATTGATTAATACATATATTAATAGAATTCTACGATCCCAACAATATTAATTTAGAGAGTTTTTACTCTATATATATATTATGTTATATTATTTACTCCATAAAAATATAAAATATGCTATACAATGTAATTTCATAACTTTGTATCAATTTATGCAGTTTTATGGAGTATTAATTATAGTCGTTTTTCTTATTTTTCTTTTTTAAAAATTCAAATCTATTATATTTTTAACGAAAGTCTTTTGTCAACATGGCATGTCCATATAACTATTTTCTTATAATTTTGGAATTAATTATTATTGAAAACACATTTATATTGAATGATATTAAATAAATAAGGTTAATTAATTGAATGAGATTTAGTTAAAAAAATAATGTTAATTTTTTTGGAAATATGTAATTATCAATGTCAGAATTTTAATATGAAAATTAATAAATACACACTTAATACATGTTATATAGAAATTAGATGAGATAAAAAAATTTGAGCAATGCTATTTTCACAATGTGAATGACAATACACTAACGTGTGGGTGGGGTCATAAATTTTTGAATTTTATGACCCCATCAACATGTGAGTAAATTGTTTGGATGACATTGTGAAAGTAGATTAATCCAAAAAACTTACGGTCTAATATATAATTTACAGATATATAATTTAATAGATAAAAACAAATATTATTATAAAAAGTTATGTCTTATACCATAAATTTATTCATGAGTTCTATACTAATTCATTTACAAAGAAAAATTATGAAAAGTGACTATTTTTAGCTCTTTAAATTGGATTTTGATCAATATTTTTAAAAACTTGTCAAACTAATTAAAATATACTGTAAGAAGTCTAAACTGCACCCAATTCAGGAAAAAATGACCCAAAATCTAAAAGGTCTTCTTGCTTTTATCTTTTCGTAAAAAAGTAAGAATTCTATATTTAAAAAATTGATTTTTTTTTTTTGTAAAACTTGCTAGTTATCTTTTGTTTTTGTAGAAAAAATGAATTCTTCATATGTTTATTTAATTTTTTTTGTTCTTAAAGGAATCTGAGATATTAAAAAAATTGCAACTTTTATTTTAAAATTCGAAAAAAAAAATAATAGAAAAAAAAAGAAACCTGATTTTTTTCGTAAGAAATGGCTGTAAAGTTTCAATTTGAAAAAAAAAACAATAAATATCAAAAAAAGACTTGGTACTTTTAAATTGAAAACAATACCTTTTTGTAATTTTAGAAAAATTCTGAAATTTTTCTCTTTTTCAATTCTAAGAAAAGATTAACTTTTCTTTATGTGGATTTAAGAAAATATGATTCTTTCTGAGTAATCTGGTAGTACTTCTTTTATTTTCGGAATTAAATAAATTGGAATTTTAACTTTCAATAACAAAAACTGAAAAAAAAAATAATTTCAAGCAAGAAGGTCAAATACGAAAAATAAATTGAAATTGGAAATAATAAAAAATTGTCTTCTAATTGTAAACATAAAAAAAACTTGGAAATTTATTTTTTTAAGAAGAAGTCGGGGATTTTGTTTAACTACGCGTTGTTCAGTAGTATTGAATCGTAAATATATTATTTTAACATAAAAATTATATATACAAATGAATAGGAAAAGGAAATGATCGGTGCGATGAGAAATCGGATAAAAGTGAGGATACAGTACGAAGTTGGAGATGGTTGTGTATCCATGGATGCAAGGATGGAAATACTCATTTAAAATAAAGCGGAAGCAGAGGAGAAGGTAGGAGTCCCACCCATTGTAGAAATGTAGGAATATTATTTCGCACTTGATTAGAAGAAATTAGTGTCCAATTTGTCGAAATTCGACAGAAAATCACATTACGTTGTAATTTATAATATAAATAAAATAAATAAATTAATACTTAGTTAGAGTTCAATCACCCGAAATCATTTACCGCGGCGAACTGAGATGGACCAAAATAATAAAATTAGAGCTCGGCCACCATAACCCGTTTAGAATTTATATACTCGTACTCGTCTCAAATCCAATTAAAGAGTAATTTACTACCCGCTTATGTTCTAAACCTATATAATAATAACTAAAACGATGAGTATAAGGTTTAGCCACTTAAATCCCTTTTATATTTATATACCCGTAACTCGTACCAAATCAGACTGAAATGTGATTTTACTACTAGTTCACATCTCATACACCTATAGTAGGACCCGCTAATTATCAGATTCGTCTAAATTTATAAAATATCTAAACAATGAAATATAAGTTGTTACAATAATTAGTTATCCATTTCGATAAAAATCAGACATTAAAATATAAACATTAAGAATAAACAGTATAAATGATAGAAGATTAATACTTAAATTTCAATTTCTAATTAGAAATAAACGATCTACGAAAATTCATTTATGATTTATATACTCGTACCAGTCTCAGCCTTGGTTACAAACTGAGTTTACTACTCATTTCGTCTAACACTTGTATAGTAATACCTACTAATTATCTGACTCATTTAAATTTATAAAATTTCTAATGACCTGAGACGATAAATACAAGTTTAGATTAACTTTATTGGACCAAAATGTTGATTTTGAAAAAGTTAGCTATATGAGTTTTTTTTACCTAAAAAGAATACTAATTATCAAAACTCGTTTAAATTGGTGCTTAGCAAAAGTTGAAGTACCGAAACCCAAGCAAGTAAAAATAGGACCAAAAACGGTTGATTGCATTTTCATAGGATATGCAGATAATGTAACACCCCCAAGACGTTCAGGGAATATTACAGCGCCGTGGACCCCACACTGTGGAATTCACCAGGCTAACATACCAACAAGACATTCGACGACGACAAACTATTATTATTAAAACGACAATTCAAATGAAAGACTACAAACTGACAATTAAAATCTGACATCAAATCCATTTCCCAAAACGGGAACACAACATTAACAATTTCAAACAGGAAGTACTCGAGTACTTAAACCAACTTTATAATACATAAATCTCAAAATCAGACATCAATAGTAACCGACAGACATGACATCGAAAATCAAATACTGGACAATATCATGCTTGCCCATCATCCTCATACGGCCCGAGTGCTCGCTTGTCCCCACGATCAATACCTGAAATACAAAAAGTATTTCCCCCATTTAAGGGGTTAGCGACAACTGCTAGTGCAAGTACAATCCATTTGAACTACATTCTAATCAGATGAATATATGCGCCAAAAGTCATTTTAGAAAACATTTTATATTAGGAATATTTATGATGTACACACAAAACACATTATCTCCAACAAATCATAATTCAAAGTTAACCGTTGGCACGAGACTCACGGCCACCGTACCGCATGAGCCCCGTCGGACATCCCTGGGTGGCTAACCACAGTTCGTGATACGCACACACACGGCAATACGTATCCCTAGAGGCCCCGTCGGACCGTCCCTAGGTGAACATACACATATCTCCCCACAACAACCACATATAGCCATAATTCAAATACTAGAACATGTAAACAAATGTAAAGTACTTGCCTTTGTGACATCTTCGAAGGATCGGAAGTGAAAAGTGACTACGGATGATCCGAATGGAAAACGACGGTTCCTAAATGAAGAATTAGCATAACTCAGTCCCAACGGACATCAATAATCGAAAGGAATACTCCCAAAACCCCGATTACAAATAACGACAATAGACGTTCAATCAATACGGGTGAGGGTTTACGCAAAATCTCCCTGTATTGATAATTCGCGGATTAAAACCAAGGAAACTGGATTTGGAATCATTCAATAATCACAATCGGTGAAGAATATCGTAACATAATTGAATAGTCCGGAACTAATCGCTAAAATCCCGAAAAACCCCCAAATCCGTCAAAGTTAGGGTTTCTGAGAAATTACCTTGAATTCGGACGATGGAGATGGGTTTAGATGGTGGTGTGTTATGCTCGAGACACAAGAATTGGGTGGAAGGGAACTCCACCGGTTACTCTCCACAATCACTCTGAATCGCCAAAATCGCCCGTAGGAAGGGAAGGAAAGGAAAAGAATGAAAAATAATCTTTGAAACTAAAGCGCCACCGATCTTTAAAAATGTGAAGTTAGCGCACGCTAACTAGCATGTATAAGCGCACGCTAACGGTGAGACCGGTCCAGGTGGCTACTTTGCCATCGCTAGCGCACGCTAACAAAAATGAGTTAGCGCACGCTAATCGCACATTAGTAGCGCGCACGCAAGGCAACGAGGAGTAGCGTGCGCTACCTACGCAGCCAGATTGATCGCTTTGCTCATGTCGGCAGATCTGGCTGCTTTGGAGGTACAAAACACGAAATGCACGACGAGGTCAGAATCCAGGAACATGAACGCGAAGCATATAAGACGACGGAGCTAAGCGCTGAAAGAAAAATACAATTCCGACCACCGAAGGGTCCGTAATGCGACCACGAAAACGAGATTCCCTAAACTATTAGGAAATTACAAAAATGGCCCAAGTGCCCGAAAATCACGAAACGACGTCGGATTTACAAACCGAAAGTCTCCACCTGACCAACTCAACCATACGAACTTGTACAAACCAAGAAACAACGAAAACGACGAGTTTTACAAGAATCGAACGTTCATACGGCAAAACATGTCATAAAATGAGATTACGTGAAAACATCATCAAAACTCGTCCAAATGGAAAAACTCCAAGAACAAAATAGATTCAAAATGTCGAAACGGTTACAAGAGAGTCGATAAAAATAGACATACACCAAAAATGGAAACTGCTAAAAATGGGAAAATTACGGATATTACATTCTCCCCCTCTAAAATAAAGTTTCGTCCCGAAACTTAAGAATCAAAAAGCTCGGGGTATCTCGAACGCATATCCTCCTCTAGCTCCCACGTCGCTTCTTCTACTCCGTGCCTCGACCATTGCACCTTAACCAAAGGAATGGTTTTGTGCCTTAACTGCTTGTCACGACGCTCCAAAATTCTGACGGGCCTCTCTTCAAACGTAATATCCTTCTCTATCTCCACGTCCCCAAAGTCAATAATGTGGGACGGGTCCGGAACGTACTTCCTCAACTGGGAAACGTGAAATACGCTATGTACATGACTCAGCGACGGAGGTAAAGCCAAACGGTACGCTAACTCACCGACTCTCTCCAATACCTCGAAAGGTCCAATATATCTCGGGCTGAGTTTCCCCTTCTTCCCAAAAC
This sequence comes from Orobanche coerulescens, assembly GCA_033398695.1. Classification (NCBI taxonomy): domain Eukaryota; kingdom Viridiplantae; phylum Streptophyta; class Magnoliopsida; order Lamiales; family Orobanchaceae; genus Orobanche; species Orobanche coerulescens. Next base: position 12,443,845 of record CM065813.1, on the reverse strand, counting down.
GGAAAACTCCTTTCGTCGGAGACACTCTCAACAGAACATGATCTCCCACCTCAAACTCCAAAGGTCTACGCCTAACATCCGCATAAGATTTTTGTCGACTGTGAGCAGCCAACATCCTCTTTCTAATCAATTCGACTTTCTCCCTCGTCTCCAACACAAGGTCCGGCTCGGTGCCAACCAAATCGGACGGCTCATCCCAACATATCGGTGATCGGCAACGTCGGCCATAAAGTGCCTCATACGGTGCCATCTTAATCGACGCGTGCGGCTATTATTATAAGTAAACTCAATTAAGGCCAAATGCTCCTCCCAATTACTACTCCGATCTAACGCACACGCGCAACAAATCCTCGAGCGTCCGAATGGTACGTTCGGACCTTGTCGATGCAGGGATGGAGCAAGTGCTCAAACGTAGCCGAGTCCCCAATGCCTTATGTACCGCCGCCAAAATGCGATACAAATCGGCCATCTCTGTCTCAAATAATGGTCCTCGGCGTACCATGAAGCCTCACTATCTGCGTGATAAAAATACGAGCCAACTTTTCCGGACCCCAAGTATCCTTGATGCCCAGAAAATGTGCCGACTTAGTCAGCCGGTCTACAATCACCCATACCATATTCATACCAGTCTTCGTCCTCGGTAAACTCGTGACAAAGTCCATAGAGATGTCCTCCCACTTCCATTCCGAGCGAAGTGGTTTCAATAATCCGGCTGGCCGCTGATGCTCAATCTTGACTTGCTGACAAGTCAAACACTTAGCTACAAACTGAACTACCTCCTTCTTCATATCGTTCCACCAGAAATTTTTCCTCAGATCTTTATACATTTTACTCGAGCCCGGATGGACTGAGTATGGTGACGCATGAGCCTCTCGCATAATGCTCTGTCTCAGTTCCGAGTCGTTCGGAACACACAACCGACCTCGGAATCTCAACACGCCGTCCTCATGAATAACGAATCCCGGGGCTTTCCCCTTTCCTACACTCTCTCGGAGCTGAATAAACATCGGGTCCTCTGACTGTCCCGACTTAATGTCCTCGACCAGAGATGAAGAAATCTCAAGAGTACGCAACTGCCCGGAACTCCCTGGCAGTACAATCTCAATGCTCAACCTCATAAACTCTCGCTGAAGTCCCGACTGGGCCGTGAGTAACTCAAGCGCCCGAAGCGATACTGACTTCCGGCTCAAGGCATCTGCTACCACATTAGCCTTGCCCGGATGATAACGGATCTCGAGATCGTAATCCTTAATCAATTCCAACCATCTCCTCTGCCTCATATTAAGCTCTTTCTGCGTGAAGATGTACTTCAGGCTCTTGTGATCGGTGAAAATCTGACACGACGAGCCATACAAGTAATGGCCTTGATTTTCAACGCAAACACAATCTGCGGCCAACTCAAGATCGTGCGTAGGGTAATTCAATTCATACGGTTTCAACCGACGGAAGCATAGGCAATCGTCCTCCGTCTTGCATAAGTACGCATCCGAGCCCTTGGCCGAAGCATCACTATAAACGGAGAAACCATCATTACCACTCGGTAAAGCCCGACACGGGAGCGGTCGTCAACCGCTTCTTCAACTCCTCAAAACTATTACGCCTCTCATCGGTCCACACAAACTTCTCAGGCTTACGTAACAAGCGAGTCGGCGGTCGAGCGAGCTTAGAGAACCCCTCGGCGAATCTGCGGTAATACCGGCTAATCCCGAAAGCTGCGGACCTCCTTCACGTTCTTGGCGGCGCCCAATCCAACACCGCCTCTACCTTATGTGGGTCCACACGAACACCCTCGGCCGAGATCACATGACCGAGAAACATAACCTCCGTAACCAAAACTCGCACTTTGAGAACTTCGCAAAGATGCCGAGTTCTCAAAATATCTAACACAATATGCAAATGACGGCGTGCTCCTCCTCGCTCCTCGAGTAAATCAGATGTCATCGATAAAAACGACTACACACTTATCGAGGTACTCGATAAAGACTTTGTTCATAAGTCGCATGAACACACTTGGTGCGTTAGTTAGCCCAAAAGGCATAACCACAAACTCGTAGTGACCGTATCTCGTCCGAAAGGCCGTCTTCGAATATCGGTATCCTTCACTCGGAGCCGATAATACCCCGATCTCAAATCAATCTTCGAAAACACGGTCGCTCCTTGCAATCGATCAAACAAGTCATCAATCCTCGGAGTGGATATTTGTTTTTGATGGTCACTTTGTTCAACTCTCGGTAGTCGATGCACAAACGAAGTGACCCATCCTTCTTCTTTACAAATAGACAGTGCGCCCCAAGGCGAAGCACTCGGTCGAATATACCCCATGTCTAGCAACTCTCCCAATTGTTTCTTCAACTCAAGCATCTCGGCAGGCGCCATACGGTATGGCGTCTTAGAGATAGGTGCTGCACCCGGCTCTAAATCGACGGTAAACTCAACCTCTCGGCCCGGCGGCAAACCCGGCAACTCATCTGGAAAAACGTCAGGATACTCACATACTACCGGAATAGACGAGAGCTCGACTCCCCCTTCTTCCGATCTCAAAGCGTAACACCAATAGCCCGTGCAACCTCCCCGAAGAAGTCTCACCGCCCTCGAAGCGCTGATCAGTAATCTCTGGCTACCCCGCTTACGCCCCACAAAAGAATGCTCGGTACCATCAGAGGCTAACATCGAAACAGTCCTCGTTCTATAATTCATGATCGCCCCATGACGGTCCAGCCAATCCTCACCCAGAATCAAATCCTCATCTCTAATATCTACCGCAATCAGATTAGAAGGCCAATCCCTCCCCGCGATACTCACAGAAAAATCTCTAATCTCACGGTCCCCCACGATGCTATCCCCACTAGGAAGTTTAACAACAAAAGGCTCACAAGCAACAAGGCAATCAACATGTAGGCGACGCACACAATCCATAGATATAAAAGAATGCGTAGCACCAGAATCGAACAATACGGAAACAGGATGATCAAGGATGTGGACGGTACCTGTAGCCACCGTCGCGTCGGGATCTCCGGCTCGCCTCATCTCATACACACGGGGCGGAACAGACCCCGCACTAGAAGCTCCCCCTCTAGAAGGCTGACCACGACCTCGACCTCTACCAAAACTCTGCTGGGCCGAGGAACCTGTCTGCTGATTCACACTCGGCTCTCCCGCACTGGAGCAGATATCTGTGTAACTGGAGCCCGAGCCGCATCCGTACAAAACTTAGCACGGTGACCCATACGACCACAAGCAAGACACTGGATCGAGGCCTATCACACTCACTCATCATGTGACACAGACGATCGCAGGTTGAAGCACGTAGGACCACGAACGGAACCGGCGGAGCAGACCTAGAACCTGTTCCCTCGACCAACTAATGGCGACCGACTCAAGACTCGCGAACAGGACCGAGCCTTCTGATACCCTCCCGACTTGCCTCCCGAAAACCGACCGAGGTCTTCTCGCTTCTTTCCTTCAGTGCCTGCCGCGTAAAACGACATCTCGTAAGCCATCGCTTTATTCTCGATAATCTTTCAAAGTCGTGCACCCTGCACCGGACATGTAGTGGCGCACTCGGCTTCATCCGCATATCAAAGTGGCGGATCTTATCCACTCATCTCGGACTTGGTTTCTCACGTAGTGCACCAAGTGATTGTAGTCCTTGATAGCTTGAGAAATAGGAACATCTTGGGGCTTAGCCTCGAAGAAGGCTCGGATCCTCCTCTTTCACCGGCCACGGACGCACTCGTCTTCCATCGATCCCTAACTCGCCCACGTAGCCGCCTTGGCCACGCGGTTTCACCGCTTGCCACCACGTTGTTGCCTCCTTGGCGAGGAAGTACCGAGCAATGGGTACTTTCCTCTCCTCGGGCAATTAGCACCTCAAACACTTTCTCCATCTCGAATGCCCAATTCTCCCAACCGGAAGGGCCTCAAGCACCATCAAATGCGGAGGACGCATACGAATCACGTCCGAAGTAGCTTATCATTGCCGATCCATGGCGGAACCGGGTTGGCATTAGCATGGCCGACTGCAACGGCCTCGAGCCGCAGCGTCATCTGGTTCACTACTTGCTGCAATATGTTGGCCACTCCAACATTCTCATGAGCATTACCGGAGCTAGCAGACTGGTCCTGCTGACCTCCGGAACTAGGGGGAACGCTGTTCGACAAAGAGGGCATCGCCGAATCAGTTCCCGAGTGATCGGACATGGCCGCCCCACCAGCTGCGCCACGTCCCCTACCGCGTCCGCGACCGCGTCCGCGTCCTCTACCAGCAGGAATTCTGAAGAAGCAACGGGTAAGTACAATTCGAACGCAAAACGCAAAAGATACTAAGACAAGAATAGAACAGAACGGTAAAACGAGTCAAGTTAGGAAAACTTACGAGCACCGGCGTACTGAGATGATGGCATAGCAGTGATACTGTCCCAAAAACGACACTTAACTAGACCCAAATGACCGACAGCCTAGGTATCCATAACCTAAGCTCTGATACCATATTCTGTAACACCCCCAAGACGTTCAGGGAATATTACAAATGCCGTGGACCCCACACCGTGGAATTCACCAAAGCTAACATACCAACAAGACATTCGATTTACGACAAACTATTATTATTAAAACGACAATTCAAATGAAAGACTACAAACTGACAATTAAAATCTGACATCAAATCCATTTCCCAAAACGGGAACACAACATTAACAATTTCAAACAGGAAGTACTCGAGTACTTAAACCAACTTTATAATACATAAATCTCAAAATCAGACATCAATAGTAACCGACAGACATGACATCGAAAATCAAATACTGGACAATATCATGCTTGCCCATCATCCTCATACGGCCCGAGTGCTCGCTTATCCCCACGATCAATACCTGAAATACAAAAAGTATTTCCCCCATTTAAGGGGTTAGCGACAACTGCTAGTGCAAGTACAATCCATTTGAACTACATTCTAATCAGATGAATATATGCGCCAAAAGTCATTTTAGAAAACATTTTATATTCCGGAATATTTATGATGTACACACAAAACACATTATCTCCAACAAATCATAATTCAAAGTTAACCGTTGGCACGAGACTCACGGCCACCGTACCCCGCAGAGCCCCGTCGGACATCCCTGGGTGGCTAACCACAGTTCGTGATACGCACACACACGGCAATACGTATCCCTAGAGGCCCCGTCGGACCGTTCCTAGGTGAACATACACATATCTCCCCACAACAACCACATATAGCCATAATTCAAATACTAGAACATGTAAACAAATGTAAAGTACTTGCCTTTGTGACATCTTCGAAGGATCGGAAGTGAAAAGTGACTACGGATGATCCGAATGGAAAACGACGGTTCCTAAATGAAGAATTAGCATAACTCAGTCCCAACGGACATCAATAATCGAAAGGAATACTCCCAAAACCCCGATTACAAATAACGACAATAGACGTTCAATCAATACGGGTGAGGGTTTACGCAAAATCTCCCCGTATTGATAATTCGCGGATTAAAACCAAGGAAACTGGATTTGGAATCATTCAATAATCACAATCGGTGAAGAATATCGTAACATAATTGAATAGTCCGGAACTAATCGCTAAAATCCCGAAAAACCCCCAAATCCGTCAAAGTTAGGGTTCCTGAGAAATTACCTTGAATTCGGACGATGGAGATGGGTTTAGATGGTGGTGTGTTATGCTCGAGACACAAGAATTGGACTGGAAGGGAACTCCACCGGTTACTCTCCACAATCTGCTCTGAATCGCCAAAATCGCCCGTAGGAAGGGAAGGAAAGGAAAAGAATGAAAAATAATGCTGAAACTAAACTGCCCCTGATCTTTAAAAATGTGAAGTTAGCGCACGCTAACTAGCATGTATAGCGCACGCTAACGAGGCTGAGACCGTCCGGGCTATCACGCCATCGCTAGCGCACGCTAACAAAAATGAGTTAGCGCACGCTAACTGCACATTGGTAGCGCACGCAAGGCAACAGGGGTAGCGTGCGCTACCTACGCAGCAGTTCAGTACTGCTGCTCATGTCAGCAGTACGCTGCTGTCGGAGGTACAAAACACGAAATGCACGACGAGGTCAGAATCCAGGAACATGAACGCGAAGCATATAAGACGACGGAGCTAAGCGCTGAAAGAAAAATACAATTCCGACCACCGAAGGGTCCGTAATGCGACCACGAAAACGAGATTCCCTAAACTATTAGGAAATTACAAAAATGGTCCAAGTGCCCGAAAATCACGAAACGACGTCGGATTTACAAACCGAAAGTCTCCACCTGACCAACTCAACCATACGAACTTGTACAAACCAAGAAACAACGAAAACGACGAGTTTTACAAGAATCGAACGTTCATACGGCAAAACATGTCATAAAATGAGATTACGTGAAAACATCATCAAAACTCGTCCAAATGGAAAAACTCCAAGAACAAAATAGATTCAAAATGTCGAAACGGTTACAAGAGAGTCGATAAAAATAGACATACACCAAAAATGGAAACTGCTAAAAATGGGAAAATTACGGATATTACAGATAATAGTAGTGCGTACCGATTTTTTGTACACAAATCGGAAGTACCCGATATAAATGAGGGAATGATCATAGAATCAAGAAATGCCAATTTTTTTGAAACTATATTCCCTAAGAAAGAAAAGAATGACATAAGTTCGAAAAAGAGGACTTATGATGAAATTTCGCAAAAGTAATGGACCAACACCGCGACCAAGGCGAGGAAAAGGAATAAAAACTACAAAAACCTTTGGTCCGGATTTTGTAGTCTACACTTTAGAAGACGAACCGAAGACAATCAAGGAATCATTGTCTGGTTCTGATGCCGATCTGTGGCAAGAAGCTATCAATAGTGAAATCGAGTCAATCTTAAACAATCAAACTTGGCATATTGTTGATCTTCCTCCGGGAAATAAACCTTTAGGTTGCAAGTGGATTCTCAAGAAGAATTACAAAGGCGATAGATCTATTGACAAATACAAAGCACGTTTGGTAGTCAAAGGATACAAACAAAAGGAAGGGTATGATTACTTCTATACATACTCACCAGTTACTCGGATTACATCCATTAGAATGCTACTTGCAATAGCAGCATTATACAATCTTGAGATACACCAAATGGATGTAAAGACGGCCTTTCTAAATGGATATTTAGAAGATGAAATTTATATGGAACAACCCGATGGGTTCGTGGTTCCCGGCCAAGAAAACAAAGTTTGTAAACTTGTCAAGTCCTTATATGGACTTAAGCAAGCAACCAAATAATGGCATGAGAAATTTGGCCAAGTAATGATGTCAAATGGTTTAAAAATCAATGAATGTGATAAATGTGTGTATATCAAAGGTACATTTGACAATTTTGCCATTGTGTGTCTCTACGTTGATCATATGCTAATTATGGGTAGCAATAATAAAATCATCACAGTTACTAAGGAAATGTTAAAGAAGAACTTCGACATGAAGGATATTGGATTAGCCGATGTGATTCTAGGAATCAAGATCTCTAGAACACCCGATAGAATAGTCTTATCACAATCTCACTATGTTGAGAATGTGCTTAAGAAATTCAAGGCATACGATCTACTTTCGGCTAAGACACCTGTTGACTTAAGTTTACACTTAGCCAAAAATCTAGGAGAACCCATATCACAAACAGAATATACTAGGATAATTGGAAGCCTAATGTACTTAACAAAATGTACAAGGCCAGATATAGCATATTTTATTAGTAAATTGAGTCGGTTTACAAGTAACCCCGGAAAGGATCACTCGACCGCATTAACAAGAGTGTTGAGATACTTAGAACACACCATCACTCATTGTATACACTATTCGAGATATCCAACTGTTTTGGAAGGACATTGTGATGCCAATTGAATATCCTATACTAAAGACTCTAAATCCACAAGCGGTTTGTATTTATCATTGGTGGAGGAGCAATATCATGGAAATCTTCTAAGCAAACATGCATAGCCCGATCTACAATGGAATCGGAGTTTATTGCTTTAGACAAAGCCGACGAAGAAGTCGAATGGTTAAGAAACTTCTTAGAAGATATTCCCTGTTGGGAAAAACTTTTGCCTCCCGTTATGATACATTGTGATAGCATGGTAGCCATAGGGAGGGCAAAGAACAGTATATATAATGGTAGGTCTCGACATATTCTTCAAAGACACAATACCATTAGATAATTGATCACTACAGGAATAATGTGTATTGACTATGTAAAGTCAAAAGACACTATAGCGAATCCGTCTACGAAAGGTATTAACCGTGATCAATTATATAATGCAGTAAGGGGAACGTGATTGAAATACATACGTTAAGAATTTCCATAATGGTAACTCAACCACGATGATTGGAGATCCCAAGAACTTGGTTCAATGAGACAACTAAGTTTTGGAAGTTCAATTTAAGCACTTGAAAATCCATTCTTGTAGCTGCTCAAGTGCAAACCTGCAGTTTGTGGTAAAGGGTAAGCTTTTAAAGCTTTTAATGATCCCTATAGCTTTTCATTGGAGTATGGCAGGATACTCTTTATAGGAGATCACTTATATAAGTGAAGAAGTAAGGCCGCTTCATAAAATTACTAACACTTATGAATCCAAGAAATGGTCCAAGGCCAATATGGACACAACGTGAGAACGAAAGATATTAGATCTATTATTGAGTGTATGTTGTTGTCTTGGTTTACACAAAAGTCGACCGGTTCAAGACATCGCGTTCACCGAGCAACGAGTAAATCCGATAGCATTACACTAAGGAAGGTTCAAGGCTAACTACAGTCTACTACCTATCCTGATGCAATAATAGGTCGTCGGGACTTAGTGCATATTGCATTTGCATTAATCATTATTCATGTGGGGGATTGTTGGAAAATAGCTTAAATTAATACCATAATTAATTATGGTAATTAATGACATTAAATAGTATATTTGGAATCTACATTTTGTGTAGATTAATTTAGTGTATTTACTTGTCCAATTTCATTAAGGAATGGGTGAGTAATTCATGCACAAAGATAAGTCATTTAATAGATTGGAATGTGGTGTGAAATTCCATCCCATATTGGAAAAACAAGGAAGTGATAAGCTATTTATAAAGGACTTTCCACCATAAAAGAGCAATCAAGTGTGTTCCACTATGGTGCACCCTAATTGGCTTTAATTAGTTTTTTTTAAAGCTAAAATCCGAATCCTACGAGGAAGGTGCAAAGCACCTTCCGAGTCCGAGTCCGAGGCCGAGGCCGAGGCCGAGCACGTGCACGTCGCACTTGTCGCAACAGGCGCTTCTTCGGCGCACTTTGCACTTCCCGCAAATGAACTGGTGCAATGGTTCGGACCGTTCTGAACCAGCACACTGGTTTGATTCGCCAGAACCAATGCAGCTCTTCGCACCAGACCACAAGGTGTCTGTTCAGCCAGAAAGTCACATTGATTCGGACATGGTCTTTTACAGGCTATAAATATCCCCCTGCAGATGATGGTTACATATACAGAATTAACCAAGATAACCCAAGTCCCGAGTATTCAGTAGTTCGCCCGGAATTCGATTCCTAGTACAAGGTATCGAGTTCATAGAAAACCGTTGTATCTTGGGAACGTTTCCCGTTGATCAATGTGTAGTGTGTGGGGTAATTTCGTCTTACGGAGAGAGAGTCTAACTCTTGCCTCGGTTTTTCATTGTTTCGTCATTTTCCACATCATACCAAACAACAATCGTAAGACGAAATTTCTATAGAAGATGGTGTCGTCAAGCAACAATGTTCATGCTCTGCCCATGCCGAGAAACCCGGGAAGTTTTCAGGTTCTGATTTCAAACGTTGGCAATCAAAAATGTTGGTCTACCTTACTACTCTCAACCTTTGTCGTTTTCTGTCCAAATCTCCTCATGTTGTGGGGGATGATGAAACTGATACCCAAAAACGCACGGCGTTAGATGCATGGCATCAGAACGACTTCTTATGTCGAAACTATATTCTGAATGGGATGGATGATACACTTTACAGTGTTTATTACACAATCAAAACGTTCAAAGAGTTGTGGGACTCATTGGAGACAAAATATAAAACAGAAGATGTCGGTTTCAAGAAGTTCATCGTAGGTCGTTTTCTCGACTTCAAGATGGTGGACAACAAAACTATTCTTGAGAAAGTGCAGGAAATACAGTTGATCCTGCACGACATTTTGGCGGAAGGGATGAGTCTGTCTGAATCCTTTCAAGTTGCTACCATAATCGAGAAGTTGTCCCCCGATGTGGAAGGATTTCAAAAACTACCTCAAGCACAAGTGCAAGGAGATGGGTCTTGAAGATCTTATTGTTCGACTGAGGATCGAAGAAGACAATGGGAAGACCGATGTCAAGACGAACAATTCATCTATGGAGGCAAAAGCAAATCTCGTCGAGTCAAGCCACAAAAAAAAGCGTAAATTTAACGGGAAGAGTAATGACTCGAAGAATCAAAAGAAGATCAAAGGAGAACGCTACAACTGCGGCAAAATCGGGCATATGGCGAAAGATTGCCGCAAACCAAAGAAGGACAAGAAGAGAGATCAAGCAAATGTTATCAAAAAGAAGTATGTGCCCGTCGATTTCTCCAGTCTTGATCTATGTGCAGTTGTAGATGAAGTCAACATGGTCGGTATTCCAGTCGGATGGTGGGTGGACATCGGCGCTACCAAACACATTTGTGCCGATAAAGCCAGGTTCTCCTCCTACGAGCCCGTCACCGAGGAAAGAAAGTTGTACATGGGTAACTCCGTTGCCTCAAATGTTGTCGGAACTGGAGAGGTTATACTCAAGATGACGCCAGGATTGAAAATGACACTCAAGAATGTGCTACATGTTCCGGACATCCGTAAGAATCTTGTGTCTGGCTCAGCATTGAGCAAAGCCGGATTTAGGCTAGTGTTTGAAGCAGACAAAGTTGTAATAACCAAGAATGGTCACTTTATCGGAAAAGGCTACATAGATATCAAGCTTAATGCTATCAATGTACGTGATGATAATGAAATAGATGATAACGTTGTTTACTTGGTTGAGTGTCCTAATTTATGGCATGATAGATTAGGACATGCAAATCTAAATATACTACGTCGTTTAGTAAATTTAGATTTATTGACAAAAATGACTTTCGATCGACACAAAAGGTGCGAAATTTGTGTTGAAGCGAAAATGGCAAAATCTCCTTTTCATTCAGTGGAAAGATCGACAAAACCTCTTGAATTGATTCACACCGATCTATGTGATTTAAAACTTGTGCAAACAAGAGGTGGAAAGAATTATTTTATAACTTTTATAGACGATTGCACAAGATTTTGTTATGTGTATCTTTTGAGAAGCAAAGATGAAGCATTCGAAGCTTTCAAAACATACAAAACAGAAGTTGAAAATCAACTCAACACCAAAATCAAAATGATTCGAAGTGATCGAGGTGGTGAATATGTTGCACCTTTTGAAGAATATTGTCGTGAAAATGGCATTATTCATCAAACGACTGCATCTTATGCACCCCAATTCAATGGTGTTACAGAACGAAGGAATAGAACATTGAAGGAAATGATGAATGCTATGTTGATAAGCTCCGTCCTATCACTTAACATGTAGGGAGAAGCTATTCTTTCGGCTAATAAAATTTTGGATAAATTACCCAAAAAGAAGCAAGATAAAACTCCATATGATTATGGAAAGGAATGAAGCCGTCCTATAAATACTTAAAAGTGTGGGGGTGCTTAGCAAAAGTTGAAGTACCAAAACCCAAGCAAGTAAAAATAGGACGAAAAACGGTTGATTGCATTTTCATAGGATATGCAAATAATAGTAGTGCGTACCGATTTTTGGTATACAAATTGGAAGTACCCGATATAAACGAGGGAATGATCATAGAATCAAGAAATGCCATATTTTTTGAAACTATATTCCCTAAGAGAGAAAAGAATGACATAACTTCGAAAAAAAAGGACTTATGATGGAATCTCGCCAAAAAGTAATGGACTAACACCGCAACCAAGGCGAGGAAAAAGAATAAAAACTGCAAAAACCTTTGGTCCGGATTTTGTAGTCTACAGTTTAGAAGACGAACCGGAGACAATCAAGGAAGCATTGTCTGGTTCCGATGCCGATCTATGGCAAGAAGCTATCAATAGTGAAATCGAGTCAATATTGAACAATCACATTTGGTATATTGTTGATCTTCCTCTGGGAAATAAGCCTTTAGGTTGCAAGTGGATTCTCAAGAAGAAATACAAAGGTGATAGATCTATTGACAAATACAAAGCACGTTTGGTAGTCAAAGGATACAAACAAAAGGAAGGGTATGATTACTTCCATACATACTCACCAGTTACTCGGATTACATCCATTAGAATGCTACTTGCAATAGCAGCATTATACAATCTTGAGATACACCAAATGGATGTAAAAATGGCCTTTCTAAATGGAGATTTAGAAGATGAAATTTATATGGAACAACCCGAAGGGTTCATGGTTCCCGGCCAAGAAAACAAAGTTTGAAACTTGTCAAGTCTTTATATGGACTTAAGCAAACACCCAAACAACGGCATGAGAAATTTGACCAAGTAATGATGTCAAATGGTTTCAAAATCAATGAATGTGATAATGTGTGTACATCAAAGGTACATCTGACAATTTTGTTATTGTGTGTCTCTACGTTGATCATATGCTAATTATGGGTAGCAATAATAAAATCATCACATGCACTAAGGAAATATTAAAGAAGAACTTCGACATGAAGGATATTGGATTAGCCAATGTGATTCTAGGAATCAAGATCTCTAGAATACCCGATGGAATAGTCTTATCACAATCTCACTATCTTGAGAATGTGCTTAAGAAATTCAAGGCGTACGATCTGCCTCCGGCTAAGACACTTGTTGACTTAAGTTTACACTTATCACAAAAAGAATATGCTAGGATAATTGGAAGCCTAATGTACTTAGCAAAATGTACAAGGTCAGATATAGCATATTCTTTTAGTAAATTGAGTCGGTTTACAAGTAACCCCGGAAAGGGTCACTGGACCGCATTTACAAGAGTGTTGAGATACTTAAAACACACCATCACTCATGGTATACACTATTAGGGTAAAGCTATTCAAGCTAGGGCTTTAGGCCTTAAAAATTTTGGGAAAAAAAGGGCCTCAAAAATATAATTTTAGTTATAAATATATAGGACGACAAAAAAATTACATGTGTTTTTGTAGCTTAGTTGGTCCATATTAGGGCTCCGAATCCTTTTAGTCCTAAGTTCAAATATTGGACACTGCAAACTTGATATTTTTACAATCAATTTTTTTTATTTTAATAGGCCTCATTTTAAATTTGCTTTAGGCCTCTTAATGTGTTGGGTCGGCCCTGCACTAGTGTCCAACCTTTCGATATAATAAGATTTTCCCAACACTGGCTCGAACTCGAGCTCGAGCTCGACCGAGCTTCACCACTTGTACTCGAGCTTGAGCTCGACATAAATTTTTCCTATTCGAGCTCAGCTCGCGAGCTTCAAATTTTTTAAAATCGACTGATTAAAACTCAAAAGCTCGAATTTAGCTCGACTTGTGAGCTCAAAAAATTATTACATTCGAGTTTACAACTCGAAAATTACCAAGCTCGCATATATATATATATATGAATAAATATGTATTAATAAATACATATTAGTAAATATATATTAATAAATATCGAGCAGCTCGTCGAGTCTTCGAGCCGAGTATATATATATATATATATATATATATATATATATATGTATATGTTCGAACTCGGATCGATTAATATATCGATCGCCAATATATACTCAGATTCGAGTTCGAGCTCGAATTATCGAGTATCGAGTCGAGATTTTTTCGAATCGAGTGCGAACTGCTCGAAAAAAAACTCGAATCGTTTACACAGGCCTAATATCCCCCCAAGAAAAATGTTCTCTCTCTCTCTCTCTCTCTCTCTCTCTCTCTCTCTATATATATATATATATATATATATATAAAATAATTGTGGACATAATTGTGCGATCAGTTAAAAAATGAGTTATGATATATAGACCTACATAATAGACCTACAAATAGACCTATATCATTCACATTTTGACAAGTTTCAAACACTTTTTCTCTCTCTTCGTATTAACTAATCAAATTTTTAACTTCATCAATCATAGTTGTAGGTAGACCCGGCAATTTACCACACGACACGAAACTACGACACGAAAATTTAGTGTTTATGTTTGCATTTTGAGTACACGAAATGAGAATACACGAACACGAAAATACACGATCGAGATTTAGTGTCGGTTTTGTGTTTACTCTTTCGGTACACGACATGACACGAGGTACACGAAATAAATAAATAAACATTTATATGTATATAATTATATAATATTTTATATTTAATTTTATAAAAACATACATTTTATGAATTCTGTTTTCACTAAACTTTAAAGTTCGAAAATATAATGTGAACTTTCATAAATTTTGTTTAAACACTTGTATTTTCTTTGCTATTCGTTTTGTTTCGTCTGCTAAAACCTATAAAAATAATATTAAAATATTAAAATTATTATTTTTTATAACATTTTCATATTTATTTTATATTACGTGCCTGACACGAAAACACGACACAAAACGACACGATTTGCGCGGTACACGACATGACACGACACGAATTCATTTCGTGTCGTGTATGTGTTTGGAATTTTGGTACACGAAACACGAAAGAACACGATACGAAAATACATGACACGAACGATTTGCGAGGTCTAATTATAAACCTATTTGTAGTTCATTATGTAGGTCTATAAATCATTTTTCTTAAAAAATAGTCTTCTTCGACTTGTGTCCAGCAAAATGAGGCAAATTCACGCATGTGCCCTTATTTGGGAAATTATTTTCCCAAATGCCATCCTTTTCAAATTTAATATCAAAATGCAACCTTTTCATATTCTCTCTCCTAATCCTTCATTTTTTTATCATATTTATACTAATTATATTCTCTTTAATTAATTAATTGTTAAAATTAATTAATCAACTAATTTGTTATTTTCTTATTAAATCAATTAATTTTTAAAACTAATTAGTGGGCTTGGACGTTTTTTAAAACTAATTAGTTTTAAAATTATGTAATTAGTTAATTAGATAAATAATTAAGTAGCTACTTATCTATTTCATTAGAAATAGATAATTAATTAAATAACTAATGAATTCAAACTTACAAAGAAGAGTTTGAAGCAATGCCCCATGAATCGTACTGACCAAAATACATTGGACTTGAGTTGTGTCACAACCAGCATGTGGAGAGATCCAAAAGGTCGCCCGCAGTCTACCCGTATTCGTACTGAAATGGATCAGAGGGAAAGGACTGGCCATCGCAAGAGATGTGGACTGTGTCGGGAAGAGGGACATAACAAGAATATGTGCACTAACCGTTTTGGAGCTCCTCAACAAGAGTAAAAAATTTGAGTAATTTGTATTTGTACCCTTATCTATCTGTATTTGTAATATCGTAATCACCCTCAGTTATTTTCCTTCTATTATGTTATTATTACTTATTTTACGGTATTTAAGTCAATAAATAGTTAATAATCTAAATAATTAATTAAATATTTTATTAAAATTGAATATATTAAAAACCTAATTTATTAGTTAATTAATTATCTATTTTCCAAATAAGAAATTACATAATGAATTAATTAGTTAACTAATAAATAAATTAGTAAGTTAAAAAAAGAATTAGTTAGTTAGTTAGTTTTAAAAATTAATTTTAAAACTAATTAGTTCTAAAAAAACGTCCAAGCCCACTAAGGCTCTGTTCTTTTGGACTAAATCAATTTGAATTGAATTGAACTAAAATGAATCGAATCAAATGAATTAGGAATGGACTGGCCCAATCAATCGAATCGAATCAATCGAATCGAATGGACTCGAATCGAATCAATCGAATCGAATCAAAATCGAAAAATAAGTTTAAAAGAACAGGGCCTAATTAGTTTTAAAAATTAATTGATTTCATAAGAAAATAACAAATTAGTTGGTTAATTAAGTTTAAAAATTAATTGATTAAAGAGATAAGAGAATTAGTATAAAAATAAAAAAATGAGGGATTTTCTTAATAGAAGAGAGAGAAGGTGAAAAGATGGCATTTTGGTATTAAATTTGAAAAGAATGGCATTTGAGAAAATAATTTCTCAAAAAATGGATGGTGAATTTGCGCAAAATGACGCCTCTTTGTCAAAGACAGAATATTGCTTTCCCCTTGTAAAGCGGTAAAAAGAACCATAAATACCAAGGCATAAGTATTAGTATGTGGTTAGGGGTTCAATTCTTAGTGGCAACACTTTGGAATTGAATTTCTCAACGTTCAGTGATCTCTTAGTCTTTGACTAAGGGTTAGGTCCTAGCTCTCCGGGGCACGCTGGTGGAACAATTAAATATTGAGGGTTTCAAGCGGCAGTGTGGGAGGCCAGATCTCGATGGGACCCTGCAGTTGGATTTGAGGGGGTCCAGCATGGAGCAATCACTTGGGGGACGACTCCTTGTGCGTGGTAGTTGAGGATATTTAAGAACATGTGAGTCAGATACACATCTCACTTGGTACAAATATTTGTTGAGGGAAAGGACTGGCCATCGCAAGAGATGTGGACTGTGTCGGGAAGAGGGACATAACAAGAATATGTGCCCTAACCGTTTTGGAGCTCCTCAACAAGAGTAAAAAATTTGAGTAATTTGTATTTGTACCCTTATCTATCTGTATTTGTAATATCGTAATCACCCTCAGTTATTTTTCCTTCTATTATGTTATTATTACTTATTTTACGGTATTTAAGTCAATAAATAGTTAATAATCTAAATAATTAATTAAATATTTTGTTAAAATTAAATATATTAAAAACCTAATTTATTAGTTAATTAATATCTATTTTCCAAATAAGAAATTACATAATGAATTAATTAGTTAACTAATAAATAAATTAGTAAGTTAAAAAAAGAATTAGTTAGTTAGTTAGTTTTAAAAATTAATTTTAAAACTAATTAGTTCTAAAAAAAACGTCCAAGCCCACTAAGCTCGTTTCTTTTGATCAATCAATTTGAATCGAATCGAATCAAATGAATCGAATCGAAATGAATTGAATCGAATGGACTCGAATCGAATCGAATCGAATGTACTCGACTCGAATCGAATCAAAAAATCAAAATAAGTTTAAAAGAACAGGGCCTAATTAGTTTTAAAAATTAATTGATTTCATAAGAAAATAACAAATTAGTTGGTTAATTAAGTTTAAAAATTAATTGATTAAAGAGATAAGAGAATTAGTATAAAAATAATAAAAAAATGAGGGATTTTCTTAATAGAAGAGAGAGAATGTGAAAAGATGGCATTTTGGTATTAAATTTGAAAAGGCTGACATTTGAGAAAATAATTTCTCAAAAAATGATACAGTGGTGAATTTGCGCAAAATGACCAAAGACAAAATATTGCTTTCCCCTTGTAAAGCGGTAAAAAGAACCATAAATACCAAGGCATAAGTATTAGTATGTGGTTAGGGCTCAATTTGAAGCAACACTTTGGAATCAATTTCTCAACGCTCACGATCTCTACTTTGACTAAGGGTTAGGTAAATGGCCTGCACGACGCCTTGGTGAACAATTAAATATCGGCGGTTTCAAGCGGTGTGGGAGGCCAGATCTCGATGGGGCCTGCGGTTGGATTTGAGGGTCCAGATGAAAGCAATCACTGTGACGACTCCTTCGCGTGGTAGTTGAGGATATTTAAGAACTCCATGAATGGACACATCTCGCAATTTAACTGGTAGCGATCTTGTGACCATGAACATTATCCCGGTAACTAATCAGTGTAGTTCAAACCCTGTGATCAAAAAAAAAGTATTAGTAGATCGAATATCAAAATTATGCATTAAAATTTGTGTTGTACACAAAAGTATAAATATAAAATGCTTGTGTCCCGAAATTTATTCATTTAAATTTCTTATTCAAAACACAAACTTTATGGATAATCATTTGATGACACAAATTGTCATATGCTAAACATAATTTTAGCTTCTCCCTAGTAATAAAGTGCTAAAAGACATAAATGTCAATAATTACTAGGTTGATTTTAGAAAATATGCACTAAAATTTGGTTTTGACCAAAAGTATAATTATAAAGTATTTTGCGACCAAAAATAGCATTATTTTGAGTTTTACTCAAGACATAATTTTTTGTAAGTAATCGTACGGTAGCACAAATTATTATATGATGATAATTTGTGTTATTGTAATTTATAAAGATTGTATTTTGAATTAAAATATTAAAGTAAATATATTTTGAGTTGAGATGATGGTTTCCTTAAGGTTATGTACGCCTAGGGATAAAGTGTCGGATTTAGATTTTAAATCTAAATATCCGTTTGTTTTAGGATTTAAATTTTTAAAAATCAATTAACAATATTTTATATCTACTTTTTATCCCATCATGTTTCTCTCTCCTCTTTCTATCTTTAAATAATACAATAAAATATTATATAATAATATAATATTATTTATCTCTCACCTTTTTATTTTTAAATAACACAACTAAATACTAAGAGTATATAATATATACAACATCATCTCTTTTTTATTTTAAACTAATAAAATATCTTTTTTATTGTAGATGTTGTAGAAATTGACAAATGATGCAAAATCGAGGCAAGAGTTGGACTCTCTCTCCGTAAGACGAAATTGCCCCGCACAGTACACACGGTTCAACGGCAAACGTCCCCAAGATACAACGGTTTTCTATGAACTCGATATCTTGTACTAGGAATCGAATTCCGGACGAACTACTGAATACTCAGGACTTGTAGTATGAATTCTAGGCTAGTATGGATGTCTTATTATCTTGATTAAGGTTGTATGTATAATCATCATCTGCAGAGCTTATTTATAGCTTGTAAGTACCTTGTCCGAATCAGTGTGACTTTCTGACTGGATAGACACCTGTGGTCCGGTGAGAAGGGCTGCATTGATTCAGAAGAGCCAAACCATTGTGCTGGTTCATATTGGACCGAATGGTCCGAACCATTGCACTGGTTAGGTCCTGAACCGCCGCATGTGACCCACACCCGCCAAGCCAAATCATCCATTTGACATGTCACTGCCACGTGTCATCTTAGTCACCCGCCATGTCACTCGAGCCACTATCTCAGCTGTCAAAACGAAAGGCTCCTCATAGCTCCTCGTTCCGAGCGAAGTGCGCCTACGAAGCGCCCGTTGCGACAAGTGCGACGTGCACGTGCTCGGACTCGGAAGGTGCTCGTAGGATTCGGATCTTAGCCTTAAAAATTAATTAAAGCCAACTAGGGTGCACCATAATGGAGCACACTTGATTGCTCATTTATGATGAAAAGTTCTTTATAAATAGCTCAACTTTTCCTTGCTTCTCCAATGTGGGATGGGATTCCACACCACATTCCCAATTATTAAATGACTTAACTTTATGCATTAATTACTCATTCATTTCTTAACGAAATTGAACAAGTAAATATACTAAATTAATCTACATAAAATGTAGATTCCAAATATACCATTTAATGTCATTAATTACCATAATTAATTATGGTATTAATTAAGCTATTTTTCCAACATTCTCTTAGACTTAACATAATACAATATCATTTATTTTTCCAGACGTGATTTGACATCTAGAATGAAAAGTAAGAATTCTGAATCTTGCAACAAGCAACCATTATTGCTATTCACAACACTCGTTCGTTCCCAGGATTTTGAACACCAAAAAATTTAAATACTAGCGAATCCTATGAAAAAACATACCAGAAATTTTTGGGTCATTGTTCTTTAGAGCAACTTAAACTATTAAACAACAGGGTTGTGAAGGTTTGTAAATCTCTTGGATGAAGTTTGGATTGTTAAAGGGAGGACGTTTAAGTCTTGATGTTGGGTGTGAGTATGGTGCTTAAGCCTATTGCTGGAGATATAATAAGAATGATGCAAAATGTCTAGACAATGAACCTCCCAAAATACGACTTGGTATTGGATCAAAACTTCGAGATCAATCACAATGGCAAATGAGTCATGTGCTACGAGTTGCCCAAGACGGCCCACAGGTCGCGTGCCACAAGCCACGACCGTGTTGCACCCGTCCCGTCGCAACATGTCAACAATCGGGTCCTGAACCAAGCCAGACGGACGGTCGACCGATCGAACGTGCACACGCGTGTGGCCCCTTCCACCTAGGCACTGCCACAAGAGTTTTGTACTCCTCTCTACCTTACTTTTAATTATAAAGTGTTTCCTACAAAAAAAATGTTTTCTATATGAGATGATTTTGCCTCCTACTAAACGAGTGAACTTTCCTTGTAATTCCGACTTTGATGCTCAATATTTGACCATTAATTTTCCACTCACCCGTCTTTGATTTGTAAAAATCAATACACCTCGATTATCTATTTGGAACGTAAATTCTGATTATGACGCTCTTTATTAATTTGGAAAAGTCTAATCAAAGTCACAACTTTAATTATATTTTTCCAAAAACCACAACATCTTTTGTGCTTAAACCGTGGTTAGGGAATATGAATACAATATCACTCATGCTCGGAGAAACAAGTACAAAGTACTTTCATGTGTTTGGAAAAATTAGTAATATTATGCTCATATATTAAGTACTATTTGACTCATGTAATATGAATACTTGTGCCAAGAAAATTACACTCCATCGTCTCAAAATACTTGCATAGTTACTATGCATGTATAAATAAGAATATCATCTATGTTATGAATGATTAATGGCTATTTGGAGTTTAATGGCTGCCATCAATTTTCAACTCTATGATTGTCAATATAATATGTAATGAATAGTATATTTGAGTAGTATAAATAGATCACAAATGATATGAAATAAATTGCACCATTTGAATACACATACAATCTTAGTGTTATTCATCTCATTCTATCTCCCTCAAAATTTACTTCCAGTAGTTATATTACAACACGTTATCAGCACGAGTTATTGCTCGAAAAAGGTTAGTATTATTCGAATTTGAATTTATTTATACTAACTCGTTTTTATCCTTGTAGAGAAAATGGCCGGAATTGAAAATAAAAAATTCCAAATCCTCGATGTCACTGGAAATAACTATCTATCATGGTGTCTTGATGTTAAATTGCACCTCCAAGGTATGGGATTGGCTACTACCTTGGAATATGTGGAACTTGCTAATGCCGATATTAAAAATGAGGCAAATGCAATGATATTCATGCGCCATCATTTATCCGAGGATCTGAAGAATGAATATATACAAATTGAAAGGCCTTCTGAGCTCTAGAAGAAGCTCAAAGACAGATTTGATCACACCAGAACTGTAATATTGCCACAGGCTCAATATGAATGGCAACTACTAAGATTGCAAGATTTTAAATCATTCGATTATAATTCTTATTCAAAATTGAGTCTCGACGGCCTTGTGCGGTACATGCCTATCCGAGACCGATAAGTGGAAAAACATTCACCACGATGCATTCCTCAAATATGGTGCTTCAACAACAATACAGGCAACGACAATTTCAAACATATTCTGAGCTAATTTCAGTTCTTCTCACGGCTGAGAAGACAAATGAGTTATTATTAAAAAATCATGAACTACGACCCTCTGGGTCCCGTGTCGAACCTGAAGCACATACCAGCTTTGGTAGAGCTGCCGGCCGGTTCAAGAGCCGTGAAAATAAACCCGGGCGTAGAACCCGGAAAAGTGGTGGACGTGGTGGCTATCGTCAAAATAATTACAGAAATGACCGCGGCGGACGTAACTATAATAATCGTGATAATTATCATTATTCCCGTCAAAATAAATATTCTGACAAACCAAGACAGTCAATTCACGAGCATCGTGATAAGGGAAAAATGCCTATGGAAAATTCTGGTGATGATCCATGTCGTAGATGTGGTATAACCGGACATTGGGCTAAATATTGTCGTACTTCCCAACACCGTGTGGATTCATACCAGGCATCAATAAAAAATAAAGGCAAAGATGCCCAGACTCATACCACCGAAACATTTGAGCCATCCAAAGCTATTGAGGCCAACACATCTGGGAACATATTTGATGAAAATCCTGAACAGGACTGGAAATCACTTGAGCTAGCATATTTCCTTGAAGATCCTAGTTCAGTGGGACATGACGATGAATGGCTGAAATAAAATATTTATGCAATTATATGTCATATATTTACTTTCTAGCTTATAATACCCCAGTTGTTTTTGTGTGTATTTCTTTATGTATAATATAAACATCAATAAAATCATCTATATTTTTATATTAAAATTCTCCCACTTCCAACGGCTATAAACGGCTAGTAATAGTGATTTTTGATTCTATAAATATGCACACATTTTATTCAACAACTCACTCATATCCTCTACCCTCTCTTATAGAAATTCTTAAGTATCTTCATCCGAATTTCTTTGAAAATGATTAACGAATCTCTCGTCTTTATTTTCACAATGATCAGCATGATCATAATACTGATGTTTAGCAAAGACTTCCCTCTAGAATTATTCTGGATTGGTGTTTCATTTATCATTTATATTGTTGGCCTTGTATCGGCACTAATGATACATACAAAAATGTATTATTGAAAAAAAAAATGTATGTTTACATTTCCATTATCAATAATATATATATATATATATCATGTCTTGAATATTTATTATATGATGATTTGATTGAACAGGAATACAAATGGAAAGTATCGAACAGATACACAATTGTCTTGTTGATAGTGCAACAACACACTCAATATTTACAAATAAAGCATATTTCTCGAGCATGAAATTATGCAAGACACACGTAACAACTATATCTGGTCCCGTAGAGATTATTGATGGCTCCGGGAATGCAACTGTGATGTTGCCTAATGGAACAATTTTACACATTGAAAATGCGTTATTATCTGGTAGATCAAAACGAAATCTATTGAGTTTTAAGGATGTACGCCTAAATGGCTATCACTTGGAAACAGTGATTGAGAATAATAAAGAATATCTATGTATCACGTCCTATAAAATGGAAACTCGACTTGTCCACGAGAAAATTGAAGCAACAACTTCTGGACTGTATTGTGTCCCTATTCGAGCTTTTGAAACCTACGCTACCATGGCTTGGAAGCTGGTGAATCCTGGTATATTTGGGTTATGGCATGATCGCCTTGGGCACCCAGGAACTTCTATGTTACGTAGGATTATTGAAAATACTCATGGACATCCATTAAAGGGCACAAAAATGCTAATGTCCAAAGATTATTTCTGTGAATCATGCTCACGTGGAAAACTTATTACTAAACCTTCTATGGAAAAAGTTGGTTATGAATCACCATCATTTTTACAACGCATTCATGGTGATATTTGTGGACCAATACATCCAGCAAGTGGACCATTCTGATATTTTATGGTCTTGATAGATGCATCATCCATATGGTCCCACATATGTTTATTATCTACCAGAAATGTTGCTTTTGCACGACTCTTGTGTAATATCCGCAATTTCGAATTTCAGTAATTTTCTTTTTTCGGCGGAAGTTTGTTTTGACGACTCGCTCATGACCGTTTAGTCATTACGAGAATGATTAATTCTGCACTTTTTGTCATCCGAGTTCATTTCGGTGTCGTTTTGTTGAGTTCCGTGTCCTTAAGCGACTTTTTCAAGTATGAGTTCGACTTTGTAAAATCATCATAAATTTTTGGAAACTCCAAAAATTCTGAATCTTTGCAATATTATAGAGCATCAAGTTAGCTTTCCAATGGTTCAAACGGTGAGTCAATCGGAGTCCAGACGAAGGAGTTATAGTCGAAATAGTTAAGGCTGCACCATGTGCCTTTTGGTGCTGGAGCGGACTGTACCTCGGGCCGCGACACACTTGTCCTGTGCCGCGGCACACGGGCTTTTTCTGCACTTTTTAGCAGATTTTCGAGGAGAAACATTCATTTTCTCCTCTCTTCTTCCTCCTACCATTCTAGGCGATTCTAAGGGCGATTTTGGGCGATTTGAGTGCTCCCAAACTTGTAGAGATCATCCACCTCAAGTCTTGTTGTAGATTTTCGACCTCTACTTGAATCCTTCATCCAAATCAAGGTATTTTGGCTTGAACCCTTGTTTTTGTAGATTTGGGGATTTTCCTTTTTGATTTCGATTTCAATCCGTTTTTTATCAATTAATCGTTGTATAAACGTTGTTTTGAACTTGTTCTACGGATTGGATACTCGTATCTTTGGTTCGTTCGACCCGAGGGGTGATTTCTTTGTTCTTGAAGGGTCTTGAACATTTAATGTTCGATTAAATGTTCGAATGAGTTCCCTTTGATAGTTTGTTGGGATTTCCGTTGTTTTCGGCCTTGATTCTCGTCGTAATCATGTTTTATTATTCCTTACGGAGGATTATAGGTGCTCGATGATTCCGATGTTGAATTCCGTTGGTGATTGATGATTCATGTGGTGTTTTCCCGTAGTAATTTCGGTGCTATCGCATTCTAGATAGTGTTCGGGAATTTGAGGGCTACCCGGCCGTATCCGTTCATTTTTCCATTGCTCGTGATATCAAGGCAAGTACCTTGCCCATACTTTTCTCGTTTTATGGATATGATGATCGGTGGTCGTCTTGATGTGTTTGTTTGGTTATTTGAAATGAAGTTTCAAAAGATTTCGGTTTGGCCTCGTTAAAGGCTCTCTTTCAAAACGCGTGTGTGTTTGGAAATTGATTATGATTTGATTATTTTGAACGTTGAAGGATTTGATGATGATACTCCTATTGTTTAAAGTTATGGAGTCGTGTATTCCGTATTTAATCTTGTTATTGTGTTTTGAAGAGTTTGATAATGGTGTCGAGTTAATGGCCATCTCTAGTGAGTATTCTTAATGAACTTACATTCTTAGCATATTAGTATTGCATGAGTAACGTGTGTGTGTGTATGCTCACTACGGGTTAGATCCGACGGGGTCTCGGTAGGGGTCCACGGAGGGGTGGATCCGCGAGCTTGCTTTTAACCACTATGGGTTAGATCCGACGGGGTCCACGGAGGGGTGGATCCGCGGTTAATTGTGGTGCATTTTGCAAATGTGTTTTGATATTGGCATTTCCGGAAATGAGCGCTTTTGAACGGTTTTCATGATTGCATGCATCGACTAAGTGTGTAAGAGGTAAGTTGTTCGTTTGGCTTACTTGGCTAGGATGGCACTAGAGTATTTTGTTGTTTGTGTTAAATCCTTTAATTGTGGATTTTTATGTTGGAAGACGAACCTTGTTGTCGTTCTCTTGTAAAGGTCATTTGACGGATTTGGGGCTAAAATCCCAACATTTTTGTAAAGGTCATTTGACGGATTTGGGGCTAAAATCCCAATGGTTTGGTAAAGGTTATTTTACAGAAAGTAAACTTTTGGGGCGGTGACCCCTTTTTGCCTTTTGGATTTTGAAAAGTAGGATTTGATAATCCTAAATTATTTTCTATTAAAACTCTCGATGGCATTCTAAACCGTTTTATAAATTATTTCTATTGATTTATGATATTTCGATTTTGAAAGGTTTTCTCAAACTCTTGCCTCGGGAAGTACTTTTTGTTCCGTTTGGATCTTTGAGGATTCCTGGTTATTGTTATTCGTGGAATGTGAATTGTATGGCTCGTATTTGCACTTTGTACTTGCACTAGCAAAACAGTGGAGTTTTGCTAACCCCCGAGTATTCGGGGGGTGGATGTCTATTTTTGCATTCAGGTTTTGGAGCATAACACAGGGTCGGCACGAAGGATGATGAAAGATGAACGATACTAATCACACGAGGATCCGTTGATGTCGTATTGGTCTAGTTGTATTTTCTTTTCCGCTGCAGTATCTTTTCCCCGTTGTACGGGATTTTATTGTATTTTGACCCCTCCGTGGGTATATGTTGTAATTGAGTTGTATATTTTTATTGAAAGACCAAATCGGTCTGCTGAGTCATTTAGCCTTGAGGGCATTTTCGAGATGTTAAATGTTGTTACCAGCCTGGTAGATCTTCGAGGAGAGGGTCTACGGCGTGTAATATCCCTGAGTGGATTGGGGGTGTTACATAAATGGTATCAGAGCTTAGGTTGAGGAAACCTAGGCTGTCGGGTCAATTCGTGTTGTTTGAGTCTTGTTTCGTCGGATTTTATCTGACTGAGTCGTGTCGCGACGCGTCGTTTGAGTTTGTTGGTCTTGATTAGTATCGTGGGGCGATCATCATCTTCGTGCGACCTGTGGAAGTAAGTCTCCCTTCTTTGTGTTGTGCCTCGTGTGACACGAGCTATTTTTATGATTATTTGTTAAGTGATGGAATCCTTATGTGGATTTTGATTTCACGATATGTATTTAGTCGACTCTCGTATTTGATTTATACGAGGAGTGTCGTCGCTTGTGATGTCTTTTTATTGTTGTTTTTGTCCGTTGCTGATGATTTTCGAATCGATTTGCACGTTTTACAAGTTCTCTTGTGGAGGCTTTGTGCTTATACGCGTTCGACTTGTTCACTAGCCAGTGTGGGAGGGTCCTTAGAGGCCTCAAATGGGGTCTGTGGTTTTGTTCTGAATGTGATATTTTATCGTTTATTTCCGTTTAAAGACATGTATTGTCTTGATTTCAAACATTTTGATGCGTGTACTAGGAGTTGTTTTAGTGAACGTCGATATGTGTGAGTTTTGGGCATTCTGGCCTATTGGATTTTTGAAAACCTTGAGTATCTTAGAAAAATAAATTTCGAGACGTACTTTTAGAATGAATTATTTTCTCGTGGTACATCCAAGGTGCCACAACATGTTTCAAAATTCTTCTACCTCGAGGACCAAAATGTTTTGAGATATTTTCGATGTTTAGAAACACTTATACTTAGACCCGAGGGTCGAATATTTCTGAAAGTCTTTCGCTAAAAGAAGATGTCCTCATTTTTACCAAATGCATGATGGTTTTCAAAGTCTCGATAACGATATTTCATGTTTGTACTTTTTGAAAAGTGATACTAAAGATCAACCGGTCTTCTTCTAAATTATTTTCAAAATGAGGTTTTCATTTTTAAAACCTATCCATTCCCGTTTGAGGGCTGGGTATGTATGTATGATGTTCGCGTTGTCATTTTGATGTTTGCTCCCGAGTATGACCGAATTGGCAGTGTGAGCGTTGAGTCGTTTTCCACACATTTGTTGTGTTAGCCCCTTGTGAGAGGCGGGATGTTGGTGTTGAATATTGTCGCCTCGTGGTGATTTATACGTTGTCGCGCATGTGCGAGCTGTTAGAGCTTGGGTTGGTATGGCCGTGTGCATCGGTGATCGTTCCGTTATGTGTCGGTTGTTTAATGTCTTGTTACCTTGCTCCTGTTTTTGTGAATTTCGTGGATGAGGTCGGAGGTAATACCCGTACTATTTTGACTTCCGTATTTTCTCTTTCTCCAGTCTATCGATTCGTTCATGTTCGTTGATACTTTATGAACTTGTTCTGTATTTCGGTTTCATCGTCCGAACGAACTGCGATCTTGTTATGGGTCGATCTGGTTATCGCCGTGACTTTTCGGGTTCGGTTCGATTCTTGTGAACCTTGTTCGGGAGTGACATCATCTGGTTCTACTAGTTCTTTTATTCGAAGTGGATCGGATTTGGAACTCTTGTGTTTTCGACTCTGTCGACTCGTTTATGTTCGTTGACATTTCTGAGCTTGTCCTGCCCCTTGCTTTTGTTGATCGAACGAGTGCGGTATTGTTTCGGAATAACTCGTTTGTCGTTGTGATTTTTTTTTCGATTGCTATTCCCTTTCCTGTGGATCTTATGTGAGTGCACATTTTGTTGTTTTCACCGGATCATGTTTCGTCTCGAGTCGAGATGTGAACTTCGGAGTTGTCGGTTGACCTTATTGTTCTTCGTGATCCGAACATGACTATTCGATTTTTTTGTTGACTCGATCGTTGTGGTTCGATCATTGATTGTTCGGTTTTTGTTAATCTCATTTCGTGATTGTTGAACGTTCAGACTCCTTCGTGATTCCCTTAAGTTCGGGAAATTAGTCTCGTTTTCGATCTTCCAACTCTTGGGCGGTGGAATTCCGTATTTGTCCAGCGATTGGCTCGCGTTTTGGTTGATGTACCGTTGAGTTGGTCAATCGTATTGATTTTCGTTCGTTGTGTTTTGATGACGCTTGTCACTTGTTGGTTTTATTATATCCCTAACGGCGACGTTGTGTTGGTCGTCGTGGAGCGTGTTTTCACGCTGTATGTCTCTTTGCGTTTCTTGCAGCGTTTTGCCGTTGAGCGCGAGTTTTCTGTTTTTGTGTATCTCGTCGAGTTTTCCTGGCGGGTATATTGCTCCCCCTACTTGTTTTAAGTTTCGGGACGAAACTTCTTTTAAGGAGGGTAGAATGTAATATCCGCAATTTCGAATTTCAGTAATTTTCTTTTTTCGGCGGAAGTTCGTTTTGACGACTCGCTCATGACCGTTTAGTCATTACGAGAATGATTAATTCTGCCCTTTTTGTCATCCGAGTTCATTTCGGTGTCGTTTTGTTGAGTTCCGTGTCCTTAAGCGACTTTTTCAAGTATGAGTTCGACTTTGTAAAATCATCATAAATTTTTGGAAACTCCAAAAATTCTGAATCTTTGCAATATTATAGAGCATCAAGTTAGCTTTCCAATGGTTCAAACGGTGAGTCAATCGGAGTCCGGACGAAGGAGTTATGGTCGAAATAGCTAAGGCTGCACCATGTGCCTTTTGGTGCTGGAGCGGACTGTACCTCGGGCCGCGGCACACTTGTCCTGTGCCGCGGCACACGGGCTTTTTCTGCACTTTTTAGCAGATTTTCGAGGAGAAACATTCATTTTCTCCTCTCTTCTTCCTCCTACCATTCTAGGCGATTCTAAGGGCGATTTTGGGCGATTTGAGTGCTCCCAAACTTGTAGAGATCATCCACCTCAAGTCTTGTTGTTGTAATATCCGCAGTTTTCGATTTCCGGTAATTTCTTTTTTTTCGGCGGAAGTCTGTTTTGACGACTCGCTCATGTCCGTTTCGTCATTCTGAGAATGATTAATTCTACACTTTTTGACATCCGAGTTCGTTTCGGTGTCGTTTCGTTGAGTTCTGTGCTTTTTAGCGACTTTTCCGCACTTGAGTTCGATTCTTGCGAATCTCGTCCGAAACTGTTGTTTCGAGTTTCCCGCAAGTCCGTTTAACTTTGTTAGACGTGTTGTGAACTTCGGTTTGGTTATTCGATCACGTATCGTGATTTCCTGCGTTTGGGCCATTTTGTAATTTCTTGAAAGTTACGGGTATCCGTATCTGTAATTGTTGTCTCGACCCGTTTCTTGGTCGCGTATGACTAATTATGGTATTACGCTTTCATTTCGAGTCGTTTATGTCGTCCGGGAACTTTTTGTCGTGTTCGTTAGTGCGTTTTAATCGTCGCCGAGCCACGATTCTGGGGATCGCCGGACGGTTGCGGGATGGCCGGACGATTGCGGGCACCGGCCGGACGGTGCGGCGAGAACCGGCGTAGCGCACGCTTCTGGCCGGAAGGCTGCGCGCTAACCGGCAGTGTAGCGTCTGTGCCGCGGTGGCTCAGCGTCTGCTCGGCCCGGGCGATGGGGTTTCGAGGTTCGGACTCGGCCATGATCGGCGGGTAGCGCACGCTACGCCGAGCGTAGCGCGCTAGTCGCGGCGTAGCGCCGCCGGCCCGGCTAGCGTCGTTACTGGCCGGGCGATTCGATCCGATGGCTCTTTGGGCCAGTCGGCTAAGCGTCGCGAGCTTGGCCGTAGCGCACGCTAGCGAGTCGGGTCGGCAGTTTGGTCGGCAGGTTGGTCGGTGATGCCGGGTCGTGTGGGCCACTGGCCGAGGGTGCTCGGCCGAGCTGGGCGATAGCGCACGCTAGTCCGGGAAGGCTAGCGCACGCTAGTCCGCGATATAAATATGGTGAGCAATCACATTTCACTTCGTTTTCATTTCCTTCCTTCTCCGTCCGCGAATGGCGATTCATGGGCGGCGAAGCCATGTTGTTTAACAACAAAACCATGAAGTTCGAGTCCATAACATCAATCAATCGTCCGTTATCATCCTTTGATCCATAATCAAGGTAATCTTCCTTAGAACCCTAATTTCGTGAATTTGGGGATTTTTGCAATTTCGTCCGATTCGTTTGTTGTTGATTAATTCATGATGGGTATGATTAATCTTGATAGTATTCTTGTGTTTAACATCATTTAATCCATTGTTCTTCGTCGAATCGAAGTATAATTCTTGATTTCCTTCGAGTTGACTTTTCGGGGATTTGTCCCCGATCTCGTTTTCATCCGCTGATGGATCGATTATGGTTAAATGATGTTGTTAAACATATTCTATGGATTGTATATCCATATTTCAACTTGGAATTCCGTTTCGGGTTTTGACGACGAATCGTGTTCTTGACCGCTTTGGGGAAATCCTTGAACCTTCGTCATTTGTTCTTTGAATTCAGTGCTTTGGGTCGTACTTTGGAATTCATTTTCGTTGTTATTGTTTTCGTCGTAGTTCATTGTTGTGGATTGTCGTCGGTGGAGTCGGCGAGTTCGTAGTCGGTTCGTGCCAACCTACTTCGGCCGATTCTCCGCGTTGTGGTCATTCGAGGCAAGTACCTTGTCCATACTTTTCTTGTTTCGTGGATATGATGATTGGTGATCGGCTTGATTTGTTTGTTCGTTTGAAATGAGTTTTCAAAGGATTTGGTTAGCCTCGTTAAAGGCCCTCTTTCAAAACCGTGTGTGTTTTGTGATTGGTGTGGTTCGTGAATAACTATGTGAATTCTATGTATATGCTTGGTGTTCATGTTGCACTTGGTATTGTGTGTGGACGTATATTATTTCATTTCGGTGCGTTGTGGATTGACGTGGTGTTTTGCTAAGTGTTTGATGCCTCTGGGCGAATTGTTTGAATATCCTTGATGTGAAATGTTATTTGTGTGAATGTGTGGATATGGTTGAAGGTCTACGGTGGCACATGGCATGTGATCATGTGGCCAGGATGCAACAAGTGATTGATCCAACCGTGAGAGCCTGAGATAATCTACGGTGGCACATGGCATGTGATCATGTGGCCAGGATGCAACAAGCGATTGATCCAACCGTGAGATGTGTGTGATTTGTTTCGCTAGCCAGCTCGGGAGGGTCCTTCGAGGCCTCGGGTGGGACGTCGGTGGTAGCGTCCCGGTCCTAGGCGATGCGCGTGTGTGATTATGTTTCGTTGATTTTACGTCCGTTGAGGACACGTGATGTTGGGCTTTGACCTTGTAAATTGTTGGTGGTTTCCTATTTGCGAAAACAAAACATTTGGGCTGTGACCCTATTGATTTTTGGAAAGAGAAGGATTTCATAATCCTAAATTGTTTTCTATTAAAACTCTCGATGGCATTTTAAACTGTTTTGTAAATTGTTTCCCTTATTTGCGATCTTTCGGTTTTGGAAATGTTTACCCAAACTCTTGCCTCGGGAAGTACTTTTCTTTATGTTTGGATCTTTGAGGATTCCTGATTATTATTGTTCTTGGAACTTGTATTGTATGGCTCGTATTTTTGCACTTGTACTTGCACTAGCAAAACAGTGGAGTTTGCTAACCCCCGAGTATTCGGGGTGGATGTCTATTTTTGCATTCGTGTTTTGGAGCATAGCACGTGGTCGGCACGATGGATGATGAAAGATGAACGATACAAATCACACGAGGATCCGCCGCCGTCGTATTGACTAGTTGTATTTTCTTTTCCGCCGCAAGATATTTTCCGTTATGCGGTGTGGATGTATTTTGACCCCTGCGTGGGCATGAGTTGTATTTGAGTTGTATGTAATTGTTGAAAGACTAAATCGGTCTACTGGGTCATTTTAGCCTTAAAGGCGAGGTTTAGATGTTTGATTTTGGTTATCAGCCTGGTAGATCCTCGAGGAGAGGGTCTACGGCGTGTAATATCCCTGAGTGGATTGGGGGTGTTACATAAATGGTATCGGAGCTTAGGTTGTGGAAACCTAGGCTGTCGGGTCAGTGGTGTCTATCGAGTTTTTGTCTCGTCGGATTTTTATCTGACTGAGTCGTGTCGCGACGCGTCGTCTGAGTTTGTTGGTCGTGATTAGTATCGTGGGGCGATCATCATCTTCGTGCGACCTGTGGCTGTAAGTCTCCCTTCTTTGTGTTGTGCCTCGTGTGACACGAGCTATTTTTATGATTTATTTGCTAAGTGACGGAATCCTCTTATGGATTTTGATTTCTTGATACGCGACTATTTGACTCTCATATTTCTTTCATGTGAGGAGTAGTTGCTGGATTGTGCATGTTGGACTGTATTTCTTTTTTTTCCGCTGCGTGAGTTCCTTTGTAATGGCTTTCGGTATCTTACCGACTGAATTTTATTTCGAAAATCGATTCCTTTAACCGAGTTGTTGGCCTTGACCGTTTTGACGGTAGTTGGGTGTTTTCAAATGATTTTGTGAGTTTTGATAAGTACTACCGTCATCGACCTTTTTGGGCATTCTAACCCATTGAATTATTTTTGAAAACCTTGAGTATCTTAGAAAATTGAAATTCGAGACGTACTTTTAAAGCGAATTATTTTCTTGCGGTGTTTTCAAGGTGTTTTCTAATGCCGCAATACATTTCAAAAATTTTCCGGTTGAGAACCAAAAATATTTTTGAGATATTTTCAAATGCAATTGCTTAGACCCAAGGGTCGAATATTTTGAAAGTTTTTCACTAAAGGAAAGGTGTCCTCATTTTTGTTCATACGCTAGATGATTTTCAAAGTCTCGATAATGGTGTGTGTACTACTTTTTGTAAAATGATACTCAAGATCAACTGTTGTTTCCAAACTGTTTTCAAAAGGTGGTTCTCGCTTTTAAAACCTATCATTCCTGCTTATGACCTAAATGCGTGTATGGTTTTCGAACTTTCGTTACGGTGTTAACTCCCGAATATGATCGAGTTGGTGGCATGAACGTTGAGGCGTTGCCACGTAATTGTTACACTAGCCCTCGTGAGAGGTGTGAACCGGTATTTAATGGTTGTCGCCTCGTGGTGGATTGCGTGTGTCACACGAGTGTGAGATGTTGAAACTTGGGTTTGTACGTTGGTGTACATGTGTGATTGTTTCATGATGTTTGTAATTACGTCTTGGTTATCATTCGAGTCGTTGATGTCACCGAACGATGCCGTCGTTATTGTGATATTCATGTGTGTGTTGCCTTACGATGGTAATCGTTGTATGTGTTATGTGTTATGATTTTTGTTGTCCGAGTGGTTACTTATTCAAGATGCCGAGGGGCCGAGGTCGTGGTCGTGGTGATCGGACGCGTGGTCGAGCATGCTTCCAAAGGATAGTATTGGTATTGGTGTTGCTACTATTTTACAATGTAGCCACTCGATGACTCACTGACTCAGGCTTCAAATGTTACGAGATGTGACCCAAAGACACCTGGTGCAAATCGGTGGCTTCGAGAAGTGGTTCGTATGAATCCCCTCGCTACCGGTGCCGCAGATGCTTTAGCCGGATGGTTGGCTTTTCCAGTTGGAAAAGATTTTCGAGATAGTTGATTGTCCAAGAACGTAAGGTTCCGTAGCTCAAGATCTTTCGACAAAGATGCCGCTAATGGGTGGGAGGCTATTAAGCCTCGAGATCGCGTTGTCACATGGGCGAGTTCCAGAATTCATGAGAGATGAGTTTTGTCCGAACCGATCAGAAATCGGAGGATTAATGAATTCTTTTCGCGAAACCGCAGGATGTACCATTGTCTCAAGCTATTATTGATTTTAGCAAACAAATGCTATGTGCAAAATCAAGTAAGGACAGAGGAGGACAAGATTTGTCATTTTAGTAGGCGGATGAAGCCGAGATTCGCCAAGACATGGCAGTCTCGCTTGTACTTCCTTGAGAGATTATCGAATAGGCGTTAGCCTATGAGCTATCCAGATTATCGACCGAGAGTATGTCGACTCAAGAAACAGAAAACCGTTGGGAACTCTTCAGTAAATCAGGGGAGTGGGCCCCTTGAGGTTGGGACTTCGTCT
The DNA here is from genome assembly GCA_033398695.1 of Orobanche coerulescens. NCBI lineage: Eukaryota > Viridiplantae > Streptophyta > Magnoliopsida > Lamiales > Orobanchaceae > Orobanche > Orobanche coerulescens. The sequence continues at coordinate 12,409,764 of CM065813.1, read as the reverse complement.
CGTCATCCCAAAATGGTTCCTAGATTGCGTGATCAGAGGAGTAGTACCCCTGCAGTGAGTAATGTGAGCACTTCGAAGATATGTTATAACTGTAGTCGAGCGGGCCATACTGCGAAGAATTGTCGTTCACCGTTAGTCAGCTGTTTCGAGTGCGGCCAGGTGGGTCACCGATCCGTACATTGCGAGACGGTAGCTGAGAGGTTTGGGGATCGAGGTTGCGTCTCTGCTCCGAAAGGACACGGAGATGCCTAGGGTGGTTTTGAGGATTTCGGCGTAGTCCGAATTATTTATGATTACCCTTGTGGATCGTTTTGTGTTTATTCCCTGTTTTCTCGCTGTGCGTGTTTTCTTGTAACAAGTACTTTGTGTTTTGTGATTGTTTGATTAATTGACTTGATTGTATTATCTGTTTGATGACGCTTGTCACTTGTTGGTGTTATTATGTCTCTACCGGCGACGTTGTGTTGGTCGTCGTGGAGCGTGTTTACACGCCGTATACTCCTTTGCGTTGTTTGTAACATTTCGCCGTTGGGCGTTAGTTACGCATTCTTGTGTATCTCGTTGAGTTTTTCCTGGCGGAATATTTCTTCTCCCTACTTGTTTTAAGTTTCGGGACGAAACTTCTTTTAAGGAGGGTAGAATGTAATATCCGCAGTTTTCGATTTCTGGTAATTTCTTTTTTCGGGAAGTCTGCTTTGACGACTCGCTCATGTCCGCTTTCCATTCCGAGAATGATTAATTCTACACTTTTGACATCCGAGTTCGTTTGTGTCGTTTCGTTGAGTTCTCGTGCTTTTAGCGACTTTTCCGCACTTGAGTTCGATTCTTGCGAATCTCGTCCAAATCGTTGTTTCGAGTTTCCCGCAAGTCCGTTTAACTTTGTTAGACGTGTTGTGAACTTCGGTTTGGTTATTCGATCACGTATCGTGATTTCCGCGCTTTGGGCCATTTTGTAATTTCTTGAAAGTTACGGTATCCGTATCTGTAATTGTTGTCTCGACCCGTTTCTTGGTCGCGTATGACTAATTATGGTATTACGCTTTCATTTCGAGTCGTTTATGTCGTCCGGGAACTTTTCGCCGTGTTCGCCCGCGGCGCTTTCGGAATCGGCCGCCGAGCCCTCGACGGCCATGGATCGCCGACGGTTATGGATCGCCGGACGACGGGCACCGCCGGACGGTGCGGGCAGAACCGGCGAGCGCACGCCACGGCCGGAAGCGCGCGCTAACCGGGCAGTGTAGCGTCTGTGCCGGGTGGCTAGCGACGCTATCGCCCGGGCAGCTGGGGTTTCGAGGTTCGACTCGGCCATGATCGGCAGTAGCGCACGCTACGCCGAGCGTAGCGCGCGCGCTAGTCGGCAGCGTAGCGCACGCCGTCGGCCGGCTAGCGACGTTACTGCCGGCAGCCAGCCAAGCTCGGACAGTCGGCCAGCGGCGCAGCTTCCGGCCGTAGCGCACGCTAGCGGAGTCGGTCCGGCAGTTTGGTCGGCAGGTTGGTCGGTGATGCCGGGTCGTGTGGGCCCTGGCCGAGGTGCTCGGCCGATACGGCCGATAGCGCACGCTAGTCCGGAAGGCTAGCGCACGCTAGTCCGGCCGATATAAATATGGCCGAAAGTCACATTTCACTTCGCTTTTCATTTCCTTCCTTCTCCGTCCGCGAATGGCGATTCATGGGCGACGAAGCCATGTTGTTTAACAACAAAACCATGAAGTTCTGGAGTCCATAACATCAATCAATCGTCCGTTATCATCCTTTGATCCAAATAATCAAGGTAATCTTCCTTAGAACCCTAATTTCGTGAATTTGGGGATTTTTGCAATTTCGTCCGATTCGTTCCGTGTTGTTGATTAATTCATGATGGGTATGATTAATCTTGATAGTATTCTTGTGTTTAACATCATTTAATCCATTGTTCTTCGTCGAATCGAAGTATAATTCTTGATTTCCTTCGAGTTGACTTTTCGGGGGATTTGTCCCCGATCTCGTTTTCATCGGTTTTCGATGGATCGATTATGGTTATATGATGTTGTTAAACATATTCTATGGATTGTATATCAATATTTCAACTTGGAATTCCGTTTTCGTGTTTTGTCGGGACGAATCGTGTTCTTGACCGTTTTGGGGAAATCCTTGAACCTTCGTCATTTGTTCTTTGAATTCAGCGGCTTTGGGTCGTACTTTGGAATTCATTTTCGTTGTTATTGTTTTCGTTCGTAGTTCATTGTTGTGGATTGTCGTTCGGTGGAGTCGGCGAGTTCGTAGTCGGTTCGTGCCAACCTACTTCGGCCGATTCTCCGCGTTGTGGTCATTCGAGGCAAGTACCTTGTCCATACTTTTCTTGTTTCGTGGATATGATGATAGGTGATCGTCTTGATTTGTTTGTTCGTTTGAAATGAGTTTTCAAAGGATTTGGTTAGCCTCGTTAAAGGCCCTCTTTCAAAACCGTGTGTGTTTTGTGATTGGTGTGGTTCGTGAATAACTATGTGAATTCTATGTATATGCTTGGTGTTCATGTTGCACTTGGTATTGTGTGTGGACGTATATTATTTCATTTCGGTGCGTTGTGGATTGACGTGGTGTTTTGCTAAGTGTTTGATGCCTCTGGGCGAATTGTTTGAATATCCTTGATGTGAAATGTTATTTGTGTGAATGTGTGGATATGGTTGAAGGTCTACGGTGGCACATGGCATGTGATCATGTGGCGTGATGCAACAAGTGATTGATCCAACCGTGAGAGCTCGAGATAATCTACGGTGGCACATGGCATGTGATCATGTGGCCAGGATGCAACAAGCGATTGATCCAACCGTGAGATGTGTGTGATTTGTTTCGCTAGCCAGCTCGGGAGGGTCCTTCGAGGCCTCGGGTGGGACGTCTGTGGTAGCGTCCCGGTCCTAGGCGATGCGCGTGTGTGATTATGTTTCGTTGATTTTACGTCCGTTGAGGACACGTGATGTTGGGCTTTGACCTTGTAAATTGTTGGTGGTTTTCTATTTGCGAAAACAAAATATTTGGGTCAGACCCTATTGATTTTGGAAAGAGAAGGATTTCATAATCCTAAATTGTTTTCTATTAAAACTCTCGATGGCATTTTAAATCGCTTTGTAACTTGTTTCCCTTATTTGCGATCTTTCGGTTTTGGAAATGTTTACCCAAACTCTTGCCTCGGGAAGTACTTTTCTTTATGTTTGGATCTTTGAGGATTCCTGATTATTATTGTTCTTGGAACTTGTATTGTATGGCTCGTATTTTTGCACTTGTACTTGCACTAGCAAAACAGTGGAGTTTTGCTAACCCCCGAGTATTCGGGGGGTGGATGTCTATTTTTGCATTCAGGTTTTGGAGCATAGCACAGGGTCGGCACGAAGGATGATGAAAGATGAACGATACTAATCACACGAGGATCCGCTGCTGTCGTATTGGACTAGTTGTATTTTCTTTTCCGCTGCAGTATATTTTCCCGTTGTACGGGTGTGGTTGTATTTTGACCCCTGCGTGGGCATGAGTTGTATTTGAGTTGTATGTAATTGTTGAAAGACTAAATCGGTCTACTGGGTCATTTTAGCCTTAAAGGCGAGGTTTAGATGTTTGATTTTGGTTATCAGCCTGGTAGATCCTCGAGGAGAGGGTCTACGGCGTGTAATATCCCTGAGCGGATTTGGGGGTGTTACAGTTGTAGATTTTCGACCTCTACTTGAATCCTTCATCCAAATCAAGGTATTTTGGCTTGAACCCTTGTTTTTGTAGATTTGGGGATTTTCCTTTTTGATTTCGATTTCAATCCGTTTTTGATCAATTAATCGTTGTATAAACGTTGTTTTGAACTTGTTCTACGGATTGGATACTCGTATCTTTGGTTCGTTCGATCCGAGGGGTGATTTCTTTGTTCTTGAAGGGTCTTGAACATTTAATGTTCGATTAAATGTTCGAATGAGTTCCCTTTGATAGTTTGTTGGGATTTCCGTTGTTTTCGGCCTTGATTCTCGTCGTAATCATGTTTTATTATTCCTTACGGAGGATTATAGGTGCTCGATGATTCCGATGTTGAATTCCGTTGGTGATTGATGATTCATGTGGTGTTTTCCCGTAGTAATTTCGGTGCTATCGCATTCTAGATAGTGTTCGGGAATTTGAGGGCTACCCGGCCGTATCCGTTCATTTTTCCATTGCTCGTGATATCAAGGCAAGTACCTTGCCCATACTTTTCTCGTTTTATGGATATGATGATCGGTGGTCGTCTTGATGTGTTTGTTTGGTTATTTGAAATGAAGTTTCAAAAGATTTCGGTTTGGCCTCGTTAAAGGCTCTCTTTCAAAACGCGTGTGTGTTTTGTGAACGGTGTGTTTGGGAATTGATTATGATTTGATTATTTTGAACGTTGAAGGATTTGATGATGATACTCCTATTGTTTAAAGTTATGGAGTCGTGTATTCCGTATTTAATCTTGTTATTGTGTTTTGAAGAGTTTGATAATGGTGTCGAGTTAATGGCCATCTCTAGTGAGTATTCTTAATGAACTTACATTCTTAGCATATTAGTATTGCATGAGTAACGTGTGTGTGTATGCTCACTACGGGTTAGATCCGACGGGTCTCGGTAGGGGTCCACGGAGGGGTGGATCCGCGGTTAATTGTGGTGCATTTTGCAAATGTGTTTTGATATTGGCATTTCCGGAAATGAGCGCTTTTGAACGGTTTTCATGATTGCATGCATCGACTAAGTGTGTAAGAGGTAAGTTGTTCGTTTGGCTTACTTGGCTAGGATGGCACTAGAGTATTTTGTTGTTTGTGTTAAATCCTTTAATTGTGGATTTTTATGTTGGAAGACGAACCTTGTTGTCGTTCTCTTGTAAAGGTCATTTGACGGATTTGGGGCTAAAATCCCAACATTTTTGTAAAGGTCATTTGACGGATTTGGGGCTAAAATCCCAATGGTTTGGTAAAGGTTGTTTTACGGAAAGTAAATTTTTGGGGCGATGACCCCTTTTTGCCTTTTGGATTTTGAAAAGTAGGATTTGATAATCCTAAATTATTTTCTATTAAAACTCTCGATGGCATTCTAAACCGTTTTATAAATTATTTCTATTGATTTATGATATTTCGATTTTGAAAGGTTTTCTCAAACTCTTGCCTCGGGAAGTACTTTTCGTTCCGTTTGGATCTTTGAGGATTCCTGGATATTGTTATTCATGGAATGTGAATTGTATGGCTCGTATTTGCACTTTGTACTTGCACTAGCAAAACAGTGGAGTTTTGCTAACCCCGAGTATTCGGGGGGTGGATGTCTATTTTTGCATTCAGGTTTTGGAGCATAACACAGGGTCGGCACGAAGGATGATGAAAGATGAACGATACTAATCACACGAGGATCCGTTGATGTCGTATTGGTCTAGTTGTATTTTCTTTTCCGCTGCAGTATCTTTTCCCCGTTGTACGGGAATTTATTGTATTTTGACCCCTGCGTGGGTATATGTTGTAATTGAGTTGTATATTTTTATTGAAAGACCAAATCGGTCTGCTGAGTCATTTAGCCTTGAGGGCATTTTCGAGATGTTAAATGTTGTTACCAGCCTGGTAGATCTTCGAGGAGAGGGTCTACGGCGTGTAATATCCCTGAGTGGATTGGGGGTGTTACATCTTGTCCCAAATTATTAAACTCCGAGCACATTTTCCTCAATATCCTATAAAAATATAAGAATGGATAATGCCGGAGAATTCACATCAAGGACTTTTGATGATTATTGTGAAGCACTGGGAATTAATGTTGAGCACCCAGTAGCACATGTCCACACTCAAAATGGATTGACGGAATCCATGATTAAACGAGTCCAAATCATTGCTCGTACATTATTAATGAGATCAAAGCTCACTAGTGCAGTGTGGGGCATGCAGTATTACATGCATCAACTCTAGGCTTTGAGCCTAGAGTTGGAATATACGTTGGATTTGATTCCCCATCAATAATTCGGTATTTAGAACCAACAACGGGTGATTTATTTACCGCTCGGTTTTCCGATTGTCATTTTGATGAGACGGTATTTCCATCAATTGGCAGGGATAAGACCGTTCTTAATAAAGATGAACAAAAACCAGTTGAGGATATCTCCTGGAATGTACAAAGCTTATCCCACCTAGATCCACGTACTACATAATGTGAAAATGAGGTGAAGAGAATCATCCATTTACAAAATATTGCTAATAGACTTCCTGACGCATTTAACGATGCAAGTAAAGTGACAAAGTCTTATATTCCAGCTACGAATGCTCCAGCTAGGATCGTTGTTCCTCATCAAAATACGAAAATGGATGATGATGCCCCACGACAAAAGCGTGGTAGACCTGTTGGTTCGAAGGACACTGTTCCTCGAAAAAGAAAGAGGAGAAGTAATGGGATCGCAAACCAAGATCATCCTAGTGAGCATGCTGCAGATGAATATGTAGAGCATAATACTGCAAATAATGAAGTGATCATGGATTTTGAAAACACCGAGAATGCCATAAATCATTACAATGAGATATGGGATCGGAAAAGCATGATAATCGATAATTTATTTGCTTTCTCGGTTGCACAATAAATTATGAACGATGATTACGATAATGAACCACATTCAATAATTGAATGTCGTCAAAGGTCATATTGGCCTAAATGGGAGGAAGCAATACAATCTGAATTAGCTTCCCTAGAAAACGAATGGTATTTGGGCAAATTACTCGAACACCAAATAATATAAAACCAATTGGTTACAAATGGGTGTTTGTTCGAAAAAGAAATGAAAAAAATGAGATTGCAAGATATAAAGCCCAACTCGTAGCCCAAGGATTCTTCCAACGGCCTGGGATTGACTATGACGAAACATATTCACCAGTGATGGATATAATCACTTTCCGTTTTCTTATTAGTATGGCCGTCCATGAGTGTTTGGACATGCGACTAATGGATGTAGTCACGGCATATCTATATGGTTCATTAGATTCTGATATCTATATGAAAATTCCTGATGGATATAAAATGCCAAAATCTGCTACTCCTCGTGAGCTATACTCGATCAAACTACAGAAATCATTGTATGGATTAAAGCAATCCGGCCGCATGTGGTATCATAAATTGAATGAATACCTTTCTAAGGAAGGTTATAAAAATGATCTTAAATGCCCATATGTTTTTATTAAAAGATCCAATACTGGATTTGCTATAATTGCAGTCTATGTGGATGACATGAATTTAATCTGAACTCCTAAAGAGTTATCCGATGCTGCTGAATATCTGAAGAAAGAATTTGAGGTTAAAGACCGTGGAATAACAAAACTATGTCTTGGTCTTGAGCTCGAGCATAAATATAATGGAATACTTGTCCATCAATCTGCTTATACCAAGAGATTGCTCAAACAATTTAATATGGACAAGGCTCATCCTCTGAGTACTCCTATGGTCGTACGGAATTTAGATCCTAAGAAAGATCCTTTCCGACCTAAGGAACCAAATGAGAAAATTTTGGGTCCTGGAGTGCCTTATCTCAATGCTATTGGAGCACTGATGTATTTAGCACAATGCACCAGACACGATATTTCTTTTGCAGTAAATTTACTTGCAAGATACAGTTCTGAACCAACTCGAAGACATTTGAATGGTATCAAACACATTTTTCGTTATCTCAATGGTACCGTTGACCTGGTTTATCCTATTCAAAGGAGGCTACTAGCTCTGGATTAGTTGGTTATGCTGATGCGGGATACAAATCCGATCCACATAAGGCTCGCTCACAGACCGGTTATTTATTCTGCTATAATGGTACGGCTATATCATGGAGATCGACCAAACAAACATTAGTAGCTACATCTTCCAATCATTCTGAGATAATTGCTCTCTATGAAGCTGGCAGAGAAAGTGTTTAGCTAAGATCAGTTATAGCTCATATACTAAATGAATGTCGATTGAAGCTTGTGACAGACACTCCCACAATCATTTATGAAGACAATGCAGCATTCATAGCACAACTCAATTGTGGATATATAAAAGGTGATCGAACCAAGCATATTTCACCGAAGTTTTTCTACACACATGAACTACAGAAGAACGGAGAAATAAATGTTCAACAAATTCGCTCCTGTCATAATCTCGCTGATTTATTTACAAAATCATTTTTTCCCTTATGACTGGTTTTTATCCCATTGGGTTTTTCCAGCTTAAGGTTTTTAACAAGGCAGCTTATACACAAGGATTGGATTTAAGTTGTGTACTCTTTTTCCCTTCTGACCGTTTTTATTCCCATTGGGTTTTTCGGCTTAAGGTTTTTAACGAGGCACACTTAAAGTAAATTTTGAGGGAGATAGAATGAGATGAATAACACTAATATTGTATGTGTATTCAAATGGTGTAATTTATTTCATATCATTTGTGATCTATTTATACTACTCAAATATACTATTCATTACATATTATATTGACAGTCATAGAGTTGAAAATTGATGGCAGCCACTAAACTCCAAATAGCCATTAATCATTCATAACACTCCCCCTTGGATGCCATCTCATTCTATCTCCCTCAAAATTTACTTCCAGTAGTTATATTACAACAATCTATATGATCTTGTTAGATTCATCTTACATATATTTTAAAAATATTGACTTTTCATATCTTTTAGTTATATAATATTAAAGATATTAATGCTCAAGCATTTGTCTTGGAGACCGCACAAAAATAAAACTGTGCAAGTTATTACGTGATTGAAGGAGTATATAATGTGAGTACTTAAGTATTTTTTTGCTCGGATCAAATGAGTACAATAGAACTCATGTAGCTGCTGTATGAATACAACAGGCAACAATACTTTTTGACCGTATAATATGAGTGCTGACCGGATCAAATGACGTATAATATTTCGAACCGAACAAACCGAAGTTATTACGTGATTGAAGGAGTATATAATGTGAGTACTTAAGTATTTTTTTGCTCGGATCAAATGAGTACAATAGAACTCATGTAGCTGCTGTATGAATACAACAGGCAACAATACTTTTTGACCGTATAATATGAGTGCTGACCGGATCAAATGACGTATAATATTTCGAACCGAACAAACCGAATGTTGATCTTAACGAATGTTCGTTCGTTAAGGATTTAGTACAAGCAATAGTTATTCAAAAAGGCCCAAGTACAAGCAATAGTTATTCAAAAATAAAAAGAGAAGATATATTTAGAAATTAAGGGTTTTGAAACGATAGGTTTTATTTTGTATATATATATTATTGTAAAATTATTAATTATATTTATTAATTATTGTAAAATATTAATTATATTTATTAATTATTGTAAAATTATTAATAAATATATAAAAAAAACCTTTGTTCGCGAACTGTTCGTGAACTAACGAACATATATTATTTTGTTCGTGTTCGATCCGTGTAGGTACGAACATGTTCGCGAACTGTTCGAGTTTGACGGAACTGAATACGAACCGAACGTTGATCAAATATTTTCGCGATCTTTTCACGAACGTTCAATTTATTTACACCCCTGACTGACTAATGTACATTTGAAAATGATTTGGTTACGGAATGAGTAAACATGAAATCAACTATGAGAGATTTAAGGTCTGATATTTGAGTACGAAATTTGATGTTTCAAGAATTCTATAAACCTCCCTCTCCTCTACGTTTTTTTTATGCTTTAATTGTTTATAATTTCGATGTGTTATGTTTTTTCTTAATGCACTAAAATTTTTGGGTGAAATTTTATTTTATTTTTATTAAGGAGAAATTGTTCCTGTTTTTTGTTTAGGTTCTAAAAATATTAAATCTGTGATTTTGAATAGAATATAATAAAATATTAAATTAAATATAATTATTTAAAATATCAATTATATTTAGCTTTTATTCCATTTTGATTTTGCTTTTTTATCTCGCCATTTTGTGGTTGTAATATATCTAATAAAATTTATCTGTTTTTATTTAACTTGTAATATATATTTATATTTATATATAAATATTTTAACTAACTATATATTTTATAAGTTACATATATTTAGAATAAAAATTAGCAAATGAATGAAACATAATATAAATATTTATTGAATTTTAGAAATCAAAGATAATATAGAACATGCGGAATTCAAAAAAAAAAATAGATTTATGCCATTTCCAATAATTATTTCTAACCAACAAAATGCGTACAATAGAAAAACCAGATGTGATGAGTTACAACTTAATTTCTAAAACTATTCATACATGTAGAAATTGTGATATAAAATTCATAGGGTTCTATCTTTTATAATACCAAATCATAAAAGTAACAAGTTATATATCCTCATTCATAAGAATATAAGTTTTTGATACCAAAAGACATTAATACCCTTAAATCTATCACTAAAAGGTAAAAAAGGAAAGTCAACATCAACACCTTTTTGGAGGACATTTTAGTCTTTTTAAACAAAATGGTATCAATAACTTATACTCTTATGAATGAGGATATATAACTTATCAATTTTATGGTTTGGTATTAAAAAATTGATTATCACAAATATCCATATATAATATGTCACATTCTTATTGGATATTATAAAACACGTCTTAAACAGTAAATAAAAGAGAAGTAATGAAGAAATAAGAAAAGATAAACATTTCAATTGAAGACCATATTTTCTATCATTTCCATGTAAAATATAATACCAACTAAATATAGAAATATTACGAAATAATATATCGACATACAAATGCTCTCAAGGTAGTTTCTAAAATTTCATAAAGTAACTTGTTGCCCACCGATCAAATGTACCGGTAAAGGATACACCCTTTGTTGCATAAGTAACACCGGAAAGTTTAGTTCGAAGTGTAATATTTGATCAAAAAATATTTTTTTAAAAATATAATATAGCATTAAGTACCTAAAATCGAATTAAACAACTATATTTTACTTTTTAATCTCTACCATACACTCACCATCAATATATTTTACCTTTTAATCTACACCAGCACGACAACCCTCCTAGTCATGACCATATCTGTCAGAGCAAGCCACAGCTCCGGACAAGGATCCCGAGCACCCACCTTACGTTAAGCCATTGGCTTGCTTTAATTTTCGTACGCTTACTATCAATACTTATATAATTTATACATCTATCATAATTATTTTTCCAAAATACAACAATTTATTTTAAATATTGTACTTCCCACGGAAAGTAGGCACATTGTAATTTTTGGTAGGATCGTGGGACGGAGGGAGTATTTGATTTGATTCGATTTATTTACGAAATGTTGCACTTCTGAAAAAATATTATTTTAGATCAAATGTTGCATTTTGGACGGAACGGAGGGAGGATGTATGATCAGGTATGTTGCGAAATAGGCTATGTGCGTTCATTTTAATTGTAATTAGGAATGAAATACTGAAAAGTTGATATCAACAGTTTGATGGATAATTTTGTGACTCAATATGAAGTGTTAATATTACTTAGGCGACTTTATGTAATGCATTTTCTTATTTAGTTACAAGACTTTTATAGTTTGGAAAAATGGATTACAGAAATTTAAGACATTTTGGGACAATATATAAGATGAAAAATCACTTGAGAAGTGAATTTTAAAATTGTATTTTTTTGTTATTTAGTTGATATTTTATATTTTAAAGATTATTTTCATAAATATTAAGTATATGTTATTTTATTTTTACAGTGTTATAATGGGTATAATTTTTTATACGGTACAAGACCTTTATTTCTATAGAAACGGCCATGCCTCTATATACATGCTTCTATTCCTAATTCGTTGTATCAAACATAAATCTGACCTCTACAACCACAAACCTCTAATATCCATATACTTAATAAATCTATTTTTTCACGAGTTTCACTTGTTTCGCATTAATGTTTTTTATCATTCGATAAAAAATTATATTTATATTTTTATTTATTTGTTTGTTATAATTTTTAATGTATACAATTGAAAATAATAGATGAACGGAAATTTTTGAACTATTCGACACAGAAATCATAGACATAAAAATATTCTTGAAAAATATAAAGAACTTAACAAACCATTAAACAAATTTAATAATATTTGAAATTGTAGATAATATAGATTTAAACTAAATTTACAGAATACAAAAAGAAAAAAGAAGCATATGGGTGAGGGGTGTTGGGAAGAAAACACAAAAAATAGTTTTAATTCTTATAAATTCTTACTGGAAAGTCCCAAGCCTAATTTGATAGCACCAATTTATTGTTCCACCAAAAAATTATTACTCGCTCTGACTCAATTATATAGATTGATTGAAATTTTCACAAGGATTAAAAAATATATTGAAAGAAAAATTATAGAAGTAACTTCCTAATATATTCCTATTTATTAGAGTTAATTATATTTTTAGTTTCTCTGGTTTGTCGGGTATTTCACTTTCAGTCCAAGTTTTTAAAAAGTTTCGGGTTTGGTCCAAAAGTGAAACACCGCCAAATTTGGTCCATTTTGGCTGATCGTTAGTTTGATTAGGTTAAACAATATAAAATGACTAAAATACCCTCCTTTCGTTCTTTCTTTTTCTATTATTATTATTATTATTATTATTATTATTATTATTATTAAAGTTAAGTATTTTTTATTTAAAAATCAGAAATAAAAAATTAAAAAACTCTGGATCTTATTTAAATTGTATTAATAAAAAATAAAACTAGAATATTATTTTCCATAAAACTAGTATTTTTTTTTATTTTTTTACTTTTCATAAAAAAATATTATTTTTTAAAAAAGTCTAAAAATCTAAAAAGACAGATTAGAGATTGATTACTTGAATTCAACATCACCGAAGAAGATAACCGATCAGATTTTTTATTTATTTTATGGAAAATAGTATTTCAGTTTTTATTTTTTTTAATTCTAAATATAAACTCGATTTTTTTGAACTTTCGTTAATTTTTGTCCGTTAAGTACTAACAGAGTGCTTAGTTGACAGTTAAATGACACGTGGCATATGTTTATTGGCTGGTCAATATATGACGTAAAATAATAAAAAAATATAAAAGTTTAAAAAAATAAAAAATCTAAAAAATCTGAAAAAATTAAGAAAAAAAAAATCAGAACTTCATTTTTTATTTAAAAAACCTGGAAAATTAGAAAAAATCGGAACTTCAGATATATTTTTAAATTATGGAATATAATTAATATTAAAAAATCAGAAATAAAAAAAATTATAAACTCTGGATATTATTTATAAATTGTTTTAATAAAAATGAAAACTAGAATATTATTTTCCATAAAATAAATAAAAATTTAAATTATTTTATTTATTAATAAAAAGACGAAAATACCCTCCTAACTAACGGTCAAACCTAGTCAAACTAGCGGTGTTAGTAAAAACGGACTGAAACTGAAACGGGTGTTTCACTTTTGGACCAAACCCAAAACTTTTTAAAAAATTGGACTGAAAGTGAAATACTCGGCAAACCACAAGAATCAAAAATATAGTTAACTCTATTTATTATTTAATGATGAATTAATGCTAGAAGAAATCAAAGTATTATACAGGGGTTTATTAGTAAATGAACTGGAAAAATATTGATATCTATAGAAATAAATCTATATATTTGGGACATCTATACTTCTATTAAGAGAGAGTCGTGACACATGTCATTTTGTAAGTTTTTTGATTTTTTATTTAAAATATAGCTTATATATAAGGATGTATTCATAAATTTATAGAAAAAAAAATTGGATATGTGTTGTGGGAGTTTTCTTCCACAACTTACACTAATCTACCAATAAAAAAAAAATTTCTTTTATTTTTTTAGATTAAAATTATAAATACTTATAATTTTTATATCAAGTTTATTTCACAATCTTCAATTAGACATCCATATTGAATATTAATAAATTTGATGGATTTACTTTAATTGCCGATCAAAAAATTTATATTAGAAAAAATATGAATATTAATTTTCAGTAAAATTAATTGATGAAACCCATTTTTATGAAATTAAATTTAAGACTCATTACATAAAAAATAAATTATCATATTTGTGTAATTATAATAACTAAAAATAATAAAACATACGCTTCACACACAGACATATTATGACTTAATCACATACTATATTCGTCCCCAGAATTTGTTCCGGCCTTTTTTTGGTATGTCTAGAAAATTTATTGGATACTAATTGACTTAACACTATGCTAATGTGATACTATTTCTTTAAGTGAGAATCAATTTTTTAATACCAAACCATAAAATTGATAAGTTATATATCCTCATTCATAAGAGTGTGAGTTATTGATACCATTTTGCTTAAAAAGACTAAAATGTCCTCCAAAAAGGTATTGATGTTGACTTTCTTTTTTTACCTTTTAGTGATAGATTTAAGGGTATTAATGTCTTTTGGTATAAAAAACTTATACTCTTATGAATGAGGATATATAACTTGTTACTTTTATGGTTTGGTATTATAAAAGATAGAACCCTTAAATTAATTATACACTTCATAATATACTCAATAAGATTTTTATTAACACTACGCTATTTTGATACTCATGTCGAAGATTCTTAAGAACAAATTTGAAGATCGAGAAATTATTTTTTTGTCTGATGCATCGGATGGAAAATATCTAGTTAAGAAAAAAATACAAACTGAGAAGAAGCAAGTAGTATACAATAATAATAAGGATATTGGTTTTCAATTTTGGCAAATATAGGGCCGGCTGGGTGGAGTCAACTTTACTCCACCCAATAGGGTATTATAGTGGGCCTATTTAACCATCAAATTGAGCGAATGAAGGAAGCAACTTTCAGGAACGGTTATATCATCATGACGGGCTGAATTTGAGGATACAAACACACTGGACAGTGGGCCTCTAAGCCACGAGTTTGACAGCCACTTGCATATTTGTGAATGTATGGATACAAGCTTTTTTTTTTTTGGTCGGTTGAGGGAGAGACGTCTGTATCTGTATGAGAGGTCTCTTGACCAGGCGGATGTTAAATCGAGGGATGTGCACTAATGGCAGCCCTGCAAGGGAGAGGACCAACGAAACACGAATCCAGCAACAGTATTGTCACCACACGGATTCGAACCCGCGATGTCGAAGTATTTCCACCCCAATCACCTTACAACTTACCATCCGTCTATGCACCTAAGGGCTTGGATAACAAACTTGTTACACGATATTTTTTTATCACCAATGCAGTCTTTTGCTTGTCAAAAAAAGAAAAAAAAAAAAAAAACTAAAAATAAAGGGAGGCTCTTCCCCCCCTCCCCCCACAAAACCACTAATCCCCCACCCCCACCCAAATGACAAAAATAGTAAAATTACCAAAATATCATTCTTTATTATATAATTATATATATATATATATATATGGTGGGGTTATTCTAAAAGTATATTATAATAAAAAGTGTATGAACGATTGTGGGAGTGACATGTGTCACCTTGCCACATCATATAACATGTGGCACCCACCCCACCCCCTATCCCCCCACCCCCCGAAAAAAAAATTCTTTTCCCTCCAAAAATTTATAAGTATGATGCACCATTTTTTTTTGTGCATCACAGTTATAAGTTTTGGTGCATCACACTAATAAATTTTACGGCAAAATAGCTCTACTAGGGACTGAAGTTTGCCATTTTTATCACTTAAGGGACTAAAGTTTTAAGTGTTTCAAACAAGGGACTAAACTTTAATCCGTTTCACCCGTTAGGGACTCCGTTAGTTTGGTTCCGTTAAGTTTTAACGGATTGATGACATGGCCGTTAAGTGCCACGTGTCAGCATTTTATTGGTCGGTAATAATAAAATAATAATAAAAATTTTCAGATTTTTGTAATAATAATAAAATAATAACAAAAAATATAAAAGTCTAAAAAAATATAAAAAATAAAAAAATCTGTATTTTTTAGAAAAATTGAAACTTTATTTTTTTTTTTAAAAAAAATCTGGAATATTAATATTAAAAATCTAATGCTTTTATTTAAAGTTAAAAATAAAAATTAAAAATATAATAAAAAATTTCAGATTTTTGTAATAATAATAAAATAATAATAATAAAAATATAAAAGTCTAAAAAATAAACAAAATAAAAAAATCTGGATTTTTTAAAAAAAAATGAAACTTTATTTTTTTTTTCAGTTTTTTTTTTTAAAAAAAAAATCTGGAATATTAGTACTTAAATCGGATATTTTTATTTAAAATTTGGAAATAAAAAATAAAAAATTAAAAAATTTGGATCTAATTTATAAACTTTTTAATTAAATTGAGATATTATTTTTCATAAATAAATAGAAAACTGGATCTAATTTTTCATAATATTAATAAATAAATATTATTTTACAAAAAAATCTAAAAATCTAAAAAAACAAACTAAAGGTTAATTATAAATCAGATTCAAATATTTTTAATTTTTAATTTTTATTTTTAACTTCAAATAAAAGCATTAGATTTTTAATATTAATATTCCAGATTTTTTTTAAAAAAAAAATAAGTTTCAATTTTTTTAAAATATACAAATTTTTTTAATTTTTATATTTTTTTAGACTTTTATATTTTTTGTTATTATTTTATTTATATTTTTGCGATTATTTTATTATTATTAGAAAAAATCTGAAATTTTTATTATTATTTTATTATTGCCGACCAATAAAATGCTGACACGTGGCACTTAACAGCCATGTCATCAATCCATTAAAACTTAACGGAACCAAACTAACGGAGTCCCTAACGGGTAAGACGGATTAAACTTTAGTCCCTTGTTTGAAACACTTAAAACTTTAGTCCCTTAAGTGATAAAAATGGCAAACTTCAGTCCCTAGTAGAGCTATTTTGCCTAAATTTTACTGTATCACAGTTATAAGTTACTGCATCATAGTAAACAGTTAAGTGAATCAAGTATGATGCAGTACTAAATCATAATTGTGGTGCAGTAATAATTTTTGGTCAAGTTGGGGAGGGGGATTACTGATTGACTATTCAATTATGACTTGTCTTTTTCCTATTGTACATTTTCAGATTTTTTTCTCCAAAAATCATTTATAATATTTTGTTTCTTTACATTGAACTGTCTTTCAATTGTGAGTCGTCTTTTTTCAGATTTTTTTCATTGTTTCACATTATAAATAGAGACATAAACCTCATTTCTAACACACATAGGCATGACAATTTGACCCGCCCCGCCCCAAAACCCGCTCCCCCCGACCCGATCGGGGCCGGGAATGTAATACCCGGTCGAAAGTCATGTCATTTCAAACCTTTTCATATTCTTCAAATCGTGATTTGTTGAGCGAACCCTTCTAATCATTGCTTGGAACCACCGTTTTGGGGTTTCCGTACTTCTATTTCGTGTTATTGTTGCCCAGACATTGAATCCTATTACTTTTATTCTCTTCCCGGGTCATTTTTCATCATTTTAGGACCCGAAGGGGGTGTGAGCCTGACAAGGAGTGTGCGCGACACACATTTCTAAATTGCGGCCAATTGTCTCGGTGCCGCGCACACTCCCGTGATGCGCGGCACTGCTGAAGTCATTGCGCGGACACCTCTGTTGAGCCGCGGCACACTTGTGTTGCATCCTCGGCCAACCGCCAGACTGCCGGTGCGCGGCACACAGTGAGCCGCGGCACACTTCAAACACAGGAGTAATTTTTAGGCTGTGCCAGCACACACTGGCCGAGCCGCGGCACAATGCGGTGTTGCATAATTCGGCTTTTTAAGCGAGATTTCACCCTCTTCCCCATTTCCTTCTTCCACTGCGAGAGAGAGAGTTTGAGGGGGAGTTTTCTCACATCTATCACTTGTGTGTTGGAGATTTACCACTTTCACTCGGTTGGGAAGCCGGATAGTCGATCTAACGCGTATTCCTTGGATCATAGAGCTTGGATATTCAAGAGGTAATTTCTTCGACATCTTGACTTCTCGATTTTGTGTGGGTATTGACGTTTTGGATGATTAAATCATGGTGTATGGTGTGATATATGCGTGATTATGGACATGTTTGAGTATTCATCGGATTATTGAAAGATTATTCAAGAACACTTTGAATTTTGTGTTGGATTTTGGGGGTTTTCGTAGATTCGTCCGTTTTGTCCGATTGAAGCTTGAGAACCTTGAGATTTTGATATATCTATACCGTATGAGTGTTTTCTTCCGATTTTACGAGTTGGATTGTGCCGTTTTCGGACTTGTGGGGAGTTTGGGCGATTTCCCAACCTTTAGTTATCCACCCGTATATTTTCTTGAATCGTAGACGAGTTTCGGGAGTCTCTTCGTATAATTTGAGTATGGATAATTAATTGTCATATTCCTTGCGAATCGTTTAGGTGCCGGAAGCGCGTTCTCGGACCTACCGAACTCATACCTTTCCTCCGTTCGATTTCTTGATGTCTCAAAGGCAAGTATACATTTATGATTGTACGTTCTCGACTTTGAAAGTAAGAAATATTGATGGCATATCATGAACGAACCGTTTTTACGGCATTCATAGATATATTGTTGGCATGTAATGAACGAACCGTTTTGACGGCATTCCTACATGTATCGGCGTATGAGGTGAACGAACCGTTTCTACGGCATTCACATACGTAACGGCGTATGAGGCGAACGAACCGTTTCTACGGCATTCACATACGTCTTATGAGATTTTAGTTATTCCGGAATACTAGTCTTGAATTGATGAATTGACGGTTACTTTTACTTTATTGTCGAGGAGTATTGTGTTTCATATTGATATACTTGCACTAGCTATTCGACGGCTAACCCCTTTACGGGGGAAATATGTTTCATGTATTTCAGGTTCCAGGAGGTCGGACAGGCAGGTATCGGGTCGGCGCGAAGATGGTGGGCAAGTGTGATACTGTGTCTTTCTTCCAGTTATGTTTGGAGTTCCCGTTCAGTGTTGTTGTACTGGATTGGCTTTTGAATACTCGAGTATTATTTTCCCTTTTCCTTGATGTTCCGGCCTGTGTTTGCCGAAGTATTGATTCGAGTTGTGATGTTTATGAATACATTGGTTATGTAAACTATACCTTTGTATTGTTTTTCATTCTATTGTGTGTAGACCTTATCGGTCAAATTTTATGGTTCCACGTATGTTAGCCTTGTGGGTCCCACGGCGGGCTTACTACTGTAATATCCCCCGAATAACTTGGGGGTGTTACAGGGAATTCCCCGCCAAACCGGCACGGGCCGGGTCGGAATTCTCCATTTCAAAAAACCGGGACGGTCCGGTCGGATGGGGTCTCACTGCCGGACCGTATATATATATATATATATATATTAAAAAAATTATATATTTTACTATATATATATATATATTAAAAAAAACTATATATTTTTTAAATATATATATATATATTAAAAAAATTATATATTTTATATTAAATCGAGCGTTGACCGGGGGTTGATCGGGGGTTGACCGGGGCCGGGGGAGGGTATCACAAACCGGGGCGGGACCGGGGCCGGGGCCGGGGGAGTATTTTACAAACCGGGGCCGGGGCCGGGAATGGCGATCCCCGCCCCATCCCCGCCCCGTTGCCATGCCTAAACACACAATTTTCTCTTTGATATCATCAAATACCATTTTATTAAACATTACTTCACCTTCAAACCATGGATGAATTTACTACAGATCTGGTATGTTTCCTAACTAATATTTTCATAATTATTAAATGTTGTTTGTTCTAATTTGACTATTTTTGTGTAGATATTTCAAAGTAGAGAGGATATGACAAACTGGGCGAAGTCGGTCGGACTTAAAAATGGCTTTATTATAGTTATCGATAAGTCGGTCAAAAAAATAGGTAACAAATTACCGAAATGTACTCATATGTTGCGCAAATTACTCTTATTGCGCAAAAAAATAGGTAAAAAATAGGTAACAAATTACTCTTATTGCTGATGTTTTTGCAGGTGCACATCATATGTTGTGCATTTGGCATATAAATTTGAATGTCACGAAAAATTGTAGCGCATTACTTGGTGCTGATTGGGAAAAGTTTGCTACATCGTGGCAAAAAGTTTATACTGCATCGACCTTTGATTATTTCCAACAAGCATGGAGGGAATTATTACGTGACTTTGTCTCATGTACGCAAGCGATAGAATATCTGTGGCACACATGGTTGGAACCTTACAAATAACGATTTGTTTATGCCTGGACTAATACTTATATGCACCTTGGATGCCGTGCAAGCTAAAGGTATTATATATATTGAGTCAATTTTTTATGTATTTATCATTTATTTGTTTACTTATATTATTTACTTCAAGAGGGTAGAGTCTGCTCATGCGAGACTGGAGAAATACTTGGATGATACGATGTCAACTATCGATATAATGGTCCGTAAAATTGACGAGTTATTGATCTTACAATTCGGAAATATTAAAAATCATTCGAGAGGTCAATTATTAAGAGATTTCATATTTATAATGATGATATCTACTCTAATTTACTTGGCCATGTATCTATAGAGGCACTTCAATATATCAGTCGTGAGTTGGATAAGGTAGATGAACAATTATCTGATGTTTGCAACTGTACAATATATCTTTCATATGGTTTGCCATGTAAGCATCAATTAGCATATTATCTGTCACATTGCATGTCAATTCCATTGGAACATATACATTGTCACTGGAAGAGGTTATCCATGTGCACAGACTTCTCAAACGAAGGGAACTCATCTCCGGATAAAATGGAAAGATTGAATGCAATATTAGATGAGATGGATCAATCCATGAGATATCATATGTTGGATAAAATAATCGATATGATTGATCCATCTAACTGCAACTTCCAACCACCCCCCACAATACAAAGAACAAAGGTCGGCCTACTAAGAAAGATTAGAATCGAGGAAGGATACGTTCTTGCTTAGAGTCGCATAAGGGAAAAACTTCGGCTCGAGCTCATACGACCATTGATCCATACATTTAGCAATTGCCCAAAGCATTTTGGAGTAATGTTACTCATACGATTGATGTTCTTGGAGATGGTAATTGTGGCTTTAGAGCAATCGCTGCAAAGTCGGGTACTTAGAGGAAGATGGTTGGATGCGGGTGCGAATAGACCTTTATCATGAAATTTTACAAAATAGAGATTTCTATGGTAAAGTCTATATAGAACGAGGTGCAGTAGATAAGATGCTAAATAGTCTTAATTGCTTCGATTCCCCAGCACCTCAATAGAGTTGGATGGATTCTATGTATTGTGGAGTTGTCATCGCAACTCGGTACAATGTTGTACTTCATACATTTTCTAGTTTCAGTGCGTGTTGTTTTACCACTTGCCGTTTAGGTCCGCACCAATGAATCTCGAGGAACGGAAGCATATAGCTATTGCACATGTGAACAATAACTATTTTGTTCAAATATTTTTAAGTCATGGCTATCCGGTACCACCAATTGTATACATGTGGGTTAAATGTAACAGAAGAATGCAGAGGATGGACGACTCCGTATAATGTAAGGGCCCAAGCGTGGAAAGATCTAATGGGGCAAAATTAATATTTGTATTTTTAAATTACATTGTATTTATTCATATTTCTTATGTTGTTTTAAATAAATTATTGAATTTTCTTTAGTTGATTTATCTAATTAAATGATGCATTTTCATATTTTAATTTAAATTATGTATAACAAAAGTTAAAAACTAAATTAAATTAAAAAAAGAGCTGCCGGTGAATTGCTGGCAGCATAGGTAGGGAATGAGAGAGGGGGGTTTGGGGTAGAATAGACAAAAAAACAATAAAAATATTGATGTAACATGGGTCAAAAATATTTTGTGATCTTGGTCTATATCCCCTCTCTCCTCCATCCTTCTTTTCTTTTCAATTTTTCCGCCTCACTCCTCTCCTTCTTGTTACCATCATCAACGGTCGGATCAAGGTTTTTGATGCACTCCGCGAGAAAACAAAACAATATCCGTAATATATAGGCACTATCTCAAAATTAGGAGCCAAACACAATAAACGGAACGAAAGTTAAATTTTTTTAAAGAGTTTTATGAGTTGGGTCTTTAAAAAAAACGAACCTAGTGAAAATTCAAAGTTGGTATTCAATTGATGTTCCATGGGCTTTGATGACCTATACAGTCGCATAGACTGCAGAGTCTGGGGCCGGCCCTGCTTTCATCGAGCATCTCCCCCTTCTCTCTTTCTTTGTACCTTCAACAACCATTTCTTCTTTGATCGATCCACCATAATCAAAACAATAAATTAATGGTTACAAAGGTGAACAAAAACTATGTTTTTTTTTTTGACTTCTTGGAATTATACAAACCCGCAACTACATAAAAATTGTGTTAGGTAAAATTAACAATTAATATTGCCAACTTACCATGAATGGTCATTTTGGTATTGCTGTTTTAAAGTGTTGGTTGTGTTGTGCAACAAATGTTGCTTGGTAAATTATAAATCAAAGCTGCTACACACACAAAAGCACACACAAATGCACACCCTGCTTTGTAGGGGTTGTACCCTGCGTAGTAGGGTTGTACTCCTACACAACTCCTACTACCCATAAAGTAGGATATAACTCCTACTACGCATGGGTGTGCAATTGTGTGTGTAGCATTATTCATTATAATATCAATTGCTGCGAGCGTAAAATTATTTTCATCTTGAGGTGCTTTCAAAGTGATGTGATAATACAATGACAGTATATTACATTTTCTACTATAAAGTGGTGAGATGTGGACTGAAAGTGCCTTTTAATAGTTGTAGTTTGAAGTTATTTAATAGTAGGAGTAACTTAAAAGCTAAAGCACTTATCTTTTTACTAGACCCGCCAATTAATCCTACGACACAAAAACACGACACGAAAACGACACGAAAATACACGAACACGAATGTACACGATCGAGATTTTGTGTCGGGTTTGTGTTTACCTTTTGGGTACACGACACGACACGAGGTACACGAAATAAATAAATAAATATATATATATATATAATATTTTTATTTAATTTAATAAAAATATATATTTTATGAATTCTGTTTATACTAAACTTTAAAATTTGAAAATATAATGTGAATTTTCATAAATTTCGTATAAACATTCGTGTTTTCGTTGCCATTCGTTTCATTTCGTCTACTAAAACCTATAGAAATAATATTATAATATTAAAATTATTATTTTATAATATTTTAATATTTATTTTAGATTATGTGCCTGACACAAAAACACGACACGAAACGACACGAATTTGCGCGGTACACGACACGACATGACACGAAATCATTTAGTGTCGTGTATGAGTTTGGACTTTTGGTACACGAAATACGAAAGTATACGACACGAAAATATACGACACGAACAAATTGACAGGTCTACTTTTTTACAAAACGAGCTTTTGGTCTCAACAAGTAATGTATCGGAAAGTCACAGCAATATTAAATACTGGATTACTAAACACCGCCCAAAATTACTAGCCACCGCCCTATAAGATTACCTTTTTGCCCTTAATTCATATTAATTAGATTTTGGATCCTAATTTGACAATACTTTTCTCTCTAAACAACCCACCCGACGCAGCCGAACCGCCGCCACACCACCGCCGCACAGCCGCCGTCCGCCGCCACACAATCGCCGCACATCCGCCGTCTGCCGCCGCACCGCCGTAGTCCGCCGCCATGACCGGAAAAGGAAAAGCTCTGGTAACTTTTTTTTTTCGCTTTATCAGTTCATTGGCGCCGCGGCCGCTTCGAGTGCACGGCAGAGGCCGCGACCGTTATTTTGAAAGGCGTCCGTCGATGATGCCTGGCCATGGCACAGGCGTCCGCCGATTCCGCCTGTCCATGGCGCAGGCGTCCACGGCGGACGCCAAGATAGGCATGTGACGCCCACGCGGACGTCCAAACCATGCCCAGCGCCCAGACGGACACCTAGCCGCTGGATAAGCGTCGTCTCGGACGCTGACCATGAAAGTAGCGTCTGCACTGCACATGCCATGGTTCAAGCGTCTGCCCGGACGCCTTGATCATATTTTAGGAAAAAAATAAATTTTTCAATTAATAATTAATAATGTGTATTCTTTGTATGATTATTACTTATTAGTTGTATTGTTTGCTAAATGCAGATGAGAGGAGGAGCGGGCAAATCTATGCCGCTAGTCAGAGATTTGATGGATTCTAGAGCGCGTCACACCAGAGCTCGTGGTGTTGATGCTTCCGTTCGTAGACAGCGGGAGGCAGAGCGTAGGGGATTGGAGGACGTACCTTATACGGATTTTGGTACTGAGGATTCGAGCGAGTATTATTCACACGATGAGGCCGACGATCAGGAGGGCGGTGATGATTCTTCTTCATTTTCGTGCCGGGTTCGGAAGGGGAGAGGGGGGAGGTTTGTGACT
This sequence comes from Orobanche coerulescens, assembly GCA_033398695.1. Lineage (NCBI taxonomy): Eukaryota > Viridiplantae > Streptophyta > Magnoliopsida > Lamiales > Orobanchaceae > Orobanche > Orobanche coerulescens. The sequence continues at coordinate 12,385,448 of CM065813.1, read as the reverse complement.
TCTGGGTCTACCAGTAGTAAACGGCGTAGGGCAGAGGATGAGACATCTTGGATGGTTTCTGAGGAGATGCCTGGTGGCCCTATCGACGACAGCGTTATCCCGAGTTTCGGTGGGCATGTCGCCGCGCGTATCTGGACTGGAGATATGAGAGGTTTGCTGAAGTGTCACACCAGGTGTAATACCCGAGATCTTTATTCCGGATCCGATGGGTTTTCTGGGTTTTATCGGATTGTCATTGTCCTCATCGATGGAATTTTGTGCCATATTTTGGTCGTGCATTATTGGGGCATGTGTTTGGAGGCGTTTCGGATCTCTATGTGAGTTTTTGAGTTTTGGTGGTGTAGCGCACGCTAATGCTTGAGGCATAGCGCACGCTACTGCGTGGTGGTTAGCGCACGCTACTGAATGTGTAGCGCACGCTAACTGGCAGTCCAGAGGCAGTCCAGTAGCTACTGGACTGGGACTGGAGCTTTGTTAGCGCACGCTAAGGCCGATAGCTAGCGCACGCTATCGACTGCTTAGCGCACGCTCTCTCTTCTTTCTAGCGCACGCTACCCGGCAGGTGCGGTTTCGCATGTGGCTACCGGATCGTTTTGTGAGCCGTTAGCGCACGCTAAGGCTCTTGGCTAGCGCACGCTAACTGTGTTATAGGCGGTTTCTCTGGAGCGTTGACCCCGTTAGCGCACGCTAATGCAGGGTGTTTAAGACGCGCTAATAATCGTCCCAAAGATAAATACCGGACAAAGCAGCATTTAGTCGTCATTTTCCACTTTTCTTCATCCCTTCCGACGGAGTGAGATCCAGAGGCGATTAGGACCGATCTTCTTCTTCTAGCTTCATCTCTCGAAGGATTTGTAGATGTTTAACAACATCTAATCGTCTTCTTGGTCCAGATTAAGGTAATCTCTTCTTAGAACCCTAGTTTCTTGAATTTGGGGTTTTTCCTCGATTTGTGATTCTTAACCGATCTCATCCGATCGGTTGTGTATTTTTGGTTGTCTTCACCGTAATCTTGATTTTGTTAACCGTTCATCGATTTTTATCGCCGGATGAACGATTCTTGATTTCTTTGAGAACACTTAGATCCTTATCGCTTTTAGGATCGCTTCGGTTTCGATTAGTGTTATTGATTCGTGGTGATGCTATTTTCGTAGTATTCGTGGGCTGTCGAAGTCTTGATCGTTTCTGGAGGTTCGAAGGTTGCCCGATCGTGCCCGTTCGTCGTTTCGTCGCTCGTGATATCGAGGCAAGTATCTTGTCCATACATTTCATGTTTCGTAGGCGTAATTATTGATAAATGATTATATACGAAACCCAATATTTAATGAACGTAAAAAGGGATCGGTATGTTCTCGATAAATGATGTCTTTCAACGATAATTCGTGTACTTCGTGAATATATGTGCTCTCGGAACATGTGTGTTGGTTTTGTATGTTTAAAGATGCTATGATCACTTTAGGTAAGTTTAATAGACCATAATCCTTTGCCGGGGATTACGTAATGTTATGTGTACTTGTTCGGTAAGAACGTGTTGTGTATGATGTTAGTTGTTACTCCCTTGAAAGGGGGTTGTGATGTTTAAGTGTTGCTTGGCTTGATATTCTGCTCATTGTTATGTGATCGTTGATAGTGATGTGCCTCCGGGTAGGATTGTTGAATCTCCGGGATCTATACTTGCTAGTATGGGTCGGGCGTGACCGTAGGGTTATCCAATCCGGGTATGTCTTGCGGGGACTCCGAGGTTCGGGGCTTGCTAGCCCGATGCCGAGATAACTTGTGGGGTTATCATCGGGTATGTCTTGCGGGGACTCCGAGGTTCGTGGCTTGTTAGGCCGTCTGGGATAACTTATGGTTGTGGTATGGAATGGTTCCGTGACTGTTGTCACGAGGACATGCGATTTGGTATGGTTTCCTATTGGGTTATTCACTCGGGTATGTTCTACGGGAGCATCTGAGGTTCGTGGCTTGTTAGCACGAGATGCGAATAATCCTTAGGAAAATGTGATATGTGATTTGGGTCGTGGACCCTGTGGCTTATGATTTGGGTCTTAGACCCCGTGTGCTGTGAATTGGATCGTAAATCCATATTTTATTATTGGAATCGTATTTTGGAAAGATGATTTTGGGTCGTGTCCCCAAGTGTTTTCGAAAGACTTGAGAATTCCTTATTTCCAAATGTTTTCAAACTCCCGAGATCGTAAAATGTTTTGTAAGAGATACATGGTATTATTTCCTACCCTTTTTATAAATCAAACTCTTTTGATTAAGTGAATTATCTCGGAAAATATATTCAAGATTATTATATTCTTGAAGCACGTTGTGTATGGCTTGTACTTCTGTTTTATACTTGCACTAGCAAAACAGTGGAGTTTTGCTAACCCCCGAGTATTCGGGGGGTGGATGTTTGTATTGCGTCCAGGTACTTGCAGTAGTGGGAGCGAATCACAGGATCGATGCGAAGGATGATGGGAGACGAAGATACTAATCACGTGAAGACCATTTGTAGAGTATTTGGTAGAGTCATGTTGGTTATCCCTCCGATGTGTTGTTACCCCGATTTATGGGAGTGTTATTGTATTCTAGCCCCTGCGTGGGTATATGTTCTGGGCAAGTATCATGTATGTATTGTTGTGTGTGTTGTGATATAAGACCTAATCGGTCTAACGGTCCTTTACGTAGCCATGTCGGCATGTGAAGTGATGCATTGTTTTGTATTTAGCCTGGTAGATCCTCGCGGAGAGGGTCTGCGGCGCTGTAATATTCCCGAATGGTTTGGGGGTGTTACAGAATATGGTATCAGAAGCAAACAACTCAGTTATGTGCGAGATCGGGTGAGAACCGAGGAAGAGAGGATCCTTCACTTTGACAGACGGATGAAGCCGGATATTTGTGTGTATATGTCGGGATTCAATTGCACTTCATTGAGAGACTATCAAGATCGAGCCTTAGCCCGTGAACTAGCTTCGTTATCGTCGGAGCGTGTGCCCGAGTCGAAGAAGCAGAGGAAGTCCGATGACCGTTTGGACGGTGCAGGAGTTGGTATTTCTAGTTTTCAATGTCGTAGCCTTTCCGCTGTGAAGCTCCATCGCTCGATGCGTGGAACTGAGAGTTCCAAGTCTTCTGTTCTGACTCCTGGTAAAGCCAGGAGATGTTTTAACTGTAATGTGGCGGGACATGTTCGTGCACATTGTCCTTCTCCGCCAGTAACGTGTTACAGGTGTGGACTCGAGGGACACCGAGTTCAGTTTTGCGAGATGGTTACCGAGCCTTCCGGGGCACGGACTTGAGCACCGACATCTGGATCGACTCCGAGAAGCCCCTGAGTGGCTTATCCTATCAGTTGTTTGTTATGTTATTTCCCTCGTTTTGTTGTTTTGATATTCCGGAGATTAACTTCTTTTATTTGAAGTGAATCGGATTTTGAACTCTGTACTTTCGACTCTGTCGAATCGTTTATGTTCGTTGATATTTTCTGAACTTGTCCTGTCTTGTGCTTTTGGTTGATCGAACGAGTTGTCGTGTTGTTTCAGAATACACATCTTGTTGTCTTCACCGGATCGTATATTGTCTCGAGTCGAGATGTGAACTTTGGGGTTGTTGTTTGAGTATTATTGTTCGTCATGAATCGAACATGACTGATCGACTTTTGTGCCTCGGTCGTTGTAATTCAATCGTTTGATTGTTCGGTTTTTGTTGATCTCGTTTAGTGATTGTTGAGCGTTAGGACTCCTTCGTAATTTCCTTAAGTTCAGGAGATTTGTTTTGTGTTCGATCTTCCAACCCTTGGGCTGTGGAATCTCGTATTGGTTCAGCGTATAGCTCGTGTTTTGGTTGATGTACTGTTGAATTGTTCAACTGTATTGATTTTCGTTCGTTGTGTTTTGTTATTTCGGCAACGGATATCGTGTGTTACCTGAGTTTGTTTTGCGTCGCTCGTTATATGTTTCAAGTTTCGGGGACGAAACTTCTTTTAAGAGGGGTAGAATGTAATACCCGAGATCTTTATTCCGGATCCGATGGGTTTTCTGGGTTTTATCGGATTGTCATTGTCCTCATCGATGGAATTTTGTGCCATATTTTGGTCGTGCATTATTGGGGCATGTGTTTGGAGGCGTTTCGGATCTCTATGTGAGTTTTTGAGTTTTGGTGGTGTAGCGCACGCTAATGCTTGAGGCATAGCGCACGCTATCAGCAGTGGTTAGCGCACGCCATCAATGTGTAGCGCACGCTAATCGGGCAGCCTCAGGCGCCTAGTAGCTACTTGACTGGGACTGGAGCTTTGTTAGCGCACGCTAAGGCCGATAGCTAGCGTACGCTATCGACTGCTTAGCGCACGCTCTCTCTTCTTTCTAGCGCACGCTACCAAAGTGCGGTTCCGCATAGGCTACCGGATCGTTTTGTGACCCGTTAGCGCACGCTACGGCTTTTGGCTAGCGCACGCTAACTGTGTTATAGGCGGTTTCTCTGGAGCGTTGACCCCGTTAGCGCACGCTAATGCAGGGTGTTTAGCGCGCGCTAATAACTGTCCAGTATAAATACTGGACAGCAGCATTAAGTCGTCATTTTCCACTTTTCTTCATCCCTTCCGACGGGAGTGAGATCCAGAGGCGATTAGGACCGATCTTCTTCTTCTAGCTTCATCTCTGAGCGGATTTGTAGATGTTTAACAACATCTAATCGTCTTCTTGGTCCAGATCAAGGTAATCTCTTCTTAGAACCCTAGTTTCTTGAATTTGGGGTTTTTCCTTGGATTTGTGATTCTTAACCGATCTCATCCGATCGGTTGTGTATTTTTGGTTGTCTTCACCGTAATCTTCAGATTTTGTTAACCGTTCATCGATTTTTATCGCCCGGATGAACGATTCTTGATTTCTTTGAGAACACTTAGATCCTTGTCGTTTTTAGGATCGTTTCGGTTTTCGATTAGTGTTATTGATTCGTGGTGATGCTATTTTCGTAGTATTCGTGGGCTGTCGAAGTCTTGATCGTTTCTGGAGGTTCGAAGGTTGCCCGATCGTGCCCGTTCGTCGTTTCGTCGCTCGTGATATCGAGGCAAGTATCTTGTCCATACATTTCATGTTTCGTAGGCGTAATTATTGATAAATGATTATATACGAAACCCAATATTTAATGAACGTAAAAAGGGATCGGTATGTTCTCGATAAATGATGTCTTTCAACGATAATTCGTGTACTTCGTGAATATATGTGCTCTCGGAACATGTGTGTTGGTTTTGTATGTTTAAAGATGCTATGATCACTTTAGGTAAGTTTAATAGACCATAATCCTTTGCCGGGGATTACGTAATGTTATGTGTACTTGTTCGGTAAGAACGTGTTGTGTATGATGTTAGTTGTTACTCCCTTGAAAGGGGGTTGTGATGTTTAAGTGTTGCTTGGCTTGATATTCTGCTCATTGTTATGTGATCGTTGATAGTGATGTGCCTCCGGGTAGGATTGTTGAATCTCCGGGATCCATACTTGCTAGTATGGGTCGGGCGTGACCATAGGGTTATCCAATCCGGGTCTGTCTTGCGGGGACTCCGAGGTTCGGAGCTTGCTAGGCCGATGCCGAGATAACTTGTGGGGTTATCATCGGGTATGTCTTGCGGGGACTCCGAGGTTCGTAGCTTGTTAGCCCGATGCCGGGATAACTTATGGTTGTGGTATGGAATGGTTCCGTGACTGTTGTCACGAGGACATGCGATTTGGTATGGTTTCCTATTGGGTTATTCACTCGGGTATGTTCTACGGGAGCATCTGAGGTTCGTGGCTTGTTAGCACGAGACGCGAATAATCCTTAGGAAAATGTGATATGTGATTTGGGTCGTGGACCCTGTGGCTTATGATTTGGGTCTTAGACCCCGTGTGTTGTGAATTGGATCGTAAATCCATATTTTATTATTGGAATCGTATTTTGGAAAGATGATTTTGGGCCGTGTCCCCAAGTGTTTTCGAAAGACTTGAGAATTCCTTATTTCCAAATGTTTTCAAACTCCCGAGATCGTAAAATGTTTTGTAAGAGATACATGGTATTATTTCCTACCCTTTTTATAAATCAAACTGTTTTGATTAAGTGAATTATCTCGGAAAATATATTCAAGATTATTATATTCTTGAAGCACGTTGTGTATGGCTTGTACTTCTGTTTTATACTTGCACTAGCAAAACAGTGGAGTTTTGCTAACCCCCGAGTATTCGGGGAGTGGATGTTTGTATTGCGTCCAGGTACTTGCAGGTAGCTGGGGAGCGAATCACAGGATCGATGCGAAGGATGATGGGAGACGAAGATACTAATCACGTGAAGACCATTTGTAGAGTATTTGGTAGAGTCATGTTGGTTATCCCTCCGATGTGTTGTTACCCCGATTTATGGGAGTGTTATTGTATTCTAGCCCCTGCGTGGGTATATGTTCTGGGCAAGTATCATGTATGTATTGTTGTGTGTGTTGTGATATAAGACCTAATCGGTCTAACGGTCCTTTACGTAGCCATGTCGGCATGTGAAGTGATGCATTGTTTTGTATTTAGCCTGGTAGATCCTCGCGGAGAGGGTCTGCGGCGCTGTAATATTCCCGAATGGTTTGGGGGTGTTACACCAGGACTGCTGCTTGTCAGAGCTTGAGTCAGTGGCGCTCAGTGATGTCACCCTCTTTAGTGATTCGGATCAGTGGGACTGGGTTATCCCACCTGACGGACGCCATGTTCAGACATATTGACTCCCCGTTGATTTCTGCGTTCGTTGAGCGGTGGCAGCCCGATACGAACTCTTTTCACATGCCGTTCGGAGAGATGACTATCATGTTACATGATGTGTGGCAGATCCTTCGCATTCCTGTCGAGGGGCGATTGATTGATGCCGATAGCACATCTACACAGTTGCAGGTGGATGTGATGGAGGTTCTTGGAGTATCGCGGTTGGAGCTACTGAGTACTCACTGGGGGGGTGGCGGCGTACTTATGGACTCGATTTTCAGGTCATGTCACGATGGAGGTCGAGTGGAGGGCACCCAGGCCGTAGCTTGGATGTGGTTGTTATTTGGATCCACCTTGTTTGTTGACAAGAGTGGTAACCGGATTAGGCCTTCCTGCATATTGGAGGTGAGGGACGGTATGGATACTACCGGTCAGTATTCATGGGGTTCGGCCGCGTTGGCTTTCATGTACCGTCATCTCGGTATTGCTAGTCGCGGCGACTCCATGGGGATTTGTGGATGCCTTACCCTCGTTCAGGCTTGGATTTATGAGTATTTTCCCTGTTTTCGACTTCATCGAGAGCGTATGATTGTTGACTCCACGCAGCCTCGAGCTTCTACATGGAGTGTCCAGCCCGAGGGTAGGGACGAGCACCGCCTCCAGTCTTTGCGTCGCCGCATTGATCAGTTGACAACCGCAGAGGTATAACGATTCCTTCCAACAATCTCGCAATTCATTTAAAAATAACTTGTATAACTTGTTGATTACATGTACTGTAACACCCCCAAATCCTATTGGGTTATTACAGTGCCGTGGACCCCACGCCAGGAGATCCACCAGGCGAACATGACTAAAATACATTAAATGAAACAACAAGGAAAAATCATAGTCCCTACCATGATATCCGACACAATATTCCGATAAAGAATTTCAACGACAACGATGGGCCTACAAGGCCAAGAGTAAAAATACAACATCCACGAGCATCTGCTCGGGTAATACAAAATGACAATGACTGACAAACTGGAGAACACTCCAACCGACTGACCAACATGAACAACTCGGACTAGTATCGCTCGAATGCCTCGTCGCCATCATCATGCCCCTGTGTCTCAACTCTCTCCTCGCAAGCACCTAAAACATGAAAAACATGTTCCGCCACTGGCCGGGTCATCCAGATAATGAACATCAAATACATGTATAACATGATATGCATCCAAAGGCAGAATGAAACGGTACAATGATGATAATAATACGAGATGCTCACAAACCAAGGTAAGAACCGAGCATTCGTCAAATACTATGCCCACGGCATACTATTAATACCTGTTCGACAGGTTAGAACATAAATGCCCAACGGCGAATCATAATCACAGAATACCACAATGAATTACACGATATGAACCAAACCAGAACTGGATTAAATATGAATCACAATGCCCGAAGGCTCCAATGAAATTAACAAGACAATCACAAGGCCTAAAAACCACTCACCAAGTCGCCAAATATCACCAATCACATGAAGCCGAAACACAAGTCATATTGATTAGGGCCGAAGCCACGGCACGAAGCCGTATCACCATTAGGGCCGAAGCCACGGCATTAAAGCAGTATCACAATTAGGGCCGAAGCCACGGCATGAAAGCCGTATCACAATTAGGGCCGAAGCCACGGCATGAAAGCCGTATCACAATTAGGGCCGAAGCCACGGCATGAAAGCCGTATCACAATTAGGGATGGTATGCTGCCTTGAGTCGTCCAGCACCATCCTCGACAGTCCCAACTCAACACCTCGATTGCCTTAGAATGGCCAACCGATGATAATGATGCAGCGGATGATTCCATGAATGATTGAGTGTTTCGATTTCCTTATAATGGCTAATCGATGTGAATGATATGAGGAATGATTGAATACCTAGATTGCCTTAGAACGGTCAATCGATACAATGATTTAGTGAATGATTGAACATTTCGATTTGCCTGAGAACGGCAATTCGATAACAATGATATGAAGGATGCCTCGGCACCTTTAATCGGTTACCGACGACGAAGGTGAGAAATGAATAAGCCAATGCCTTTAATCGGCCTGTACAGTTTTAATGACAATCCAAACAAGAATAACAATGATCTCAACGATGTCTTAAATTGACATCTATATTAACAACAATCGATACATCGATACCGCGAACCGGCTATCGACAATGACTTTAATAATGAGTATCACAATGCCTTGAATCGGCCGTTAACGAACAACAATAAACATTTGGCAAAATTGCCGGAAGGTATCGTATCGAACGATCTCTTGATATCAATGAATTCATGAAGAGACTAGGTCTCGGAATGATACAACACATCCATACACATACATGATGACATTAGCTCATTGACTAGTACAAGTATAAAACTTGCCTCAAACCGAAGACGAGAAGGTACTTCCACGATCAACGTCCTTAGTGAAATTATCGGCCGCTCGAACAACCTTAAACAACACAAATACCAACAATTCTCTTAATACACGAATCAAGCATGATCACAACCAACTCAAAAGTCGATACAACAATACCCGAAACTCATTGGGGCATTTAAACAAATGCGTCGTAAACAATCTCCAATCGTTTACAACCAAAACTCAATTATATCCAAAACCAACTTCCAATGAATGATTCAACCCACAAAACCTCATGAATATTATCAATAATCCAATAGGAATACTTAAATCGATATTTCACAACATTTGGTCGACCCCCCCCCCCCCCCCAAAATTCCAAAGTCAACCCGTAAGGGTTCTTGAACAATTCCTCAATTATTCACAAATTCCGAAAATTACACCAATAAATCCGTAGAAATACATGTATCCAAGATAGATAATCTATATCTAACATATTCCCACATAATATCGATTTAACACGAAGAGATCGAAAGCAAAACACCCAAGATCCGAAATTCTAGATCCAAGAATCATTACCTTGATTTGGAGTGATGAAACTGATTTAGATGATGATTAATCCAACTTAGGAACTTGAAGATGATGCTAGATGATTGCAGCTCGAAAAGACCTATCCGAATCGCCCAAGCTCGTCCGAAATGGTTGAGAAATGAAGAAATGACGAAGGTTGGACCGAATTGTCCTATTTATACTGTCCCAGCTTAGCGCACGCTATGACTTGATATTTAGCGTGCGCTAGCGGTTTACTGGGCAGTCCAGTGAGGTCTGAAATGCCTCGTTAGCGTGCGCCATCGATGTCCGATACTCAAAATCAAGTCCCGTAACCTCACGTCCTGCCTTGCACGCGTTAGCGTGCACTACTAATGTGACTTAGCGTGCGTTACCAGCACAGTTAGCGTACGCTACTTACCACTCGTAGCGTGCGCTACGAATTTTCTAAATCAGCCCAGTACCTTCTGGACTGCCTGCCTCTCTTGCGCTAGCGTGCGTTAATACTGAATTATAGCGTGCGTTACCTGCACCTCATTAGCGCGCGCTAACTAGAATATGTAGCGTGCGCTACCTCTTAAACTGAAAACCAAAATGTGATGATGACGACAATAATCTCGGCTCGATCTCAAACAGTGATGAATGACGAAAAGCAACTGATACTCGATTCCAAGGTACACCGAACGATGGTTACAACTGAATGAATATGAATGATGAACGGGTATTACTGAGTGAAAAAAATTATGAGTGACAGTTACTGAGTGATGATAAATGAATTCACAACCGGGTATTACATACTCCCCCCTTAAAAAGAGTTTCGTCCTCGAAACTAGGGGTAAACAACTCGGGATATGAACTATCCATCATGATCTGAAAACAATAATGCACATCTAGTCCTCGGGACCAAATCAATCGCACGCCCAAGTCCCCAAGACTTGACGTCTCGAATCACACTGAACGATTTCCCAAATTATCACGAAATCTCGAGCACAACGCCGAAGGGGTGAACTCCCAACAGTTGACCCAAATCTCAAGATTCTCAAATATGATCATAATAAAATAGGTCAAGAATAAATGATCCACGGTCACGATACATTACTATGGATTGGGTTACTCAGTCATCCAAAAACAAGGTTACATCTCAAATGTATTCAACATCGATATCCTTCCATGTCGTCGATCACCTCTATCTCAACGATTTAAGGTAGACCCAAATCTAAACTCACCGCACAATATGATCCCGGAAGGTCACAAGAACAAAATGATCACAATGAATGATAATGAATCAAAATCCAACAAGGATTAAGAATGACTCACCGAGGTGAATTAATAACTTAATGAGTGATAGCTCCCTGAAGTGATTGGAACCGCCGTTCCTCGTGAATTGAATGATTAATCGATAATTATGAGTCCCAACATGATTGATATATATGATGAATGAATTATATGAATGAATGAACGACAATGAAATGAATGATTATCCTACTACCGAGCAAGAATTAACTTGCTCAAAACCGGTGATGAATGTCCTTACCTCGGGCTCTCGAAGCCTGATAGGACCCCTTGGATGAAGTACGGGCTGGAGTAACAAAATCCCTCGAGGCTTGTGAGTCCTCTCGAGATCTACCGGCACCAGAACTCCTGCAGTATTTCTGAAGTGTCCCGGATTCCCACACAGAAAACAGACAATAGCTGGCACCGTACACCGAGTATTAACGTGTCCTGCTGAATCACAGTTAAAGCAAACAACAAATAACTCGTCTGCCCGAGAGGAAGATGCTTTCTCAAAGACGAAGACGACTAGAAAACGACCTCTTGTACGTCGGAGCCCGATGTCCTCTCGAACGAGCCAAAGATCCTAGTCCTCTCACCAAGGAATCAAGGATGCTTCCGAGTAAGCACCTAGATCAAAAGCTCTGCTCCAAGTGCCTACACGATGAACTCACTAAGTGAATTACAATTGTGGTTGAACAATCGCATCCTCAATCGGATTTAGCCTCTTGCTAAAATACTTGATCTTATCCGCTTCAGTACGGATAACTGATGAAGCAAACTGAAGTAGTCCCTGAAACTTCTCAGCAATAACAATAACACCCTCGTCCTCGATGGATTCGGGGTTCAAAACTTCTGATAACTTGGCTTCCCGAAGTGGATCCGGATAATACCTCTCTATCATGAGAGTCTTGAATTCGCCCCAAACACAATCACGATCGGTGGGTTTCACGGAAAGCTACCAAGAATAAGCACCCTTACTCAAGTAGTAAGCCGCTACCGCCACTTTACTCTCTTCCGGACACTGAACCATGTCGAAGAGTTTATCAAAATGCTCAAGCCAATGAACAATATCAGCTGGTTCCGACGAACCCTCAAAAGTAGGCGGCCTCTGACGAGAGATATCGCCAACAATCTGATTCACTCTCCCAGTTTGTCCATTAAACGGCTCCTAGGATTCCTGTTGCGGTGGACCACGAACCATCGAGGTCTGCATGGTCTCCATCATCCGCGTCATCTGAGTCATCTGGGCCATCATGCCCTGCATAAATGTGAATGGGTCAACCCGAACACCTTTCGAGTGAGATGCCTCTCGGGTACGACTTCCTGACAGCGACTGATTATCTGCTGATGAATTAATGATACCACTCGCATTCGCACGGGCATGCACACGAGATCCCGGGTTTCAGCCCGCACCGCGGCCTCCTCCCCTGCGTCCTCTGACAGCTCTATCCATACTGAAGCAGGAAAGCCACACTACGATTACAGATCTTGCATGAAGATCGCATTATGATTATATTACTGAATGATAATGATGAGCATACACGCTATACCGTAATTAACGCATTAATTATGCAATAAAATGATCGTCGACATGACGCCGGAATATGATAAGACCGCATGAAAGATCGAGTGAGGTAACATGATTATCTGATGAAATTCCTGAAAGGATTACCTTGAACAAGTTAACAAGGTTGAAAATCTGATTCACAAGATCAACAACTGAACCGTGAGATGGACTGGATGATTAATGAATTAATTGAACAATGAGATTGACTGAGTGATAATGAATTAACTGAGCGATGAGATTAACTGAGTGATGAATGAATTGACTGAGTGATGAATGAATTGACTGAACAATGAGATTGACTGAGTGATGAATGAATTGACTGAACAATGAGATTGACTAAGTGATGAATGAATTGACTGAACAATGAGATTGACTAAGTGATGACGGAATTGACTGAGTGATGAATGAATTAACTGAGCAATGGTATTGACTGGGTGATGAATGAATTAACCGAGTGATGAATGAATTATCTGAGTAATGATATTGACTGAGTGATGAATGAATTAACTGAGCAATGAAATTGACTGAGTGATTAATGAATTAATCTGAACAATGAGATTGACTAAGTGATGAAGGAATTGACTGAGTGATGAATGAATTAACTGAGTGATGAGATCAAAATGATGATTGAGGATTATTAACTGATGAATAAGTTGATCCTTAATGCTTACACAAGTCACACGTGTCCCAAAACAATCAGTCATGAATCAATCATAACACTAATATCGCATATAGGTTTCAACAAAACATGAACAATTAATAACATGATGAATGTATGAACATAAAGAGAATCGAGTCCTTACACAGGTCATACGAAGCTTCGAGGTCTCACGATACTAGTCCCAACTGACGACGACTCGATGAATGAATGACTTGTGCAGTCGTATTAATATTACGACTCACAAAACCCGACTGACTAGATTGTCATAACCTGACAGTCCCACTACTACCGTGTCGGTAGGACCACATAACTCACATCTCAGGGTATCTCACAACCCAAAGCTCCGATACCATTTCTGTAACACCCCCAAATCCTATTGGGTTATTACAGTGCTGTGGACCTCACGCCAGGAGATCCACCAGGCGAACATGACTAAAATACATTAAATGAAACAACAAGGAAAAATCATAGTCCCTACCATGATATCCGACACAATATTCCGATAAGGAATTTCAACGACAACGATGGGCCTACAAGGCCAAGAGTAAAAATACAACATCCACGAGCATCTGCTCGGGTAATACAAAATGACAATGACTGACAAACTGGAGAACACTCCAACCGACTGACCAACATGAACAACTCGGACTAGTATCGCCGAATGCCTCGCCGCCATCATCATGCCCCCGTGTCTCAACTCTCTCCTCGCAAGCACCTAAAACATGAAAAACATGTTCCGCCCCACTGGTCACCATCCAGATAATGAACATCAAATACATGTATAACATGATATGCATCCAAAGGCAGAATGAAACGGTACAATGATAATAATAATACGAGATGCTCACAAACCAAGGTAAGAACCGAGCATTCGTCAAATACTATGCCCACGGCATACTATTAATACCTGTTCGACAGGTTAGAACATAAATGCCCAACTGCGAATCATAATCACAGAATACCACAATGAATTACACGACATGAACCAAACCAGAACTGGATTAAATATGAATCACAATGCCCGAAGGCTCCAATGAAATTAACAAGACAATCACAAGGCCTAAAAACCACTCAGCCGAAGCTGTCAAATATCACCAATCACATGAAGCCGAAACAGCCCGAAGCTGTTATTGATTAGGGCCGAAGCCACGGCACGAAGCCGTATCACCATTAGGGCCGAAGCCACGGCATGAAAGCCGTATCACAATTAGGGCCGAAGCCACGGCATGAAAGCCGTATCACAATTAGGGCCGAAGCCACGGCATGAAAGCCGTATCACAATTAGGGCCGAAGCCACGGCATGAAAGTCGTATCACAATTAGGGCCGAAGCCACGGCATGAAAGCCGTATCACAATTAGGGATGGTATGCTGCCTTGAGTCGGCCAGCACCATCCTCGACAGTCCCAACTCAACACCTTGATTGCCTTAGAACGACCAACCGATGATAATGATGCAGCGGATGATTCCATGAATGATTGAGTGTTTCGATTTCCTTATAATGGCTAATCGATGTGAATGATATGAGGAATGATTGAATACCTAGATTGCCTTAGAACGGTCAATCGATACAATGATTTAGTGAATGATTGAACATTTCGATTTGCCTGAGAACAGCAATTCGATAACAATGATATGAAGGATGCCTCGGCACCTTTAATCGGTTACCGACGACGAAGGTGGGAAATGAATAAGCCAATGCCTTTAATCGGCCTGTACAGTTTTAATGACAATCCAAACAAGAATAACAATGATCTCAACGATGTCTTAAATTGACATATATATTAACAACAATCGATACATCGATACCGCGAACCGGCTATCGACAATGACCTTAATAATGAGTATCACAATGCCTTGAATCGGCCGTTAACGAACAACAACAAACATTTGGCAAAATTGCCGGAAGGTATCGTATCGAACGATCTCTTGATATCAATGAATTCATGAAGAGACTATGTCTCGGAATGATACAACACATCCATACACATACATGATGACATTAGCTCATTGACTAGTACAAGTATAAAACTTGCCTCAAACCGAAGACGAGAAGGTACTTCCACGATCAACGTCCTTAGTGAAATTATCGGCCGCTCGAACAACCTTAAACAACACAAATACCAACAATTCTCTTAATACACGAATCAAGCATGATCACAACCAACTCAAAAGTCGATACAACAATACCCGAAACTCATTGGGGCATTTAAACAAACGCGTCGTAAACAATCTCCAATCGTTTACAACCAAAACTCAATTATATCCGAAACCAACTTCCAATGAATGATTCAAACCCACAAAACCTCATGAATATTATCAATAATCCAATAGGAATACTTAAATCGCTATTTCACAACATTTGGTCGAACCCCCCCCCCCCCCAAATTCCAAAGTCAACCCGTAAGGGTTCTTGAACAATTCCTCAATTATTCACAAATTCCGAAAATTACACCAATAAATCCGTAGAAATACATGTATCCAAGATATATAATCTATATCTAACATATTCCCACATAATATCGATTTAACACGAAGAGATCGAAAGCAAAACACCCAAGATCCGAAATTCTAGATCCAAGAATCATTACCTTGATTTGGAGTGATGAAACTGATTTAGATGATGATTAATCCAACTTAGGAACTTGAAGATGATGCTAGATGATTGCAGCTCGAAAAGACCTATCCGAATCGCCCAAGCTCGTCCGAAATGGTTGAGAAATGAAGAAATGACGAAGGTTGGACCGAATTGTCCTATTTATACTGTCCCAGCTTAGCGCACGCTATGACTTGATATTTAGCGTGCGCTAGCGGTTTACTGGGCAGTCCAGTGAGGTCTGAAATGCCTCGTTAGCATGCGCTACTACTTGGTAGCGTGCGCTAACACCTTACCGATAGCGTGCGTTATCCCAAATTGGTAGCGTGCGCTACTGATGTCTGATACTCGAAAACTGAAGTCCCAGAACCTACTGTCCTCTGCCTTGCACGCGTTAGCGTGCGCTACTAATGTGACTTAGCGTGCGTTACCAGCACAGTTAGCGTACGCTACTTACCACTCGTAGCGTGCGCTACGAATTTTCCAAATCAGCCCAGTACCTTCTGGACTGCCTGCCTCTCTTGCGCTAGCGTGCGTTAATACTGAATTATAGCGTGCGTTACCTGCACCTCATTAGCGCGCGCTAACTAGAATATGTAGCGTGCGCTACTTCTTAAACTGAAAACCAAAATGTGATGATGACGACAATAATCTCGGCTCGATCTCAAACAGTGATGAATGACGAAAAGCAACTGATACTCGATTCCAAGGTACACCGAACGATGGTTACAACTGAATAAATATGAATGATGAACGGGTATTACTGAGTGAAAAAAATTATGAGTGACAGTTACTGAGTGATGATAAATGAATTCACAACCGGGTATTACATGTACGCAGATACAGTGGTTGCCTTATGGCCCTGATGTTGGGATTCCACAGAAAATAAACGCAGCGGAAGAATAAACGGAATCCCTAAGAGGATCGATCAAGTAACGTATATACGAAAAGAAAAATACGAAGATCAAGGAATCAAAGTCCCATACCTATGATGTCTCTGAAAAACCTTCGTATGATGATGATGATGATGATGATGATGATGATGAAGAGCCCTTCGTTCCAAGCACCTAAAGCAATATGCCTCTACTTCACACGCCGGAACTTGATGAAAAATCGACAAGCTTCCTTTCTTCAAGAATGCGGCTAGGGAAGCTTGTAGGAATTTTCTCTCTCAATGTATTCTTCTTATATCTTGTCTATAAGATCAAGATGAAGTTTTCAACCTTACTCTCTCTCTCAAATTCGTGATTTTGAGTTCAAGCAAGAAGAAGTTGTACTCTCTCATTTTTAAAGACTTTTATTTATTAAAAAAAATGAAAGTCTACCTTTAACACATGATTGAGGGTATCAAATACACCTCACATATGTCACCTAGTGACATAAAATAAGTATAAAAGAGACAAGAGAGGGAGGGGGGGCGGCCTTAAGGGAAATTTCCAAGAAGACGGGTCGAATTTACTCGGCTCGTAATCGGATGTTCACAAAACGAATCCTCGTGTACCGGATGTTCGTCAAACGAATCCGTTTTATTTCCAATATGTTTGGACTAATTAATTAATCCAATTAATTAATTATATCAAACACAAATATATATTTCTCTAAGAAATATAATTTATGAATTAAAGTAATCACCAGTAACCTACTTACAATTCATAAGACCGCTATTTGATTTATCCGATAAATCAAAATTAGATATCTAATATCTAATATTATAAGAGAGATTATTAATTCACATTTATCCATCAATGATCCTATTGCGCGACTCCGTAGGTTCATCTCAAATGCATTGGGAGGAACTAATGAGTGCGGGCAAGACTTAGCCACTTTAATGGCCGCACTGTAAACCCCGACTGAGAACGAATGAACGAATCATTCCAGAACCATTATGTCGTGAATACTATATACGTATAGACCCTTCATCAGATGTCCCGATCAAGTCTTCGGGTCACGGTAAAGTCAAACCCTACTGTTGACTAAACTCTATACATGTGTTAATGCAAATCAAGACCGACTGATTAATAGTGTTTCTAGTACGACTATATCAGAATGCTTTGGCCAAAGACTTATGATCTTATTTGCCATTAACCGTATAGGACATTCGTCTGCTCACTAACAGGAGATAGAATCCTTTCTTGGCGTACAGCAAAGACTGCTACCTGCCCGTATAGTCCGCACTTCGAGGTCGACTCAGCAATTAAGCAAATGAGTCTAACTACTCTAATGACAAACTAAACGTCACAGACACATCTTCTACTGAACCCTCAAGTCAAAGGTCCACGTATACTATCACAATCTTTCGATTCGTCATCGACTCTCCGAGAGTGAATACCGTGTGACTGAATCGAGTATGAGTCGTGTTCGAGTATACTGGTCCCACCAATATACTTATAACTATGCTATCAAGACGTGCACACGTCCTAGCATCAGTTATACAAGCCTTATTAAAACTTAATGTCCTGTTAAGTTTTATCGACTTGCGAACTAGTTAAGCATTCGAGCTCTAAACACTTCTAGTGCCTATCTCCTTATCTCCATAAGGAGTAGAATGTTCACTCTCAAATGCAAGGACTATTATTCTATATACAAAATCACAATGCCAGTGATATACAATAATATAGAAATAATAATTGCCTTATTAAATATAATATTCATAATTACAATACAATTGCTCTCACTCTCTCATCCTCTGAGTGGCATTCGAGGGCATATTCCTAACAATCTCCCACTCGCACTCAATGCCACAAACTATGGTATCTAATACCCATACTCTCCAGATGTCTCTCTAAGACCTTCTGAGATAGTGGCTTGGTAAGCGGATCAGCAACGTTATTTGTCTTTGTGTCTACTCTCGAAGTGTAACATTCCCATCCCGAACCATTTCTCTAACAAAATGATATTTTCTCGCAATATGTTTGGTGTTATGGTGAGCCTTAGCCTCAGGCAATGTGCAGCCGTCGTTGTCACAAAAGCAGTGTCACGGGCTTCTCTGCTAGGAACCACTTGAAGTTCCTCGGTGAACTTCTTTATCCAAAAGCTTCTTTAGCAGCCTCTCGCCCGATATTCGGCTTGACATGTAGAGATAGCAATCGAACTTTGCTTGGCACTTCTCCAAGAAATCGCCCCACCATTCGAGTAAAGATATACCCCGATGTGGACATCCGAGCATCCATGTCCCCCGAAAATCTGAGTCCGTATAACCCATCACTCTTAGTTCTCCACCGCCGTATGTAAGAACCAAGTCTTTAGTCCTCCTTAGGTACTTAAGAATGTTCTTTACAATACCAATGTTCTCGCCCCGGATTTGATCAAACCGACTTACTACGCTCACAAGATAGGCAATGTCCTCTAGTGCAAATCATTGCATACATAAGGCTACCTATCGCCGAAGCATAAGGTACCTTGCTCATTTCCTTTCTATATTCCTCACTTTGAGGACACATCTCTAAGGAAAGTTTTGCACCATGTTGCATAGGTAGAAACCCTCTTTTAGAATCTTCCATCCTAAATCGCTTCAGATCTTTTCTATGTAGAGGGCTTGGGAAAGACCAAACATTCTTTTCGCTCTATCCCGGAGAGACGAATACCTGTAATATAGGTAGCTTCTCCCAAGTCTTTCATTGAGAACTCTTTAGAAAGCCAAGCTTTCCGTAATCGAGCATTCCTACGCTGCTTCCTATAAGTAGAATGTCATCTACATATAGTATTAAGAACGCAATTTTGCTCCCACTAACCTTCTTGTAAATACAGGCTCTTCTTCGCTTTGGACAAAATCAAACTCTTTGACTGCCTCGTTAAAACGAAGATTCCAACTCCGTGAAGCTTGCTTCATCCATAAATGGCACGTGAAGTTTGCATACTTTATGAATATTGGTTTGAGATATGAATCCTTAGTCGCTCCATATAAATCTCCTCCTCGAGGAATCCATTTAGGAATGCCGCTTTCACATCCATTTGCCATATTTCATAATCTAAGTGGGCTATAGCAAGCATCATGCGAATAGACTTAATCATAGCTACAAAGTAGAAGGTCTCGAAGTAATCGATTCCTTCTCTTTGGGAATAACCCTTTGCCACAAGCTTGGCCTTATAGGTATCAACCTTGCCATCTCCGTCAGTCTTTCTCTTATAGATCCATTTGTTTCCAATAAGCACTATGCCTTTAGGACGATCTACTAAAGTCCAGACCTGATTAGCATGCATTGAGTCTATCTCAGCTTCCATAGCTTCTTGCCACTTGGTGGAGTCAACATCTACCATCGCTTGGTCGTATGTAGAAGGATCATTCTCTTGACTACTTTCTGTCATCTCATGGACACCCAGTTCCTCTTGATGCAGATAGCCATACCTCTCAGGTAATTGAGAAATTCTACTAGACTTGCGAGGTTGTATTTGTATTTCAGAAGGTTCGGTTCTTATATCTTGCATAGGTGTCTCATTTGGTGTTTCTTTTATTTCTTCCAAAGAAATATTTCTACCTGCCCCTCCTTCCTGAATAAAATGATCTTCCAGGAAGTGTGCTTATATAGCAACGATGATCCTATGATCTTCGTGCATGTAGAATAGATATCCCATGGAATCCCCTGGATATCCTATGAAATGACCTTTCACAGACCTAGTTTCCAATTTCTCTACTTTAGTCTTCTTGACATAAGCAGGGCATCCCCAAATCCTAATGTGATTAAGACTTGGTTTCCTACCTCTCCACATCTCATGGGGAGTCTTAGGAACGGATTTGGAAGGACATCTGCTCAAGATATGCACAGCAGAAGGAGCGCGTAACACCACAGATAAATCGGAAGATCAAGATAGTTAAGCATGGAGCGAACCATGTCCAACAAGGTTCGGTTCCTTCTTTCCGATACACCATTTAATTGTGGAGTAGCCGGAGGAGTGAATTGTGACACTATTCCTAGTTCTTTTAAGAACTCATCAAATTCGGTACTCATGTACTCACCACCTGGCCCGACCAAGAGTCTTAACACGGTTACCTGTTTGATTTTCAAATTGGGATTTATATTCATTTTATTTATCAAAAGCTTCAGACTTATGTTTCATGAAGTAAACGAATCCATACCTGGTATGGTCATTGAATGTAATGAAATATCAAAGTCGCCTCGTGCCACTTCAAAAGGGCCATGACGCGTCGGTATGGATCAATCCAAGTTTTTCAACTCTTTCAAAAGTCCTCAAGGGTAACTTAGTCATTTTGCCTTGAAGACAAGATTCACAAGTTGGATAGGGATCTGATCCCAATGGACCCGTAAGCCCATCTTTCTCCATTTTATGAACCTTGGTCTGACCGATATGACCAAGTCTAAGATACCACTTAAGTGATTGGTTCATTTCATCCCTACCACGCTTCCTAGTTATAGTGTTCACAGTTGTCTTATTCTTTAAATTTAAATGGTATAAACCATTTAATAATGTAGCAAGATTCAACCAATTTATTTCAAATAAATACGACAGACCCATCTCCAATAAAAAGTGAAATCCCTTTCGGTCCATGACCGAATTGATACAATATTCTTGTGCCCTTGGGCAAAACAAGTACATCATCTAAAGTGAGAATAAAACCGATTCTAAATCCAACATAAGGGATCCGATATCGAAGCCTCGACACTATGCCCACTTCCGACGGTGACCATCACCTCCCCGAATCCAGCCTTCCTACTTGCTCCGCATCCCGATTCATTGTACAAATGTGAGAACTCGCACCTAATCAAGTATCCAAGAAGTAGAATATACGATTCAGAACAATTTGTTTCTAAAACCAGTAGTTCCGTACCTGAAGGCGCATTACGGTTAAGCTTTGGACAATACCTCTTCCAATGGCCTAGCTCACCGCAGTTGAGGCATACATCCGTTTTCTTGGCCCCTTTGCTCTTTTGGACCATTGGGGCCTTGGCCCTTCCCTTGTCGATCTTGGCTATCGGACCTAACTGCTTCTTGTTCTTTTTCTTCTTATTCTTGGACTTCCAAGTCTTAGAAGAAATCACAAGTGCAGCCTTCCTTTCCTTTGTCTTCATCCGAGACCGGCACATCAGCTTGTTCATTAGCCCACTAAGTTACATGCAATCTCATTGCAGCTTGAAGTTCATGACAAATTGGGAAAAGGAGTCAGAAGTGACCACAGGATAAGGTCGCTGAGAGATGCATGCATCCAAAATCAAGAGCTTCCAATCTCTCAATCATCGAGATCATCTTGAGGACATGGTCCCCAACCTTCTCTCCTTCCTTCATCCCGCGCCGAATAATTGCTTTGATATCTCATATCTAGCTTCGGCTATGCTCTCCATAGAGCTCACCAGTGCGCTAAGATGGCTCGTGAAGACGTCATCTTTTCATGGGCACGTTGAAGCTCATTGGTCATTGAGCCTAACATGTACCTCGCACTCTTATGTCGTCATTTACCCATTTCTCATGGGCATCGACATCTTCCCGATTGGCTCGTTCTTGCAGGAGCCGGGATGTCCGCCCCAAGACGTATCCTGCAATTTCCATAGTTAGGACAATCCTCAAGTTCCGGCCACCCACATAGTTCGGACTACCAGACGTTCTTTTCAAGTAGTATAGCGAGTGGGTTCATTGTCATATTGAGAGTTTTGTTAACTGCAGAGAATAATTTTAGATTCGTTAGTGATTGTTTAATTATGATCCGAGTAAAGAATTTAAGGACTTTCTTTATTCATAACTCGGCTCCCACTATTTTATCGGCATTTACACACTCCCATGTTAAATTCGGAAGTCTTGGGTGACTTCATAGTGGTGATCGATTTCTTTACAAAGTTTAATAGAGGGCAACCCATACGGTTTATATTCTATTATTCTTTATAAAGTGGTGTCTAATACCAACCCATCTAATGGATGATTCGATCTTCTTTTACCCCTAGTTCACTTGCCCTCAACCCATTCGGTTTCTATGGCTCGCTGAACTATCTAAGTTTAAACCGTCAACTCCTATTAGTCTGACAATTGAATCTTACCCGGCAACCCATACGGTTTATAGGGGTTTGATTTGTCACAACCAAAGGCATCTAATGCACTCTAGGAATTTATCAACTTTCCCCAAAAATATTACCCCGACATACTCGGAAGAATAATATTCCGGTTTAGATTTCAATTTTCCATGAGTTTGACGGAGGGTAGGAAACCTCGTAACCTTTATAACTTAGTGTTTGTAAGTGGGAGTATTAACGCGATTATATGTTACACTTTGCACATTAATCCGTTTATAAGCGCGGTTTGTGGTTTGTCAATCATTCAAAATGAAAAACAATAAATAGCAACCTAGTTACTATCAACATATAGCTCATGGACTTTTTCCTAAGTATTGGGCCAAGCCAAATAAAGAAAGAAAAAATACAATATTGATTCTTCGTCTTCTAGTCGGTCGTCTTCGGTCTTCGTCATAGCCATATGAATAATTACATCATTGAACAATACGTCCTATTATGCATATTTTCTAGTAAAAATAAATAGGCTCAAAATGGCCTTTACAACCATATCGAATCGAACAAATCAACAACTAAGTCCACGAGCTATATCACCATCACATAAGGCATTCCATACAACATGTAACGGTAAATAAAATTAAATAATCAATTAATATATTAATCCAATTAATATAAAAATTAATCTATTTAATTTCTACAATATTAATCAAATTAATATTTATAATCGTCATTTTAATCCGTTCAAAGTAATCCGGCCAAAACAATATTCTCGTCTAATAATTTCCCTTAATAAAAAGATATTCCAAATATTTTATTAAATCCAATTAAATCAAATTTAAATTTCGGAAATTATTACAACGAAATATAAACACAAAATGGAGTCCCTAAAATCCAAAGATCGTGCCCACGGCCCGATTCAAAATCGGCCGAAAACCCGAGAATCGCCCGACCGAGTCACTCACATCGCCTTGCAGCCGGGCCGAGCAGCCTACAAAGAGCCTACCGAGTCACTCTCGCCGGCCAGCAAGCCCAGAAGCCGCCACGGCACAAGGCTTCGTGCGGTATTCGTGTTTAACCCCGCTTTTTCTCATTTTTTCGACTCGCCTAAAACGAAAAAGTTTCTTAACTTCATGAAGAACTTATAAATCAACAAAAATCAAAATTTTCAGATTTATAATTCACATAAAATAGTGGAAACTTGACTTACTACGAACGATTAAATTTCTTCGATTATATCTATTATGATTCTAAATCATAAACATCATCAAATAACATTCCAAATGCAAAGATGATCGTATAAACGATATATTTGACCTCGCTCCGATACCACTGTTGGGATTCCACAGAAAATAAACGCAGCGGAAGAATAAACGGAATCCCTAAGAGGATCGATCAAGTAACGTATATACGAAAAGAAAAATACGAAGATCAAGGAATCAAAGTCCCATACCTATGATGTCTCTGAAAAACCTTCGTATGATGATGATGATGATGATGATGATGATGAAGAGCCCTTCGTTCCAATCACCTAAAGCAAGATGCCTCTACTTCACACGCCGGAACTTGATGAAAAATCGACAAGCTTCCTTTCTTCAAGAATGCGGCTAGGGAAGCTTGTAGGAATTTTCTCTCTCAATGTATTCTTCTTATATCTTGTCTCTAAGATCAAGATGAAGTTTTCAACCTTACTCTCTCTCTCAAATTTTTGATTTTGAGTTCAAGCAAGAAGAAGTTGTACTCTCTCCTTTTTAAAGACTTTTATTATTAAAAAAAATGAAAGTCTACCTTTAACACATGATTGAGGGTATCAAATACACCTCACATATGTCACCTAGTAACATAAAATAAGTATAAAAGAGACAAGAGAGGGAGGGGGGGCGGCCTTAAGGGAAATTTCCAAGAAGACGGGTCGAATTTACTCGGCTCGTGTACTGGATGTTCGTCAAAACGAATCCCTCGTGTACCGGATGTTCGTCAAACGAATCCGTTTTATTTCTAATGTGTTTGGACTAATTAATTAATCCAATTAATTAATTATATCAAACACAAATATATATTTCTCTAAGAAATATAATTTATGAATTAAAGTAATCACCAGTAACCTACTTACAATTCATAAGACCGCTATTTGATTTATCCGATAAATTAAAATTAGATATCTAATATCTAATATTATAAGAGAGATTATTAATTCACATTTATCCATCAATGATCCTATTGCGCGACTCCGTAGGTTCGTCTCAGCCGGCATTGGGAGGAACTAATGAGTGCGGGCAAGACTTAGCCACTTAGCGGCCGCACCGTAAACCCCGACTAAGAACGAATGAACGAATCATTCCGTAACCATTATGTCGTGAATACTATATACGTATAGACCCTTCATCGATGTCCCGGTCAAGTCTTCGGTCACGGTAAAGTCAAACCCATCGTTGACTAAACTCTATACATGTGTTAATGCAAATCAAGACCGACTCATTAATAGTGTATCTAATACGACTATATCGAATGCTTTGGCCAAAGACTTATGATCTTATTTGCCATTAACCGTATAGACATTCGCCCGCTCACTAACAGAGATAGAATCCTTTCTTGGCGACAAAGAAGATCGCACTGCCCGTATAGTCCGCACTTCGAGGTCGACTCAGCAATTAAGCAAATGAGTCTAACTACTCTAATGACAAACTAAACGTCACAGACATATCTTCTACTGAACCCTCAAGTCAAAGGTCCACGTATACTATCACAATCTTTCGATTCGTCATCGACTCTCCGAGAGTGAATACCGTGTGACTGAATCGAGTATGAGTCGTGTTCGAGTATACTGGTCCCACCAATATACTTATAACTATGCTATCAAGACGTGCACACGTCCTAGCATCAGTTATACAAGTCTTATTAAAACTTAATGTCCTGTTAAGTTTTATCGACTTGCGAACTAGTTAAGCATTCGAGCTCTAAACACTTCTAGTGCCTATCTCCTTATCTCCATAAGGAGTAGAATGTTCACTCTCAAATGCAAGGACTATTATTCTATATACCAAATCACAATGCCAGTGATATACAATAATATAGAAATAATAATTGCCTTATTAAATATAATATTCATAATTACAATACAATTGCTCTCACTCTCTCATCCTCTGAGTGGCATTCGAGGGCATATTCCTAACACCTGATCCGGTGAGGGATGTCCAGAGGACCACATTCATTGGATGGCTACGATATCGGGATATTATCAGCCATACATGTCTGGTCGGGCATTACGGCAGCTCGGTTATGTGCAGACCATCCCTTTACCGATCACGAGACCGGAGAAAGCAGTTCGGGCGTGGTCGAGCAGATTGTACCGAGTTGACTATCCCATTCGGATGTCATCTGATGCTTGGATGATGTTTCCGGGTGCATACAGGCTTCCTCTCGCTGACTATCAGGCGGCTACTCATGATCAGGCTGCTTGCGCCGATGATTACATTGAGTGGTATTATCGGTATTCGCACCCTCACTATCGAACGACGGCAAAGACTGGATCGCTGATCCCTTATCGTTCCAGCACCGATTACGTATGTTCTTTAACTTTGTACTTTGTTTGATTTCATCATACATTACTCATTGTATTATATTGTCTCTATTTTTTACAGTGGGTGAGTCGATCCGTCGCTATTACCCAAAGATCAGACGTACACCTTCCCTGCACTGTGGAAGTAGCGACGACGATGCTCGAGGAGTACATGAGGGATTGGCATTTGGCCAACTGATTTTGTATTTTATATTTTGTTTGTGATGGTATTTTGTTTGGCGTTTTCCTTTTTTTTTTTTTTCGTATTTTGTATATTGATTGGCACTTTCGTTTTGCATTTGACACTTTCGTTTTGCATTTTTCTGTCAACTATCAAGATCAACATAAAAGAAAATCAACTATGAACTATAAAGATCAACAGAAACAAAAAATTTATTAATTAAGGAACGTACAACAAATTCATTTTTACATCATACCGACTAATCTATTCCATTTTTCTATCCTGCTCGTATACAAATTCTCCCAGCCACCCACACTACTATCATGAAATCTAAACCAGTTAGTGGCTATGGGCGGTACAGGAAAATTAGGCATTAAATCTAGATGAATAAAATATTTGTACGTATCTCCTAAATGACAAATGACAATCTCTTGGCTAGGCCGTGTTGCCGTTGAGGGTGCTTTCAACGACAGCACGGTGAGGCATTGTGGACTGATGCAGAAGAGCTGCGGCCACGACCACTGGATGAGCGGGAACGACCACGACCCCTTTGGCTATACTCCCAACCACTAGGATCGCGTCTAGTCGATGAACTTCCTCTTGGTCGACCCTTAACTGCCGTATTCACTTGTGGTTCAACGTAACACGTTTGATCAGGGTGAAGATGATCGTGGATCATAAGTGATACGTTACGGACAACTGCAGGATCGCTCTGTCTGACCTCATCGACAAGGGCCTGAAAGTACCGCTGGTCCTCCGATTCAGCACCGGTAGAAGGATCGACAAATTCGGTCGTGTCCCCACCATCACTAATAATAAGTGTTTGCCAAAATATGTGAAGACGACTAACACTGCATGGGGTCCGCGATTCCATAAGTCTCTTGAGCTCACACGCACAAGGAATCTGATGGGTGGTTTGGAGTGAACAACCGCAACGATGGTACACTTGATCACTTAATTCTCTCATACGTGTCAATTCATTCGACAGTAATCGCAGACAATGATGGGAAACACGACAGCGCAAGTAGTTGAACGGAAAACCAGAATACACCACGCTGCATTTACACCTAGACTGTTCAAGTGTGTATCTGATCTGCGTAAGTTGTGATTCAATCTCCTGGTTGACTTTGGTCCAGACGGTATCGAGGGCTCCGGTGGAAGAATTAAGCCATTGCTTTAACTCGGCATGTGCACTCTCAACTCTACAAGTGGTTGTGTTTCCAAAATGAAGCACTTTATTCGTCCACGCAACAACGAACATCTCCTTGTATTTTAGCCATGTACCCTCAACGTAGGATATCACCTTAGGATTCCATCTCCATGTATCCTTCATGAGTTGCACCGCTTGATCATATTCCTCTTCGGTCGCCGCTTCCATGATTTTCTTCCATTTCCCATTTTTAAACCTTTGGCCCATTTCTTTATCTTTTCCACAAATTCTGTAGACCTTGTCTTCAACATCCTTATTAATATGCCATGTGCAAAGCAAGTGGGCACTCTGTGGAAATATCTCTTCAATAGGACGCATCAATCCCAACTCGCGATCCGTAACAATAGCCGTCGGATGAACATCAAACCCAAGCAAAATTTTCAACTTCTGTAACACCCACGCATAGCTCGATTCGGTCTCATCTTTCATAATTGCATAGGCGATTAGGAAGTTCTTGTTACATGGAGTCATCCCGACTATCTCGAGAAATGGCATCTTATACTTATTCGTTTTGTAGGTGGAATCCATGCCAATGAACCATCTGTAGGTCCGGATTAAGTTGATTGATGTTGGATGTGCCATGAACACGTGGGTAACAGCATTTGTATCCGGGTCGGCCTGCGTCCAATGTACGTAGTTATTCGTCACAGCCAAATGGTGAAACTGACCGACGACATCTCTTTCTTTAAAATCATGCTTCCTCAAGTGGTCTCTATAATTATAGATATGTCGTCTAGTCGGTTTGTCCTCGGGAAATTTATTCTGAACGGCCGCCAAGATGGCACAAGGCTTGGCTTGAGCAGCACTCATCTCACGAACAACTTGTTTGGCCGATTTACTCAGTCCACTCATTTGACGATGCCCCTCCGGATAAACAATAAATGAGTGATTGTGCATACCCTTACTCTCAGAGATCGGTCTGATTATCCAACCACTCAAGTCATGCAATTGTTCGGCCTTTATCTGAAATGTACACTTGCATGCTTTCGTCTTTGTGTCCTTTCGAACAGCGACATCCAAATCTCTTAATACCCCTCTGTACCGTTCACCACGGTTACATCTCAATAACTTTGTCTTTCCTTTATTCTTGTACGAAGAAATGATCAACTCGAAACCAATTTGGAGAGCAATTTTTTTCGCCCAACCAATCGCATCACAATCACTAGCGAATATTTCATCATTAACGAAATAACCACTATAATCAACGCCGTCGCCTTCAAATTCTTCCAATATAACCTGAAATTTTTAATTGAGAGAATGTTAATAATAATATCAATAATATTATTATTAATATTTAAAATCAGGCAAAAAAAGGGTCCAAGCGTCCAAAATTGCGCCTGGACCATGGCCGAGGCGTCAGCTTGACGCTCGGCCACGGTACAAAGCGTCGAATCGGACGCCCCGACCATAGTTCAGTGTGTCTGGTTTAGACGCTAGACCTAGGACGGAGCGCCCGCACTGCACGCGTGTACCATGGTCCAAAGTGCGACTGGGACGCCTGTACCATGGAACAAAGTGGAATAATCGACGCGCTGCGTCATTTTCTCCAAAAATTACCTCCAGATGCGAATTCTCGTCCATTTTCGTAGTTGTCGATAATATTAACGATATATATTTGATTGTGTGTTCAGTAGAATAAATGAAAAATTGTTTCTAGATTTCAATTCGAAAAACTTGAGTTTGAAAGATTTTGGTGTGGTGTGGTGTTTAGAAATAATGAAAGACTTGAAATGGATAAAAAGGTAATCTTATAGGGCGGTGGCTAGTAATTTTGGGCGGTGTTTAGTAATACCCTATTAAATATGTACCTCTCAGAGTTTCGGAAAGAGGGCTGCTATCCCCCCCACCCACCCACCCACACACCCGCCGTCTCCCTCCCTTTTTTTTTTCCATTCTATCCTTTAGTTACTTTTTGTTATTTTTTGTTTTTTTAACAATTTTATCTTAATATATTTAACATTAATATTATTTTTTTGTTATTATTAAAATAATAGTTTCTCATATTTTATATATTATTTTAAAATATATTGTTAGAAACTTTATTTTTTTTCCTTTTCTATCTTTTACTCCTTTGCACTTTAATTTTTTTCATATTCTTTATTTATTTGTTCTTTTTTTCTTTGAATTTTTAGTTACTTTATTATTATCAAAATTAAAAATGTCTATTATTTATTTATTTATTTTTATTTATATTATTTATGATTAAAAATAACTACGACACAATATAATAAATAATAAATACGGAAAATACGATCAATATTGATAAATAAATTATTCAATTACATTATCTGGTACATCTTTTTAAAGTTTCTCCACTTTTTAAATATCTTAGTGGTTGATATTTTCCTCCCTTTTCACAAATGAGAGTGCATTTCGGGAGTTTGTTACCTATTTTCTTTGCGGATTTATCAATAACTATGACGAATCCATTTTTCCTCCCGGTCGTCCTCACCCAATCTAACATCTCATCTCTACTTTCAAATATATGTAAAAAAAATAAAAAGAGTAAAACTGATTAAATGAGCAATATATATACTAAACTAATTAAATGAAAAGAGCAAAACAGAAAAATATATTTATACGAAAAAAGAGCAATATATATATATATATATATATATATATATATACCAAAAAATGACGAAACACAAAAAAAAGATATTTACACGAAGTCGTACCTGATCAGTGGTAAATTCACACGACATGTTCCCATTATTTGCTGAATTATATTCTTCTATTTATTATAAACAGAATAGTGTTTCAGAAATGTGAACAAATAAGTGATATTACATGATAAATTTAAGAAGAAAATATAGAGAGATGATGTTATATTTCTTCTTCACTCCCTATTTATAGCCAAACAAGGCTACTAAATAATAAAATAATTGACATGACAATTCAATAGGTAGTATAGATTAGGGAACTATTTTGGTGAAAGACTTTGAAATGACAATTCAATACGTAGATATAGGTTAGAGAACTATTTTGTTGAAAGACTTTGAAATGACAACTCAATTGGTAGCTAATAATAATAATATATACATATCAAGATAATAATATATAATATGAATAATAATATATATTATTTGTATAGATGACTATTGATGTAGTGGAGGATATTGCAATTTGTTATTTGGAAAATGGTTGTTTTTGAAATATATGGAAAATGTTTGTTGGTGAATTTTGGGATAAACTCGGCCTTTTCTTATCGGAATCGACCCACTGAATAAGAGTCAACGCGGTGAGGTCCGTCGCTTTTTGGCCAAAAAACGACGTTTAGGCCTTCGATTTTGCTTTTTTCTGTTTTTAGGGACTTAATTGTAATTTTCTAAAAGTTTGTGTGGTTATTAATTGCCGTGATTTTAACTCTAGCTTCCATAGGGTATATATATGCGTGTAAGGCCTTTATTTCAGACGTTCAATGAATTGAAGTTTTCTCTAAATTTTCTTGAAATTCTTAGATCGGTTGAATCTAGATCCGTTCGAACATATTTTCTAAATATTTTTTTTAAATATAAATATATTGTATAGAAATAAATTTATAAATAAGTAAAAAAATTATCAGAAAAATATCAGTAAAAAATTGAAAAAATTTAAAGTATTATATATATATATATATGTGTGTGTGTGTGTGTTTTAAAAAAGTGGGAGGGACAAAAAAGACATTTTGGTCTTTTTTGTCAAGAGGGGGAATTAGCAAAAGAAGGGGGATTAGCATACCCCTTTCGGAAAACAAATAATTTTCAATAACTAGTCTAAACCTCATGATAGTTTTTAGAATTACTTTTGAATTTACTATGACGGCTTCAACTTTAGAGTTTTTATTACGGGTGTGCATTCGGATTGATCCGATCCGATCCGAATTCGAATTGATCCGAAATTTTGGATCACCTTTTGCTCAATCCGAAATTTGAATCGATCATTCGGATCGGATCGGATCGGATTTGGATCAATCCGAATCCGGATCGGATCGGATTTTAATCCAAAATCCAAAAATTTTAAAAACTAATAAAAATCCTAATTCAAAAATAATAAAATTTTCTTTTTTTTTTATATATTCTGGATGGATCAGATTAGTCCGAAAATCCGCGGTTAATCCGATCCGATCCGTAATTTTTATGGCGTTTTACCTAGAAATAATAAAAATTCTTTTTTTATATGTTTCGGGTCGATCGGATTAATCCAAAAATTCGCGGATTCGATCCGATCCGAAATTTTTGGATATGTAAAATCCTAATCCGAAATTCGATCTGAAGACATCGGATCAGACTGATTCGGATCGAATTTTCGGATTTTCGATTCGATTCTTCGGATTCAGCTTTTCTGCACACTCCTAGTTTTTATATTATGGATCTAATTCCATGGTGTAATATAGACCCAAAAGTAGGCCTGACATGGGACGGGATGGGACCCGATCCCGACCCATTTGAAAATTATGGGACGAGATGGGACGGGATTGCACTTTTGAATAATTGATCCCGACCGTCTCGATCCCGAATGGATCGAGTCGGGATCGAGACGGGATCGGGACACGAACGGGACGAAAAATAGTCTCGTTGACCAATGTTGACTCTCAAATGAATACAATATTTGAACTTGTTACATGACAATAAATTTAAACCAATCTATTTATCAAATATCGTTGTGAGTCATTTGTTAATTCTTGAACAAATGGTTCATAGAATTCTGAATACTTTCTTATTTCACCCGAAGTAATAAATATAAAGAACATTACAGCATAATCAGATACTCACTGATCTCTACTTCTATACACAAGTTCTTCATGGTTTATGGAAGTTTCGTTCCTCGAAAGAAGTAAATGAAATAAGTTAAAAATGTTAGATGATAAGACTGTTTTGGGCTTGGTAGTCGGATAAATTTAGTAACTATTACGGGACGGGACGAAATCCCATCGGGATTCGACATTTGGGCTCGCGGCCCGTCCCAAGTTTTTAAAATGGAACGGGACGAGACGGGCCCTGAGTTTTAAAATTTTGGTCTCGTCTCGTCTTGTACGGGACGAGACGAGCCCGAGCCTTCGAGATTAGTTACCCTGGCCTACCCAAAAGTAATACATGAAGGGATAATTTGACCCACATATTTATGTTATTTATTTATTTATTTCTTATATTTTTCGCGAGTTCATCTTATATACTAAAAGCTTAAGTTGTCTTATAAATGCAAAGTGTTCACAATAAATGTTTCATGAATTGAAAGTGAAATGTGAAAGGTTCATGTGTTAGTACATTGATTTAATAGTCATGCATAAGGGTAAGTACATAGGAATCGTGCACAAAAGTCCCAAAGAATACAAACCAAAAATGCCATGAATGCATAAATTAAACACACCAATTAGTGGTTAGTCTTTTTACCTTCCCATCCATGAGTTACAAATATTTTATCAACTATATAATGTGTCAAAAATCACACACAACAAACCACAACTTCCTCCACACCGCGTGCACATTGGGCTACAACTTATTATGGTGGTAAAGTAAGCATCATATCGTCTTACTTATTTAGCATATTGATTTATATTATTTTATGTAAATTTCACGTGTGTTTTTTGTGTGTAACAATGTAAGACATAAAGATGGTAGCTTAGGAGATTTGGTAGTAACATCATCTTTTCTAATGGTTTAAGAGATCCTACACATCGTTGTCTTATCAATTAAGTGGAACATGCACGAACATTTTTACTTTGATCGAAAATGTAATATATTGATTAACTGTATTTAAGTTACTAACGATCAACTATATCTATTTTTTTGTAGCGCATCAAGAAGCATTAAAGAAAGAGATCGAGAAGTCACAAAAATTATGTCAAGAACAAAACATGCAAAAGGCCAATGAACAACAATGACAAAGACAACAACAACAAGATCAACGCTGCGGCCACCGGTGGGATGAATACTTAGCATTCGTATTAATAGTACGTTATAAATTAAACATGCAATATTTTACTTCATGTAATACCGATAAACGGGCTAATACTATTGATTCGTTAGCAAGTAAGTTTATTGAAAATAATGTGACGAGCATTCAATTTTTAGTCAATAATTATTACTACACTTTGTTGGTGCATTTTAATATTTTTGCTCTTAATGTAGTTTTTTGTCTTGCGTTGTGTTAATGTCACTTTTTTAATTAAACGTCTTGGAATATTGTGTGACTTTGATATTTGATATGACTGTGTAAATTATGTCGATGTTACATATTGCAAATGGTAGTATATAATAAAAATATAATAAAAATATCTTCACACTATCATCATAACAATGAGAATCTTCTAAATCGAAGAAGTATATAAAGGAGAAGAAAATTGTATTTCAAATGTTATCCACATATCACGAGGTAAGCATTATTCATTTGAGTTTGAGATCATGTGATTCATGTCACATACATCGTAAATACTTAGAATGAGTTACTAATGAATGCTCCAAATTCGATATTATAGTTTATGGAAAAATGTTGTAATAATGCATTAATTAAAAAATAATTTATGTAAGTTACTCACATTAAAAGATTACATATGAAAAGCCTCATTTAAATATAACATTTTGCAAAAACCTCTTCACATTAAAGAAAGAGATTGACAAGTCACGAAAATTGTATCAAGAACAAAACATGCAAAATGCCAATGAACAACAACGACAAAGACAACAAGAAGAACAACAACAACAAGAACAACGCCACGGCCACCGGTGTCAATATAGATGAATACCTGGCATTCATATTAATAGTAAGTTACAAATTAAACATGCAATATTTTACTATACGAATTATAATTTATTATACGAATTATAATTTATACTCTTGAATATACTAATCACTTTAATGTTTTATGTTTTTATAGTTTTGTTAAAAAGGAAATTTGTTTTATAGTTCGCTTTTAATAATGTAATTTATTTGAACAACGAAGTCCGTCTTTCACAAAAAAAATGAGAGTTTCAAACATGAACCGAAAATTAGTCCCGGACATTACGAAAAAAACAATTAGATCCAACCTGAGTGCATCGCATGGGTCCCGAGGCGCCCAAACTCGTGTGCATTGCACGTGGATGAATATAAAAGGTCTCCAACATTAATGTCATCGCTTCATATTTAAAATAATTTATGTAACTTATACATATTAAAATTACATGTGAATAGACTTTTTCAATGTAACATCTTGAAAAAATCTCTTCACATATACTCTTTAATGTCAATAAACTATTTTAAATGTGTGTCATGCTTAGAAATGTGATACCATCACAAATTAGATATATAATGACGAAAATAAGTTCAAGATTACGATATAAAAACTTATATACACCCATGTGCAACTCAATAAAGTATTCTAAGTACGTATAAAGCTTAGCAAATGTGTGACACCATGAAAACTTAAATATAAAATGACGAAAATAAATGCCGAATATTACGCTATGAAAACTTCTATATAGCCCATGTGCATCGCACGTATTTTAAATCTATGAAAACTTCTATACAAAGACATGTGCAGCGCACGGGCATCGTTGACTGTCAGAAGACATAGTTATAACTTAGCCCAATGTATTAATATTAGTTAGTTCCAATTAAAAATGATAGAGTCAATACCAAAATAAATAGACAAAAAATATTACGTAAAAAATACATCTTAAAAGATTACATGTCAATAAACTATTTTAAATACGTATCATGCTACAAAATGTATGCTACCATGACAACTTATATATACAATGACAAAAATACGTCCCGAATATAAAATGACGAAAATAAATGACGGATCCATGATCAAAATGACGAAAATTTGTGCTGAACAATAACAATTTAAATATATAATACCATCATATACAGCCCGGGGCATCGCCCGGGTCTGAATGACTCGTAATACATAATCAAACTGAGTCCATAATATAATCGGCATTCAATTTACGTTATTAGTCAAATGGATGAATTTCCCCCACAAAAATGTAAAAAAAAAAAAAAAAAACAATGGGCCATGAACTTGTCATTTAAGAACCCTTTACGCGCTTAACGGACGTAAGGTTGAAAATTGGGGACTTTACACATCTATACAATTAAAACAACTTAATAATTACAAAAATACAGCAACAACAAAAATATTTACACATATAACTTATTACACCTATTTTAATATAATAAAAGAAAAAAACAGATTATTCTTATCCCTAAAAATAGCCATACATTTCTCTATATGTCTCTCTCCTCTCCCCCTTTCTCTCTCTTTTTCTTTTCTTTTGTCTTCTCTTCTCCGTCTGGTCTCCTTTTCTCCTCTCCTTTTTTTTTCTTTTCTTTTCTTTTCTCTTCTCCTGCAATTGCATGGCCTCCCTGCAACTCTCTCCTCTTTTTTCTTTTCAGTTTTTTTATTCGGTAAATACATCTTCAGATCTATTTTTTTCTCTGCAAATTTATTCCTTATCTATTTCTTCTCTGCAAGTACATCCATCAAATCTTTGCAAATACGTCCCCACCGTTCACGCATTTGGTTGTTCGAAATTTTTGAACGGCTGCGTGGTGGTCAATTTATCGAGGGAGGTGATGGTCGGCCGCGGCTTTGGTTGGGTTGGTTCAGTAAAAATCTATAAACATTTCAGTCCGATACTTGCAAATAGTAATATAGTTACCTGATTATTAGATTTAGATACCAATTAATCTTGATGTCAATTTGTTTATATGTAATAATGAAAAATAGATTTATAATCTATGGATACTATCAAGCTAATGTAGTTACTAAATTGCATTTGGATATCAGCTAATGTTGCTCGTTATTTTTTTTATCCAATAATAAAAATAGATGTACACAAATGTGTATATTATCAAATATATTTTTTGTTTACTAAACATTGTATTTAGATACTATTTTTCTGTCCATAATGAAAAATAGATGTGCAAAATTATGGATACTATCAAGTATATAGAAATGAAGATAATTTCATATTAAAATATCTCCAATATTTATCAACTGGAAATTTTAAAGGACTGCATATACTTACAATTAATACTTTGGTTACTTAAATATTGCATTTGAATACAATTTATTCATGAACATTAATCCAAGTCTAAAGAAAAAAGATTTTTGCATCCCCCATACAAGCGACGAAGGGGATATTTAAGAACAAATGGAAGTACGAAAATATAGATCATATCAACTGTAGTTTGGTTACCCAAATATAAATATCTGGTTCTTCATTTATCATCGAATATTGAGTTGTTTAAATTTTCAACACCAACAAGAAGCATATGGATACTTACAAGTAGTAGTTTGGTTACCTAGATATTGTACTTGAATACTAGTTATTCATGTCCGTTGACTTATTTATATTAAATAATAAAGGTACAAAATTATAAATATCAAGTGTGGTTTGATGTTTATTGGCTGCGGATATGCTTTCGGTGTTTGGACTGGGATCGGCAAGTGGTGCAGGTTAGATCCATTCTTTGCTTATGATTATGATGACTTGATGATGTTATATAAAAATGTCCATGGTGGAAAATGGCGGAAGAAAATTATTAGAGGTATTGTCATGATTGGTTCGGCTATGATATGGAATGCTCGTAATGCAAAAGTGTTTCAAGGCAAAGAGTTCAAGGTTACGGAGGTGATCGCTGAAATTAAGTCGAAGGCGTTTTTGTGGCTGAAAAATAGATCAAAATTTAAATGTATAGATTGGAAGGATTGGGCAAAGTATCCGTTGTATATGATTGTGTAAGGTTGGCGGTTCTCGTGTTTTGAGTGCTTGCCGGTTTTAATGAAAGTTAATGTTCAAAAAAAAAAGTGTGGTTTGATTAATTAAATAATCATATGTGGATATTTTGGAATGAAAAATGATTACATTCAATAGGATACCCTTATATGATTGAGGTGCCA
The DNA here is from genome assembly GCA_033398695.1 of Orobanche coerulescens. Lineage (NCBI taxonomy): Eukaryota > Viridiplantae > Streptophyta > Magnoliopsida > Lamiales > Orobanchaceae > Orobanche > Orobanche coerulescens. The sequence continues at coordinate 12,347,953 of CM065813.1, read as the reverse complement.
CAATGTATAATTTTAGATACTTATTCAAAGTGTAAAATAATCTTATATTTATTGAAATGTGAATTGCGGAAATTGCTCCCGCTTCATCTGCAAACCTAACGGTCATATTATGCTAATAAATTGAGAAAGACAACCATAAAAACCAGACATCGTAACCCAAATGTAACAAAGAGGCATCAACGTATCATGAAAAATAAATGGTCTTTGCTGGTAAATAATGGAGTAACCAACATTTATCGACCAAATATACCAGAACAAGTATAAATCAGCAAAACCATATATACATTGAGACTCATTTAGAAAAGATAATCCAATTAGATATCATACGTAAATAAAAATATAACAAAGGTAATTGAAACTTCATTTGTCAATCACAATGAAAAAATACCCAAAATCACTGTGTACTTGAAGAACATCAAACTCAGACCTTCAAAAGTGACACTCCCTTGAAAATAACTTGGATACCGTAAAACTATATTTACATCTTTAGATACCAACATTGGTATATTTTAGTTACCATAATATACATATTTGGATACCTCTAAAAATTAAAAAGAAAACTTAATAACGTTTCTAATTCAAAATAGAAAAATAAAAAAGTTAAAACCCTAATCCAGCTTTCAGCCACAATCCACGTCAAAACAGCCATCCATCGCCACCGACGGCATGCAATACTCTTTCCAATCCTATTTTTCGTCAAAAAATGGATTGACAATAATCCAGATCAGAACCGTCTTCCCTATCGGAACTCGCTACCTGTCTCTGATTAACTCCAAATCGCACCTCAGACCCTCCTTTGTAACTCCACCAGCCGCCACCAACAAACAGAGAAGGTTTGCAATGCAATTTTTTTCTACAACACCTTTACATCAACGACTAAAATATTACTTAAAATCAAATATATTTAAAATAATACAGATCTGCAAGTTGAGAAGAAAATAAAAAGAATGAAAAGGAAAAGAGGCAAAAGCAAGAACCGAGGGATGAAGAAAATAAGAAAGAAACTGATGAAAAAAACTGGTGAAGAAAAAAAAATAAAGAATAACAAAAAAAACGGATGAGAGAGAGAGGGAGAGGAAGAGATAAATATATAGAAACTGGTCCCCACCATTTAAGAATAATAACACATATTAGTATAAATAAAATACTAAGACTCGTTAGTTATGTAATTACTTTTTATTTGTATTATTATTGTAATATTATTTTAAATTGTATTAGATAATGTAATTTACCCTTGAAAATTCTACTACTTTCTTTTTTTCCAATATAAAGCGGCCCGGATGAAAATCATGGACCGAAAATCGGGCCCATAATAATTATGCAACATGTTAATACTCTGTTGCAGTAAGCAGCCTTTTAATTTATTTATGTCTTTTTCAACGGAAAGCCCATTTTAGGTGGAACCCAAAACCGTGAAACTTTCGTCTGTTACGCAGAGAACAAGATAAGGTGGCCCGTCTGAAGCAGAAGAAAGAAACCCCTCAGAAAATGGCTTGCTGCTTGTCAATGGGAACAATTGTATGTTACAGAGGCTATAGTTTTAACAGTCCATCGGCTTCAGTTCCGCTTCTGACAGAATTAAGAACAGGAACCTCTCTTTCGCTCAACGTGAAGCCCAGGCCCCCAATTTCATCTGGAATGCTTCTGTCCAGTGCTTTCGCCCCGCCTTCTTCACTTTCTTTCTATTCCGGCTCTTCTTCTTTCTCAGGTAATTTGATTTTCAAATTTTTCTTCCTTTCACTTTTTTTTATTCGGTTTTTTTGTGCATCTAGGGCTAGAGTAGCGCTCTTAACGGGTCGGGTCGAGCCGGATATCACCATTCCCGATTTTGATCGTATAGTGTCGGGTTGGGCAATGTGCGGGTTTGTTAAGAAATCGGATAGCAATGTTAGACTGTGACCAGCTCTTTACGGAATCAGTGTGGTACCGTTCTCCGTATTTGATACGGGTTGTCATTGTTTGTTACATGCTTAGGACTTATGTTTAGTATACTCTTGTGTAGGGTTTATGTTTGTTCAGTGCTTCGACGGTGAATATGCAATCCACATAAGAAACGAATCGGGTGGATAAAGTCTATTAATAGTTTGGGTTCAGTTAACTTAAGTAATGGACTGGTTAAACTGGTTAAACTATTGATAATCATAACAACTCATACGCGGGTCGGCTCATTAAACAATCGGGCAGTTTATCGGAACGGGTGCTCGAGTCGGGTCGTCGAGCGGGCAGTGAGCAACTCGGCTCATTTACAGTACTAGGCTAGGGGACCAATCCCCACTGTGACAGAAATTAACTTAAAGTTGCAGCAACTATTAGGAAATACCCAACTATGATTCAGCACTTAACAGAAATATAATCACCCCCCTCACATGAGTTTGGTGTCTTAATTTCTACAACCTCAGAACACCCATACAATTTATATACTATACTCCCAAATTACGCCTCTCGTGCTCGTCCCCGTCTCGGGAAGCTCTTGTTTTTCCCATCTCGGTGGTGCTCTTGTGAGAATGAGCCACTCCTTTTGGCTACCAAATGATTCACAAATGTTCATTCTGTTAATTAGAATAAAAAAATACACATCTATGTGCTGACACCCTTGTAGAGACAACAACAATCCGGAAAATCGATTGATCTCAAGTGGGGCCCCAAAATCAAGAAAAATAAATAACTCATGACTACGCTAAATAACCAATATAGATATCTATAAAATAGATCTATACGTCCTGACTACGCTAAATAACCAATATAGAACCTCTCACTGCCAGCCAAGTTTAGAAGGTGGTCTTTCAGAGCCTTTACAGTCCTCTGATAGATACCTATATTGTTATTTCCAGGGTTGTCATCGGGTTTGGATTTGATTTCCAGCGTTGGGATGTACGGGAAGACATCCGGTAAAAGGCGTGGCTTTGTGGTGAGGGCAACTAAATATTCTCTATGTCAAACCAAGAGGAACAGATCGAGGAAGTCGCTTGCTAGAACACATGGGTTCCGCAAGCGTATGAGTACCACAAGAGGAAGAGCCGTAATCAAACGTCGACGTGCCAAGGGACGATCGATTCTCTGCACAAAGTCCAATCCCTGCAGTGGCAAACATATTTGATCGATCCCTTTTCATATCTCTTCATGTAGGTAAACGTAAAATCTAATGAGGGGTTGTGGGTGTGTTGGTTTTTAAATTTTCTGCCTTGCTCATTTTTGTGGGGAAAAAAATAAAAAATAAAACACAAACTAGCTGGATATTCGGGTTGTCATATAATTTAGGGTTGAGTAATTCTATAAATGCGACTGAGCAGATCGATTCTTGTGATATTTTCTGCCTTATTTGGATTTTATTGACCTATTTGTGATGGTTGATTTAACCAGACATGTTGCTGCTGAACTGTTTCTTATTCCGCCGTTCTAACAAAGTGTTCATTGTTTTTTCTTCGGGGGACTCGAAACTTTTGAACTGGATATTCGTTGTTTTTTTAAGCAAAGATGCATCACTTTTTTACTGAATGTTCATTTATTTGTAATTATTAGAATATTTAGTGTTTTTTAATTGAAAAATTAATTGCTGCTCATTGTTTTTTACTTTTTTACTGGATGTTCAGTGCATTTTAAGTGAAGGTTTATATGTTTACTATTAGATGTCTACTTTCCCCATTCTATTTGAAGAGTTCGTTTTCAAAACACAATCTTATCAATATAAGTGCCCACTTTATAAATAAAATATCATTTCTAGTTAAAATTGATATAATACTTCCTCGGTCACATAAAAAGACTCAACCTTGAAAAATAAATTTTGGATAATAGTTCGTTTTAAAAAAAAATCAACATTGATATCAAATTGAAATTTAGAATAATATTATTAAAAATTAATATTTTATGCCATATAAATTTGTTGGTGTAATATCGATATTTGCGCCGTTTGTGCGGAAGCGTAAATTAAATGCGGAAATTAAATGACACGCGGATTTATAGAGGTTTGGCCAAACGTGCCTACGTCCTCTCTCGATGTATCTTTTTCAATAGGCTAAAGATCAAAATATCTGCACCTCTCTTCTATCAGTCGGGGGATAACTGTTACAAGCTCGTCTTCTATCGGTCCGAGTAAAACCGTTTTTCCTTTTCTATTGGATAAGGAATCAACCACTCTAGCTTTCTATTGGTACTAGATAGACCTCACTAAGATAGTGATTGCGATTCTAACAATGCCGGATCCTTGATCCTAGTAACACCGAATCCAATTGTATTTTTTCTTTTTCTTTTTTTCACTCGTGAATGATTTTGTGTATAACACTCAATCACTCTAATTTAAGCTCAAGAACAACAACTATAATGTTTACAATGATATCTCAAGTGTATATGAGTTGCTCAATGTTGTTGTGTGGAATGATACCAACTCATTTGGTATTTATAGCCTTCTTCCACAAACTAGCCGTTACTGCCAGTTGTTTATTAGCGTGCGCTAGGCTGACTTCCTTAGCGTGCGCTATCACGTGTATTTAGCCTTTAGCGTACGTTATATACTGTTACGTATGTTAGCGTCTTTCCAGTTTCAGTCCAGTGGCTTCTGTCTCTGGCTGTTAGCGTGCGCTAATACTTCCATTGTAGCGTGCGCTAATCATGCATCATTGCATGCGTCATATACCCGTTAATACTTTTTGACTTGTAGTAGATTCTTCCCAACGGATTGATTGACTTGATTCAAACTGATATTTAGCGTGCGCTAAATATCATCTCTTGCGTGCGCTAAGCTTACTTCAGTGCATACATCATTCTGTGTTTGAATCTGGATCCCTTGATATCCAGAGAGAATACTGGATCCCTTGATATCAGTATGCAAGATGAGCTAGAAGAATTACGACAAAAGGTTGCAGGGAAGGGCGCAGAAAACCATCCAGGCCACCCCTTCTCGGAGAATATACTACAGACTGAACTCCCGTACGGGTTTAGGGCGGTCACTTTCACCTACGACCGGCTCTCGGATCCTACCCGACATTTGTATCGATTAAAAAACATGGCAGTGTTACACCGATAATCGAATCCCATGAGCTGCAGAGCATTTCTGGCCACGTTGACGGAATCAGCTCAGGACTGGTTCCACCAGATACCACCAGGGACGATTACTAGCCTCAAAACTTTCAGCTCAGCGTTCCTAAATCACTTCGCAAGCGCCCTAAGAGCTTATGTAACTCGGTTTACAAAAGCGTGTCTAGAGGTACCCTCGTCGTCTGGAGAAGTGAAAACAAGCGCCCTGACGCAGGGATTAAAGCCGGAACTACTGCGCAAATCACTAGCTAAAAAACTGGACCGGACGTATGGCAAGGTCCTAGCTCGATGTTCCAAATACATCAACGTTGAAGAAGCCGGGAAAGACATGGAAGAATTGCAAGAAAAAGCCGAGGAATAAGGAACTAGCAGGTTGGTGCAGCACGAGGTGTATACCTTTCGAGGAGATCTACCTCGGGGGGAAGTGCTCCCGGAGAGGACAGAAACACGGATCGAAGGAAGAACGAGGCTAACCTAAAATGACCAAGATTTGACCAATACAGCCCATTAACAATGAGAAGAGCACAGGTCCTGGAAGCGGTCGAGGGTAAGATTAGCAGGGTTATCGATTGGCCTACATCTCATTTTAATGGACCTACTCAACCAAAGTCAGAACTTTATTGTCGATTCCACAATGATTATGGACATAAAACGGACGAGTGCAAACACCTCAAGGATGAGATCGAAAGACTGGTCCGAGAAGGGCATCTAATGGAGTTCACATACCAGCAAATAAATGGAGGTCGGAAGAAACCACCCGGATGAAAAGGGAAGCTCCTCGAGGACCCGCTGCCCCCCAGCTAAGAAAGGAGTGATTCACATGATATCAGGAGGGCCAACCGACGGAAGTTCTAATCATGCCAAAAAAGCTCACACGCGAAAGGCTAGATATCACCAGTTTGAAGAGGTCGCCTCTGTGAGTAGCGGGCCCGTCATCCAATATACGTACGTTTCAAAGTTTTCGACTTTGATTGTTTCGTTAGTTTCACCAATCATTTTTCTTTTTCTTGTCATTTTCGACTTCTTCGTTTTTCATTTTTCAACTCCTTCGTTTCTCCCCCTTTTTGTATGTTTTCTTCTTCTTTTCGACTTCTTCGACTTTTATTATTTTTCTCGTCATATCTTTCATGACGCTTTTATCCAATTCAACTTCTTCTCCCCCTTTTTGTATTCAGCAAAAAGTGTAAAAAAAATATAAAGGATACCAATTTGAATATATAAAGAAAATATGCATGAATAAAAATATGCAATAATAGGATGGAGTTATACCCGTTTAAAAATAATACTCCCCCTGAGTATAATACCAATTGTTAAAAATTAGTTTTTGGGGATCCAACCGAAAGTCGGTTTTTGTTTCGAGACGTAGACGATATTTGAAACAATTGTTGTTTTAGGAACCCAAATTTTCTTAACTTTTATCGTCCGTCTTGGGCTTTTGCAATTCGAAATGTGATGCCCAATTTTCAAACATTTTTCGCACCGGGGTATTTTGAAATTTACGGATTCGTTTTTAGAATGCGGTTTGAATCCTAACCCCTCTTTATTTAATGTGTATTTTTGAACCGAGAGCATGTTTTCAAATTTCTCGTTTCCGAGTGAAAATTTCTTCGTTAAATTTTTGAGCTCGGTTTGAACTTTAACAAGATCATTCTTTAAAATATTCTCGTCTTCAACGCATTTTGAATGATCGATCTCAACAAATTTTTCCTTTTCTAGAATTTTGGAATTCTCATTTTCCAATGATTTATTTTTAAATTGAAGGGATTTAATTTCTTTTAAAGCATTTTGATAATCGGTATGTAATAATTCGAATGCTTCAAAAAGTTCGTCGTAAGAGTTACTTACTTGGCTTTCGACGTCGCTATCGTCGAATGAACTCCGGGCTATGAGCGCGAGATTATTTTGAGTCATGAAATCTTCATCAGGATCTTCGTCACTCCATGTTGCAACTAAGACCTCCTTGGGTTTAACCCGATAATTCTTAGCAAAGTGGTCTGGTTTACCACATAATCGACAGGTGTTGTCGAATTTCTTAGATTCGCCCGCTTGAATGTCCTTCTTCCTCTGGTTTAATAAGTGTTGGAACTTATTAATATTCTTGGTATAATATGCCGATTCTTCGTCGCTTTCGTCCATCAGGATTTCTTCTTTCTTTCTCGATATTTTAGCCTTCATGGCTATCGACCTCTCCTTCGGTTTCGGTTTGGCATTCCGAGATTTTAGAACAATCTCGTAGTTGATAAGAGAGCCAACGAGAGCACTAAAATCAAGAGTATTTAAATCCTTTGATTCCATTATGGCCGTAACCGTACCGTCCCATTCTTGAGGTAGTGATCGGAGAATTTTCTTTACTTTCTCACTACTCGAAAGTGGTTTCCCGAAACATGCTAATCCATTAGTGATAACCGAAAAACGGTCAAGCATTATCGTGATGGATTCATCGTCCTTCATTTGGAATAATTCGTATTCGTGAAGGAGCATGTTAATTTTCGTCTCCTTGACTTGAGACGTACCTTCGTGTGTTACCTCAAGTATTTTTCAAATTTCTTTGGCACCATCACACGATGATATCCGGTTGTGTTCTTCCGGATTTAAGGCACAGTAAAGAAGTTGAGTTGCCTTACAATTGTAGTGGTCATTTTTTCAATCGGAATCGTCATATTCTTCGAAAGTTTTAAGCGTACCGTTGGAATTCGTCGGAATTTTCGGACCAAGACAAATCACCTTCCAAAGCTCGATGTCATATGCTCGGATGAATATTGACATCTTCTTCTTCCACGTCATGAAGTTTGAGCCATCAAAAAATGGTGGTCGGTTGAGAGCAAGGCCTTCGACTGGAGCATATTGAAACGCCATTTGGATCGACTCCTCGGATGTTAAGCCGTGTATTGGAGGTACCGCTCCGATACCAATTGTTGGTGTAATATCGATATTTGCGCTGTTTGTGCGGAAGCGTAAGTTAAATGCGGAAATTAAATGACACGCAGATTTATAGAGGTTCGGCCAAACGTGCCTACGTCCTCTCTCGATGTATCTTTTTCAATAGGCTAAAGATCAAAACCTCTGCACCTCTCTTCTATCGGTCGATGGATAACCGTTACAAGCTCGTCTTCTATCGGTCTGAGTAAAACCGTTTTTCCTTTTCTATTGGATAAGGAATCAACCACTCTAGCTTTCTATTGGTACTAGATAGACCTCACTAAGATAGCGATTGCGATTCTAACAATGCCGGATCCTTGATCCTAATAACACCGAATCCAATCGTATCTTTTCTTTTTCTCACTCGTGTATGATTTTGTGTATAACACTCAATCACTCTAATTTAAGCTCAAGAACAACAATTATAATGTTTACAATGATATCTCAAGTGTATATGAGTTGCTCAATGTTGTTGTGTGGAATGATACCAACTCATTTGGTATTTATAGCCTTCTTCCACAAACTAGCCGTTATTGCCAGTTGTTTATTAGCGTGCGCTAGGCTGACTTCCTTAGCGTGCGCTATCGCGTGTATTTAGCCTTTAGCGTACGTTATGTACTGTTACGTACATTAGCGTCTTTCCAGTTTCAGTCCAGTGGCTTTTGTCTCTGGCTGTTTGCGTGCGCTAATACTTCCATTGTAGCGTGCGCTAATCATGCATCATTGCATGCGTCATATATCCGTTAATACTTTTTGACTTGTAGTAGATTCTTCCCAACGGATTGATTGACTTGATTCAAACTGATATTTAGCGTGCGCTAAATATCATCTCTTGCGTCGCTAAGCTTACTTCAGTGCATACGTCATTCTGTGTTTGAATCTCTTCACAACGATAACAAGTCTTCGATAGCGTGCGTTAATCATCACGTGTAGCGTGCGCTATCCTCATCAGGTGACTTCACTTCAAGTTACTTCAAACTCGTCTGATCTGCAGCCAGGTCACTTCAAGTTGAAAACTAAAATAGAGCCGCAGCTGAGAAACCAGCTCGTTCTAGTTCAAAAATATTTGATAAAAGTAACCCGATAAGTTAAAAGAGAAAATTATCAAATTGGTCCCGTATGTGGGATCAATTGGCCAAAAAACCACATCTCTCCGGCGGACCAAAAAAACCCACATCTCCTCCCTACTTTAGCCAATTTAGTCCTCCGTCGCCGGCTGGAGTATTTTCCGGCCACCGGAACTGACGTGGACGACACGTGGCAAAAAATATAAAAACCTGAATAATATAAAAAAATCTAAAAAAATTAAAAAATCTGGAATATTAAAAAACCTAAATTTTAAAAAATTTAAAAAAAATTAAATAATTTAAAATCTAAAATTTTTTTAAAAAAATATAAAAACGTAAATAATATAAAAAATTTTAAAAAATCTAAAAAAAATTAAAGAATCTGAAAAATCGTAAAAAAATTTAAAAAAATTAGAACCTTAGGTAATTATTTTTAATTCTGAAATAATAATATAAATATATTAGAATTTTTTATTTTATTTTTAATTTTATAATTCTGAAAAGATTTTTTCAGAAAAAAATCTTTTTAATTCAAAAGATTAATTTTATAATTCTGAAAAAAAAATCTTTTTAATCTTTTTAATTTATGAAAAAAAATTATATTTTTTTTAATTTTATAATTCTGAAAAAAAAATCTTTTTAATTTCTGGAAAAAAATGAGAAAATTATCAAAACGATCTTTTTCAGAATCTTTTCAGAAATTAAAAAGATTCTTTTTTCAGAATTATAAAATTAAAAAAAAAATATACAGAAATTAAAAGGATTAAAAATATTTTTTTTTCAGAATTGTAAAAATTAATCTTTTGAATTAAAAAGATTTTTTTTCTGAAAAAGAAATCTTTTCAGAATTATAAAATTAAAAAAATAAATAAATAATTCTAATATATTTATATTAATATTTCAGAATTAAAAATAATTACCAAATTTTCTGTTATTAAATTAAATTAAAAATTAAAGTTTTTTTAGTTTTTTTATATTATTTAGGTTTTTATATATTTTTTTAAATTTTTAAAAAAAATTAATTTCTTTTAAATTTTTTTAGATTTTTTAAATTTTTTTAAATTTTGGTTTTTAATATTCTAGATTTTTTAATTTTTTTAGATTTTTTTATATTATTTAGGTTTTTATATTTTTTTTTTGCCACGTGTCGTCCACGTCAGCTAAGGTGGCCGGAAAATACTCCGGCCGGCGACGGAGGACTAAATTGGCTAAAGTAGGGGGGAGATGTGGAGTTTTTTGGTCCGCCGGAGACAGATGGGTTTTTTTTAAACATGGGCATGGGACGGGATGAGACCATTTTTAGGTAATCCCGATCCCGTCTTATTTGAAAATTATGGGACGAGATGGGACGGGATTGCATTTTTGAAAAATTGATCCCGACCGTCCCGATCCCGAATGGGATCGAGAGGGATCGGGACACGAACGGGACGAAAAATGGTCTCGTTGACCAATGTTGACTCTCAAATGAATACAATATTTGGACTTGTTACATGACAATAAATTTAAGTTTTTTTTAAACCAATCTATTTATCAAATATTGTTGTGAGTCATTTGTTAATTCTTGAACAAATGGTTCATAGAACTCTGAATGTTTTCTTATTTCACCCGAAGTAATAAATATAACGAACATTACAACACAGTCAGATACTCACTGATCTCTACTTCTATACACAAGTTCTTCATGGTTTATGGAAGTTTCGTTCCCCGAAAGAAGTAAATGAGATAAGTTAGAAATGTTAGATGATAAGACTGCTTTGGGCTTGGTAGTCGGATAAATTTAGTAATTAGACATTATTACGGGACGGGACGAGATCCCATCGGGATTTGACATTTGGGCTCGCGGCCCGTCCCAAGTTTTTAAAATGGGACGGGATGGGACGGGCCCTGAGTTTTAAAATTTTGGTCTCGTCTCGTCCTGGTGCGGGACGAGACGGGCCCGAGCCTTCGGGATTAGTTGCCCAGACCTAGTTTTTTTCTGCCAATTAATCCCACATACGAGACCAATTTGATAATTTTCTCTAAGTTAAAATATGTACAAAAATGACATAAAAAAGCATAGTAGTTGTGTGCGAATCCTTTTTATTATTTCTTTGTACTCCCTAATGATCTAAAATAATTTTATATTACTTCTTAAAAATGTAAAGGAAAAGAAAAGAATACAACAATAAAAGAGACAATAAAAGTACCTTAAAAGTAAAAAATAAAAGACAATAAAGTAAAAAAATAAAAAAAAAAAATAGAGACGAATTTTTCCACGACCAGACGGCCTAAAAGCCCTGTCTCATGCCAGGCATACCTTTAAAAATGTGTAATTTTAACTTCTATTATCATACTCCAATATAAAAGAGTCAAATCATTTTTATTTTGAAAGATGCTCGAAAAAAATTATGAGAATAATTTATAATATTGGAAAATAATATAGTGCAATCGCCTTTCTGCATCGGACAATCTATCACCTAATTCAACTTTTAATGGCTAATTTTCAATTGTAATCCATTAACTTAATAAACACTAATTTAGAGCTACTAATCCAAAGTCTACGGGCGAATGGCGTAAAAATAGGTTCTAATAATAATAATAATAATAAAATAAAAATTATTATTCCAGAGACATTTAATAATAATTACATGTTCTAATTCCTGAACAAGCCAAATAATTTCACTTCTTTTTAATTAATTAAAACGAAAAATACTAAATAAAATCTGCAGATATTATTATTATTATTTCCCAATACTTTGCCTAGTATTTTAACTCGAGATCGTCTACTATATATACGTTACAACTACAAGATATTTTCATTTAAATTATCTCCCATTCAAAATCACATACATTTTCATCCAATTTCTCCCATTCCCTGGCTTCCTTATCTTCATCAAAACCTTCAGACACAGTTTTGCGTGGACTGATCTCGATAAACTTCTCGTCGAAAAGAGGGGTCTCGATTTTCTGTAGCTTTGTCGAACATAATAGAAAAACAATCACTTTTAACTTTATATTTAGACTCGGCATAGATGATAAACAGCAAGATAAAAAAAAAAAAAAAACATGTAAAAGAAATATGGCTAAAACGGCACCTGATAATAAACGTGATCTGCCTCCATGTCGGAATCCGAACAGAATTCATCTTCACCGTCCACAAGTAAGAGGCTTTCATCAAGATTCTGCCATCCACTAGATTGAGCACTGGATATTCCATCTAGTTCAGTAACATAACTACTTTTAGCCTCTGGAGCCTGAAGACATTCTGACGAACCTGGAAATGAAACCGAACCAAAATGAGACATATTCGGTCAGCAGGGAATAAACATTAGACTGCCATGAGATTAGTAAGAAATAAGGGAGAATCTCAGTGTATTTACTACTTCCTCCATCCTCACTTGCAGACTCCACTTTAGTGATTATACAACCTTTTATTTTTAGTCATTTTAACAAATGTACAGTAAGCTACTATTCTTATTTATACCCAAACAGTAGAATCTAATTTAAGATGATTGAAATTACCACAGGAATGAATTGCTTCCGTAGAAAATGAAGTAACTTCATTATCTGGTAGTTTATACTCCTCAATGTTAGGGGCGAAATCTGAAAAGGTGGCAATTTCCTCGGTTTTCTCCGGATACTCCATGAACACCGGACACTGAACAGAGGTTGACGGGTTGACTTGAACATCACAGCCAACTCCCTCGGTAGTCGGTCCTCCAACATTATCACAACCCTCGCCTAGTACCGGAGACGTGGCTAAAACTGAAGTTTTAGAGGACTCCGATGTCTCCAATCTACCTTTTTCCTTTGACGTAGAATGTTCGTGTATTTTGCCTACGGATTCAGCAGGCAACGAAATGAATGAAGTTATTGCAGATACTCTCCTTTCTTGTTCGCAGTCGTCGATACCGATGCTTGATATTTCACGAGATGGAAAATCCGTATTTTCTTCCATTCCTGGAGAGGCACGACTACGTTCTTCCAGGCAACCAAAATTCAATACTGGAAGCACATCCTCGACTAACTCAGAATACAACTTTTTGATATTTTCACCTGCTACGAGAAGATGTTTCCTAACATATTCAATCGGTTCCTGTCCAAGTTAGATACCAAATCAGATAAGGCACAGCAGAAAAAACATCAGAGAATCATTGCATCGTATAAAATTGACTACAGCGCAGAAATACCACATGGAACTAGAATACAAAATAAATGAAGAGCCTTTTAAGTTTTCGATCATATGCTATGAAGCATGAATAGGGGTATGGGATATGTATACGATATGGTACGGGAATGAGGATACGGCATAATTTGAAAATTTAAGGATTTACGGGTACGGCATATATATATACATATATATACTTTTTAATTACTGAACATATATATACTCACTAAGTACTTTTAAAATATTTTAACTATGTTAATGTAGAATTATAGATACTCAAATCTAAAATTTGAAAAGTCCCATAAATACAAAGAAAACATGTCGGAATCAGCGATAGAAAATTAATTCCTTAGCTTTTAACTCGAAACTTCTTTGGAATATACATATATGTATTCATGGACTATCGGGTAAAGTATCGAATATGGTCATGCTCCAAAAGTATATGTGCTTCCTAGATCGTATGACTGGGCCGTATGCGTAAAATTGACATCATCACTTTTTTTACCGACAATGGCGAACAATGTATAAGTACAGACCAGTGCATATATAAGACCATATTGAATCAAGAATATTTTATCCAAGAGTATGTTAAAAGACACTAAAATAAGGAGTTAGTTATATCATGGACCCGAGTTCATGATGCAATATGGAACCATGAGCAGTACACTAGGCACGGATGAGATAGAATTCACCGGGGTCTCTTATATATTCATCATGGGACCATAATGCGTCACGGACCCGGGCCTATGATATAAATTGCCCTAAACTGCGAGGTAATAATCAAAATACTGGCCGCAACCTTCACAGTGAGTACATTGGGAACAAAGAAGATGTGGGAATAGACGATACCTGAGGTATTGTGCCATCAGCGTCCAGACAAAAGTTAAGATTAAACTGCTCGTGTAAATTAGCAACCCATGCTAAAGCTCTACAATCGGAATCCATGACTCTCAAGCTACGTTTCTGCAGACAGTCTCCCACTTTTAGAACAGCTAACTCAAGATATCAAAAGGAAAAGTGCCAACACAAAGTGTTAAAAAAACATATATAGACCCACAAGATGTGTCGAAACACATAAGATTTGTGTGATCACCACACCAGAGAAAAAGAACTGAAACACTATTACAGATGAGTCGAGCAAGATTTGATTTCATAACTAAAGAGCGCTTCAACGGATATCTCCACTGCGAATGAATTATCATGACGTTATGAGTATCCCCACCGACATGGGATGAAACTAAATGCAACGATGAATTATATCCACAGATTCGGTACCTCATATTCAGTTCGAAAATCCCAAGTATGTAGATTTGAAGAGAAATACAAACTAATTCCATATATTTCGACCAATGTTTAAAAGGGCTTATGCCTATACAAAAAAAAACACTAAACTATTGATGCTTAGTCCTTCGACATCCAGGGGTCACGGACCGACCATGTTGACAAAGTTCAGATTTCTGGACACAATGTTCCCGTGCTGGAACCAAAATTACCATTAACAAGAGTATATGGGATATATACAATGTTCACCTGAATGGCAACTTAAAAATCTAAAATAAATATATAAAACAATAATTAAGGAAAAAAACAAATCTTCGTTCATGGGCTAGAGCAGATGCAGTAAAATACGGAATCATCGCTCCACAGCTATAACCCAGCGGATCATACAACATATCAGACTAACCAATTAACTAAACTACTTCGACAATCAACCCGAGAGATAAACGCATAGAAGCACAAACATAAGAAAATAAAGGAAAGGGAACACAGAGAATGAGTAACGAACATGCAGCAAAATTTGAATATATATGCTAAACAGTACTCACAAAGTTTGAAGCTTTTTACCCAATATACGATTTATTTGTAGAATGGTAGGGGGGAGGGGGGGGGGTCTTCTTCAAGCCGATGCTTTCTTTATAAAGAATACAGAGAAGGATTCTGAAACTTCTAAAAAAAACTGAAGGATTGTTGAAACAGAATAATCCAGAGGGGGAAGAAGTTCAACAATTTCGGGCACCACAGATAGTTTAGGAAAAGGAGTCTAGTTAATTTCTGCGTCTATATATATTATATGGAAAAGGTTTATACAAAAACTAGCTGGAAGCCTTGAAGTAATTTAGCTAATTCTAGAGATTCATTAGATGATTATAAATACTCCCTTTTGGACGGACACACACACACATATATATATATATATATATATTAGGATCAAATGAGAATAATTCTTATCATGCGAATTGCGAATATGCATGAGTTTTGTACTAATTATGCATGAAATATATGCATTTTGTGCATCAAAATTGCAATATATTAAAATATGTGTTATATGCATAAAAATATCAATGCATTAAAATATTGCATTATATGCATCAGATATTTGTGAGAATAATCTAGGCCATCCATATATCAAGATATATGGATGAAATTAATTCTTATCTTAAATTGCATTCTCAAATATATATATATATATATATATATATATATATATATAGGGGAGCTTTATTTTCAGAACTCTCTTAAGTGCGAAAACTGCGAGAACTCCTCTAAACCAATGAGATTTTTTTAAATATTAAAAAAATATTATTAAGTCAAAAGGGTATTATAGTAAAATACAATTTTTATTACGGGAGATAACCCCTATTGATGATAACCCCTACTATATATATAACCCCTACTATATAGTAGGGGTTATGATCAGTAGGGGTTGTATGCATTGACATGATGTACATTATGTATTACTAGGAGTACAAAAGGTGGTTCTCGCAGTTCTCGCACTTAACAGGGTTCTGAAAATAAATTACACTATATATATAGGGATCCTGAGATGTGTCTCAAGGATCCTACCTGAGATGTGCGGGAAGACTGTGCAGGGGAGGGTGTACACACACACATACACTGCTATCTCAGGAACCTTCCTGAGATGTATCGATCCATTCTCTCTCTCTCTATATATAGGGGTGTTTTCGGTTTCGGTCGGGGTAAAATTTTCGAACCCCAAACCCTTCCCAAACTTTAAAATTCGGTTTCGGTTTCGGTCGGTTTCGGTTTTCAAAACTCAAAACCCAAACCCTCCCCAAATATTTCGGTTTCGAATTAGTTCGGTCAAATTCGGTTTTGACCCAAACATATTTAATTTATATATATTTATTTAATAAAGTAACAAAAAAATTAATTATATTAATAAAACTTGTTCTAAAATAATAGATAGATATTTAATTGATATATTTAATCATTGTTTTTATCAAAACTACAATATATGTGTAGATATATTATTTTATAAGTTTAAAAATTTTAGTCATATAAATAAAATTTTATATAATATAAATAATTCGGGTTAGTTCGGTCCAATTCGGGGTAATTCGGTTCGGTTCGGTTTTAAGTTATCTAAACCCGAATTAATTCGGTTTCAATTTCGGTTTGTAAGTTTCAAGTTCGGGGTTGCTTTCGGTCGGGGACTTTCGGTTCCGTGCGGATTGGTTCGGATTGGTTGGTTGGTTTTCGGATTTCTATTAACACCCCTATATATACATATATATATATATATATATATAATGGTTAAATGACCAAAATAGAACCTCAAGTTTACCAATTTTAGCATTTGAGGACCTAAATTTTTGAAGGTATCAAACTGGGACCTAATCTTTGATCCGTTAGACCACGTTAGGACCTCCATTATTTTTTGTTCGTTAAGTCCTAACGGAGTGCTTATTTGGCAGTTAAATGACATGTGGCGGACGTTTATTGGCTGGTCAATATATGACGTAAAATAATAATAAAATAAAAAATATATAGAAAATCTAAATAAATCGGAAAAAAATCTGGAAAATAAAAACAATCGGAACTTCCGGTATTTTTTTTAATTTTAGAATATTAATATTAAAAAATAGAGTTTTTATTCAAAATTCGAAAATAAAAATTAATAAAAAATCTGAATCTTATTTATAAACCATTGTAATAAAAATAAAAAATAAAATATTATTTTCCATAAAATGAATAAAAAATCTGATCGGTTATCTTCTCCGCTGAAGTTGACTTCATGTAATTAATCTTTATTCTGTTTTTTTAGATTTTTAGATTTTTTTTTAGAAAATAAAACAGTTTTTTATGAGAAGTTAAAAAATAAATTATTAGCAGTTTTTTATAAATAAAATAAAATAATTCAAATTTTTTATTTATTTTGTGCAAAATAATATTCTAATCTTTATTTTTATTAAAATAATTTATAAATAAGAAGCAGAATTTTTGAATTTTTTATTTCTCAATTTTAAATAAAAATTACGAGTTTTAATATTAATTATATTCCAGAATGTAAAAAAAGAAACGAAGCAATATTCTATTCCAATCCGTGTGAAGTTACGATTTTTTTAATATTTCAGATTTTTTAATTAAAAAAATGAAGTTCTGATTTTTTTCTTAAGTTTTCCAGATTTTTTTATTATTTTTAAACTTATATATTCTTTTTTATTTTTTATTATTACGTCATATATTGACCAACCAATAAATATCTACCACGTGTCATTTAACTGTCCACTAAGCACTCCGTTAGTACTTAACGGATAAAAATTAACGGAGGTCCTAACTTGGTCTAACGGATTAAAGATTAGGTCCCAGTTTGATACATTCGAAAATTTAGGTCCTCAAGTGCTAAAGTTGGTAAGCTTGAGGTCCTATTTTGGTCATTTAGCCTATATATATATATATATATATATATATATATGACATGTGAGAATGCAATTTAAGTTAAGAAATAAGAATAAATTTCATCCATAAATCTTGATAAACAGATAGCCTATTCTCACAAAAATTTGATACATATAATGCAATGTTTTAATTCATCGATATTTTGATACATATAATGCATATTTTAATGCATTGTAATTTTGATGCACGAAATGCATATATTTCATACATAATTAGTACAAAACACATTCATATTCGCAATTCGCAGGATAAGAACCATTCTCATTTGATCATATATATATATATATATGATCATATGAGAATGGTTTTTATGTTGTTAATTGGGAATAAATCTGAATCATTGATCTGTGTGTAATGTACGGTCCAGATTGGCTTAGACATTCAATATATGCATTTCGTGTATCAAACTTGCAATGCATAAAAACTCTGCATTATATGCATCAAAATATTGATGCACTAGAATATATATGCCTACGTTTTTGTGAGAATATATATATATAGGGGCGCGTTCTATGCAGTACCAATATTAGATGCAGTATTTTACAGTACTAATTTATGCATGAGTTTTGTACTAGTTATGCATGAAATATATGCATTTTGTGCATCAAAATTTCAATGTATTAAAATATGCAATATATTTGATACATATAATTTAATATTTTAATGCATCGATATTTTGATGCATATATTGCATATTTTAATACATTGAAATTTTGATGCACGAAATGCATATTTTTCATGCATAATTAGTACAAAATTCATGCATAAATTAAGATCAGAAAGATCGCATCTAATATTAGACGCATGTAACGCGCACTATATATATATATATATATATATATATATATATATATATATATATATATATATATATATATATATATATATATATATTTAGGATCAAATGAGAATGGTTCTTATCCTGTGAATTGCGAATATGCATGAGTTTGTACTAATTATGCATGAAATATATGCATTTCCTGCATAAAAATTGCAATTTATTAAAATATGCATTATATGAATCAAAATATAGATACATCAAAATATTGTATTATATGCATCAAGATATATGGATGAAATGCATTCTTATTTTTTAACTTAAATTGCATTTTTACCTGAACTCATATATATATATATATATATATATATATATATATATATATATATAGAGAGAGAGAGAGAGAGAGAGAGAGAGAGAGTTTTTGTCCACATTATACATGTCCATAACGTGTCTAATTTTTTAGAATAATGCTACACCCACATGCAAATGCACACACAAATACACACCCCTGTTTTGTAGGGTTGTACCATGCGTAGTAGGGATTGTACCCTTACTATCTATAAAGCAGGGCACAATCCCTACTATGAAGGGTACAACCCTACAAAGCAGAGATGTGCATTTATGTGTGCATTTGTATGTGTGTGTAGCAGCTTTGAATTTTTTATACTTTCGAAATGAGTTACTACTAAAAAATACATTTGCATTAAATAAATCTGAATAAAGAAGGTTAGTTTATTGAATGAGATTTATAAGGAAATAATATTAAGTATTTATGGAAATACATATTCTTCAATATCAGATTTTTAATATTGAAATTAATTAATACAGATTAATCAATCTATAATATATTAATTGGGAGTATTATATATATATGGTATATCCATAATTTAGTTAATTTTTTATAATTTCTAAATGTATCATTATTAAAAAATATATTTATAATAAATAAATCCAAATAAAGAAGATTACTTAATTGAATGAAATTCATACAAAAATAATATTAAATATTTCTCGAAAGAATTAATTTTCAATGTCATATTTTTAATATAGAAATTAATTATTTATGCACATTAATTAATACATATTATATAAAAATTAGATGCAATAAAAAATTTATGGTCTGATATATAATTCACAATGAATTAAAAATTAACATATAAGATATCTATAAATTATCATATATTAACCAAATTAGAATAGTATATGATTAATTTATATTGAACATGTACTAATTAATGTTTTTCATATATAATATATCATTTAATATGAAAAATATATGTAATTATTATAGAAAATAATATTATTCCCATATTTTATGGGAATTGTAATAATTCCTATGTAAAATGATAGTTTTCAATTAATTATACTCTTTGTTTGATTTTTGGAATTTTCCTGGAATAGGTAGACATTGTACTACCTGTATGCAGGTAAGTATTAGGATTGTAGTGAATAAATATATAGAATATAAATTTAAAATTATTTAAGTACAAAAATAACCTTAAGTTGAGAAAAGAAATAAATAAATAGAAAATTTCTCTTCTTTTATTTTTACAATGTAAATTACAAAAAAAAATCACCTGAATTGTAAAATTATTTTCAAAAATTATAATAAAATTTATATGAATTCTAAAATTCATAAATAAATATAAGAAACTACAAAATAAATCCAATCAAGTATAATAATATTTGAGAAAATACAAATAAATTCTAAAAAATACAAATAAATGTTAAAAATATAAAAAATAAATTCTAAAATAATAATTAGTTAAAAGTTACAAAAAATCATAAAAATATATCCATATGAATAATATAAATTAAATAAATATGTAAAATAAAAATATTGTACAAATAAATTCATAAAATACAAATAAATAAGAACGTCCACATTATAAATAGGTTTATTGAATTAAATAAGATGCAAATGTTTATTATCAGATTTTAATAACTTTGTAATAATATAAATAAATACGATAAAACAAATAATTTAAATAAATATAGAAAAAGTACAATTAAATGCCAAAAAAATATGTAAAAATTCTAAAAAGAATAAAAATTAATTCTACATTTCATAAGTAAATCCTAAAAATTAGAAGCAAATGATAATATTAATACAAATTCTCAAAAAATTAATATTAATTCTTTAAAATATATTTGTTTTAATAGATCTAGAAACATACAAATAAAGTGAAGAATAAAATTAGAAAAATACAATAAATTATAAAAAATATAATTAAAAAATATTAAAAAATATAATTGTACCATTCAAAATAAAATATTTTATAAGTAAATACAAAAAATACAGTGTGGATCGTGCATCCTATATTATTTGACCATCATTGGTAAAATTAAGTTAAATGAAGGTAAACTTTGAATACAAAAATGGATAATAACAACTATTCCAAACATTAAGCACATACTCAAATTTAAAATATATATTATATTTAAAAGCACAACAGAGTAAATTCTAAAATTATATATAATAAAAAAAATATTCTAGAAAATACCAATAAATTTTGAAAAATTAAAAAGATGCTAAAAACCAAATTTCAATCTATAATAAAAATTACCTTTAAAAATTATAAACAAATCTTAAGATATTATTAATTTTAAAATTGCTAATATTTCAGCTTTTTTCTTATTCCAGTCTATATAAATATTTTTTAATTTCTATTTTATTTTTAATATTTATCTTTAATATCTTAGAATCTATTATATTTTTTTTTTGGAATTTAACTATATTTTATATATTTTTTTAGGATTTATATTTTTAATTTATTTTAGGATTAATTTTTAAAATTTAAAATTAATTTGTATTTTTTACAGTTATTTTTTTTAGCATTTTCAGTTTTTCAGAATTCATTTATATACAAATTTTCTAATTATTAATTAATATTTTTGAATTCTAAAATAATTTTAATTTATCTGATAATTTTGTTAATCTATTTTGGAGTTGAATTTTTAAGTATAAAATTAATAATTATCTAATAATATGATTATGCCATAAAAAATTACTTTAGAGAGTTAGACAAATTAATAATAGATTTGTGAATTTTTAAGGGTATTACAGGAACTTCATATTTGGCTGTTTCTGTTTTAAAAATTATAAACAAACAATAAAAACTACAACATAATTTTGATAACACTACGACATATAGATTGTAGTATTAATGATCAATGATCATGATTAATTTTGATTTGATCTGATGGATATAAGAAAACTACATGTATACAGGTACTACAACTCTTACCTATTCCAAGAAAGACCCTTGACTTTTATAAGTTTTATTTCTTATGATTCTTTATATATATTCTGTTCATGCCAAAAAAAAATATAAATATAAATTCGTGATAAAATAGAATAAAATTGAAAATTCTATCTACTAGTGAAAATCAAATATGCATTAGAAGAAAAAGTGGCACTTCGGTCGTTCTTTTATTACTGCTTATATATACCAAATGTGATTTAATTTGGTTTGAAGGGCAATTGTCATTTTAATTATTACTAACATAATATTCATTGGATAATTAATTGTAGTTAAACACTTATTTTATTTATCTTAATGAATATTAATAAGTAATTAGTTTCTCGGTATGTAATTATTCAACCTCTCCTTTATATTTTAGATGACTTCTATATATTGCGGTTAATCTTATGTAGTTTGCAATGTTACAAGATATTAGACAATAATCATTATGATCAAAATACATTGGATTCGATTTGTAACATGAAATGATAAAACACATTCAAACATCATGTTATGAAGATGATTCTTTCAGCACAATCCAACAATTAAGTCTCAGCACACCAGCTACTTAACATATCATTTTATGAATTTTTTTATTGGTAAAGAAAAGACATTATAATGATTAAGCTAGATCATATTCTAAAATAGACAGTACAGAAGCCGGTGGGGTGTCCCAGAACACATCCTCGCTTCCCGTTGTTTGGCTGAGTTTAGCCATTTTGTCCGCCGCCGCGTTGCTTGTTCGATCAATCCATTTAATCTTAACATTCCAGGGTTTACAAAGTCGCTCTCTGCAATCCTCAATGAGTGTTTGCAGTGGATGATTGGTGAGATTGTCTTGTTGTAGCGCTTCAATCATCTCGCGTGAATCCGATTCCACTTCCAGCTGTGGAGTTCTGCGTTCCCATGCAAGGCTCAGTCCAGTCCTTATTGCAAGTATCTCGCATTCATTGGCAGTTGGGCAAGTCACAGCTTTAGTAAAACCCCATAACCATTCACCGGATTCATCTCGAACTAAGCCTCCAATCGAACCACGGTTTGTTGATGCGTTGCAGCCCCCATCCACGTTTAATTTCACCCAACCTTGGCTAGGTCTTCGCCACTTCGTGTCTCGCCCCGAACTCATTATAGATCCGAAAGCTTGCTGTAAATTCATACCCATATGCTTGACTTTGAAAATGGTCTGTTGCAATTGTAACACCCCGAGATATTCGGAATATGTTACAGCGCCGTAGACCCCTACATGGGACCTACCAGGCTACAATAGAAAAACTCCACTCGACTAACCATCTTGGTTAGCGAGGATACATAATTAAATAATATGACATATAAAGATACGCCCGGAGCAACCGGCAAAATAAGCATCAACCAACAACGTGACAATATAAAGCAATACAATACGGAGTTTGAAACAAAAAGCCTAAGTACTCGCGAGTACAATCTATAAGTTTAAAACTGTGGAAGCAACCATATCGAAATGGACAAAGGAAATAAATAGACCCAAATGCACATGTCAACGACCCTGGCCAACATCCTCGTACTGTCCTGGTGCTCGTTCGTCCGGATAATCATAACCTGAAATCCATAACAAGAATTTCCCCAAAACGGGTCCCCAAAGGGGTTAGCAATTACGCTAGTACAAGTAATCAAGGCAAACCAATCGCTTACACATTTCATAGTACATGCAACAATATCATTTCAAAACCAAAACTAGACATGTCTTTTTCCGGAAAACATACAGTCCACAATTAGCCTTGAGAACAGGGAGGCAACATACATTCTCACTCGAGGCCTCACAGGGACCCTCCCGAGTTGGCTACAATTACAGAAAAACAAAACCACGCACACGCTATGCCGTGAGAACAGGGCGGCAGCATACATTCTCACTCGAGGCCTCACAAGGACCCTCCCGAGTTGGCTAGCGGTACGAAAACTCGTGAAATCCAGGGCGGCATAGATTTCCCTCCTTGACCCGTCGCCAACACAAGGTGAGTTACACACAAGTAATATACATCACCATTTCATGTTAAGCTTAAAGGTTTCCAAAAATACTTGCCTCGAATTATTGACGACGCGAAGAACGGAAAGGAAAGTCACCGACGAACGCTAGGAACCAATGAAACCGAACCTAACGATTCGAAGAATACAATCACAACCGTTTCTAAATGAATACGGAATTGGAATACACCCGAAAACCCGCCTACGATTCATGTATATTCGTATATAAACAACAACGAGGGCGGACCACAACCAAAACCCTCTCGATTTCGTAAAAGTCACGAAATATACCATGAATCCGTAGGGAAACAAAGAATATCAACAAGATTAATCATATTCATCATGAATCCATCAACAAAACGGAACGGATCGGAAGAAAATCCCAAAACCCCCAAATTATCCAAAAGTAGGGTTCTAAGAGATTACCTTGGATTTAGGATGAGAAACACAAGTGGATGATGTTAATCTACACCAAGAATTCAAGCAAAAGAATCTCTGAAGTGATTGGAAGAAGAAAATCGCCTCAAATCGCCTCTGGAGTCGCTCGGCCGCGGAAGAAGGAGAGAAATGAGAAATTGTGTTTATCTCGGTCAACTCCCTGGTTTATATAGCCAGGGAGTGTTAGCGTGCGCTAATCCTCAAAGTTAGCGTGCGCTAACGGGGAAAAATTACAGGCCAAAATAGTTAGCGTCCAGTCCAGTAGCCAGACTTTTGGCCGTTAGCGTGCGCTACTCGAAACGTAGCGTGCGCTAATAACCTCTCGGTAGCGCGCGCTATCGACCAATAGCGTGCGCTACCTGGACATTAGTCGAGTCCAGTGGCAAACTGCCCAGAACCCACCTGATACGTTAGCGTGCGCTACCATACAAGCGTAGCGTGCGCTAACTGATCCGTTAGCGTGCGCTACCATACAAGCGTAGCGTGCGCTTCGGCACTGTGGGTTCGAGAGTAAACCTGCATCGATCTGGACACTCACGCTAGCGCACGCTACCGGGCATCATCAGCGTGCGCTAGCCCCTCGACATTAGCGTGCGCTAGCATATGTAGCGTACGCTAATACGCTAGTCCAGAAGGCTGGAAAAACAGCACTGCCACTCCCAGGGCTACTCGCTAGCGCGCGCTACGAAACAAACGTAGCGTGCGCTACTAAGGGACCCCTAGCGCGCGCTATGCAGAAAAAATAGCGTGCGCTAGGTATGAAATATGAACGGTTCCAAAACACCGGAAGGTGAACGAAACATCCAACGGAACATCTCAACGGGTTTCATAACATAGAATGGACCCACGGCAACCCCGAAACGGCGGTCCCGCTCACAATAACGGGGATAAAATCCATAGATAATAGAAAAGATACACTGAAAGATACACGAGGGTCACTACTATCGGGAAATACGCCGAAAAAGAAAAATACAAGGGGAAGAAAAATGCGGATATTACATTCTACCCCTCTAAAAACAAGTTTCGTCCCGAAACTTAAAAAACAAACAACTCAGGGTGCCTAGCACGCATGCTATCCTCGGTCTCCCACGTTGCCTCCTCGACACCGTGTCTCGACCACTGCACCTTGACCAAAGGGATGGTCTTATGCCTCAGCCGTTTCTCCCGATGTTCTAAAATCTTCAAAGGACGTTCCTCAAAAGTAATATCCTCGGCAACGTCAATCTCCCCATAGTCGATGATGTGACTAGGATCCGGGACATATTTCCTCAGCTGGGAAACATGAAAAACGTTATGAACATGACTCAGGGCCGGGGGTAACGCCAAACGGTATGCTAACCCACCGACTCGCTCGAGAATCTCGAAGGGTCCAATAAATCTCGGACTCAACTTCCCTTTCTTCCCGAAACGGAAAACTCCTCTCGTCGGCGAGACCTTCAGCAAAACGTGGTCTCCCACCTCGAATTCTAAAGGTCGACGACGGACATCGGCATATGACTTCTGTCGACTCTGGGCAGTCAACATCCGTTCTCGAATTAATTCTATCTTCCGTCTCGTCTCTAAAACGACATCCGGTTCGGTCCCGACCAAATCGGACGCCTCATTCCAACAAATCGGCGATCGAATCGTCGCCCATAAAGTGCCTCATACGGTGCCATTCGAATCGACGCGTGCCAACTATTGTTGTACGTGAATTCGATCAATGGCAAGTGCTCCTCCCAGTCGCTACTCCAATCGAGGGCACAAGCACGCAACATGTCCTCGAATGTTTGGATAGTGCGTTCCGACTGTCCATCTGACTGGGGATGAAAAGAGGTACTCAAATGCAAACGGGTACCTAACGCCTTATGCACCGCCTGCCAAAAGTGCGATACAAAACGGCCATCACGATCCGAAACAATAGACTTCGGAGTACCGTGAAGTCTCACAATCTGCGCGATAAACACACGAGCCAATTTCTCCGGGCCCCAAGTGTCCTTGATGCCCAGAAAATGTGCCGACTTGGTCAGACGATCAACAACCACCCATACCATATTCATGCCCGACCTCGATCTCGGCAAACTCGTAACAAAATCCATCGATATATCTTCCCATTTCCATTCTGGAATGGGAAGTGACTGCAATAACCCAGCCGGTCGCTGATGTTCGATTTTGACCTGCTGGCAAGTCAAACATCTCGCCACAAACCGTGCGACCTCCTCCTTCATATCATTCCACCAGAAGTTCCTCCTCAGGTCCTTGTACATCTTACTCGAACCAGGATGAACGGAATAGGGTGTGGAATGGGCCTCATGCAAAATACTCTGTCGCAACTCTGGATCGTTCGGCACACAAAGCCGACTCTGGAATCTCAAAACACCATCCTCGTGAATCACAAACCCAGGAGACTTTCCCTTAAGAACGTTCTCTCGGATTTGAGTAATCATCGGATCCTCTAATTGCTTCAGCTTAATTTCATCGATCAAAGACGACGAAATCTCTAGAGCACAAAGTTGCCCGACAGCTCCAGGCAACAAAACTTCAACATCTAACTCGATCAGAGCCCGCCGAAGCTCAGACTGGGGCGTAAGGACCTCAAGCGTTCGCAACGCAATCGGTTTTCGACTCAAGGCGTCGGCCACGACGTTTGCCTTGCCCGGATGATAAAGGATTTCGAGGTCGTAATCCTTAATCAGCTCTAACCATCTCCTCTGCCTCATATTCAACTCCCGCTGAGTAAATATGTATTTCAGACTTTTATGATCGGTGAAAATATGACATGCAGAGCCGAAAAGATAGTGACGCCAAATCTTGAGTGCAAAGACAACCGCCGCTAACTCTAAATCGTGAGTAGGGTAGTTAAGCTCATACGGTCTCAACTGTCTCGACGCATAGGCAATGGTCTTCTTTGTCTTTGCATCAATACGCACCCAGGACCACGACCGAAGCATCGCTATAAACGGCGAATCCCTCGTTGCCACATGGCAACGCCAAAACCGGGGCTGAAGTCAAATGCTTCTTCAGCTCCTCGAAACTCGACTGCCTCTCATCGGTCCAGACGAACTTCTCGGATTTATGGAGCAACTGTGTAAGTGGCCGAGCTAGTTTTGAGAAACCCTCGACGAACCTACGGTAGTAGCTAGCCAAACCCAAGAAACTACGGACCTCCTTCACATTTGTGGGCGATGCCCAATCCAACACTGCCTCAATTTTCTGCGGATCCACACGGACTCCCTCGGCTGAAATCACGTGACCCAAAAACATCACTTCCTTCACCTTAACTCACATTTCGAGAACTTCGCATAGAGTTGCTCGGTCCACAAAATGTCTAACACTATCCGCAGATGATGGGCATGCTCTTCCTCATTCCTCGAATAGATAAGAATATCGTCAATGAAGACGACGACACACTTATCCAAATACTCGATAAAGACTTTGTTCATCAATTGCATGAACACCGCCGGCGCATTAGTTAACCCGAAGGCATAACTACAAACTCGTAATGTCCGTATCTCGTCCGAAAAGGCTGTTTTGCACGTCGGACTCTCTCACCCGGCGATAGTACCCCGATTTCAAATCAATCTTCGAGAATACCGCAGCTCCCTGCAACTGGTCAAACAAGTCATCGATTCTCGGCAAAGGATACTTGTTCTTGATGGTCACCTTGTTTAGTTCGCGATAGTCGATACACAAACGTAGTGAACCATCCTTCTTCCGCACAAACAGGACCGGTGCGCCCCAAGGCGAGGCACTCGGTCGAACATACCCCGACTCAAGAAGCTCAGTCAACTGCTTCTTCAACTCTGCCATCTCTGAAGGTGCCATGCGATACGGCGCCTTCGAAATCGGAGCCGCACCCGGCTCTAACTCTATAGCAAACTCAACCTCACGATCCGGTGGCAATCCCGGTAACTCGTCAGGAAATACATCAGGAAACTCATTAACGACTGGAATCGACGAAAGCTCGACTCCACCATCCTCCGCCTTCAAGGCATAGCACCAATAACCAGTACACCCCTTTCGCAGGAGACTCATCGCCTTTAAGGCATTAATAACGAACTTCTGGTTTCCCCTCTTTCGCCCTGCGAAAGAGTATTCGGTGCCGTCCTCGGCTAACATAGTGATGATTCTCGTGCGGTAGTTCATGATCGCGCCATGCCGCTCGAGCCAATCATCCCCGAGAATCAAATCCTCACCCTCGATACCCACGACAATAAGGTTAGAGAGCCAAGCCCTCTCACAAATAATCACAGAACAGTCCCGGACTTCTCGATCACCGACAATTCTATCACCGCTAGGAAGTTTAACGATGAAAGGCTCGCAATGTGACAAGCAGTCGAGACTCAAACGGCGTACACACTCTAGAGAAATGAATGAATGCGTAGCACCCGAATCAAAAAGCACACCGACAGGATGAGAATGGATATGAACGGTGCACTGCCGCCACGATCAGCCGGGTCGTCGGCCCTCCTCATCTCGTATATACGCGGCTGGGCGGAGCCGACACTGGAAGCTCCACCCCTAGCAGGCTGACCCCGACCCCTACCTCGGCCGGTACTCGGTGGAGGCGGCGGAGCAAATGAGCCCTGGTTCACACTCGGCTCCAACGGTACTGGTTGGGAAGAACGGGCGCCACGAAGCTGTTTGACCTGCTCACAAAAAGGGGCCCGGTGGCCCAGCTGTCCACAAGTGTGACAAGTAAGCTTCGGACGAGAACACTGCCGGCTCCTATGGCCCTGCACACCACAGTTAAAACATGTGGGTTCACGAGCGGAGGTTCCGGTGGCACCCCGAAAGCTCCCAGAGAAACGAGCCGAACCGCCCGTTGAAATATTTGCAGCTTGAGATTTCTGCTGGCCTCCACCCTTTGGACCAGAAAAATTTCCGACCGACTTTTGCTTCTTGCTCTCACGAGCCAAATCGCTAGCCGTCACCGACATATCATAAGCGAGGGCCCTACTCTGATAATCCTTCAAGGTAGTGCAGACGAGTCCAGACATGTAGTCCCGAATAGGCAGCTTCATCCTCCTGGAAAAATGGAAAATTTTGTCGCTCTCAGCGATAACTTGGGTCTTCACATAACCCAACTCCTTGTTAAAGTCGGCAATGGCCTAAGATACGGGGATATCCCGTGGTTGAGCATCATAGAAAGCATGCACTCGAGCCTGTCTGACCGGCCACGGACAATACTCAGTCTCCATCAACTCCTGAAACTCGGCCCACGAAGCAACATGATCTTTGGGACCGACGGCCTCCCACCAATCTGTAGCATCTCCCGTGAGAAAGTATTGAGCAATAGGGACCTTACGGTCCTCGGGGCAGTTGGTAGCATTGAAGACTTTGGATATCTCCTTGATCCACCCTTCCCAGCCGATCGGGTCCGAAGCTCCCGAAAACTGAGGAGGATGCATCTTGATGACATCCTGAAGCCAGCGATCCGCTCCGCCCCGATTAGCATGGGCCTGATCGGGGTTACAACCACTGTGCTATAGCCGCCATCCTGGTTAACCATTTCTTTGCATGACACCCGCAATACCAAGATCGGCGCGCTCGAGAAGAAGCATGATCGTGACGGTCGCCGTGCTGCGGCTCTGAAGAGTGCGACGTGGCTGCCCCACCGGCTGCCCCACGTCCTCGGCCGCGTCCACGGCCACGACCACGACCACGACCACGGTTTCCTCCGGCATCCATACTGGTGTTAAAAGATAACAGGAGCATATCGAGGATGAGTAAGGAAAACCACGATGATAAGCAAAAGAGGGAGAATAACCACGGTTCAAGAAACGGAATACAGCATGTGAAAGCAAACAATCGGGTAAGGAAACTTACGAGCACTGGAAGTACTGAGATGCCGGCAGCGGTGTGACAATGTGCAAAACAAAACACGACTAGACCCAAATAACCGACAAGCCTAGGTATCCATAAACCTAGAGCTCTGATACCATTTTCTGTAACACCCCGAGATATTCGGAATATGTTACAGCTGTAATATCCGCAA
The DNA here is from genome assembly GCA_033398695.1 of Orobanche coerulescens. NCBI lineage: Eukaryota > Viridiplantae > Streptophyta > Magnoliopsida > Lamiales > Orobanchaceae > Orobanche > Orobanche coerulescens. Next base: position 12,317,649 of record CM065813.1, on the reverse strand, counting down.
TTTCGGATTTCCGGTAATTTTCTTTTTTCAGCGGAAGTCCGTTTCGACGACTCTCTTGGGACCGTCTCATCATTCTGAGAATGATTAATTCTGCATTTTTTGTCATCCGAGTTCGTTTCGGTATTGTTTTGTTGAGTTCCGTGTTTCTTAACGACTTTTCCGCACTCGAGTTCGATTCTTGTGAATCTCGTTCAAATTCTTGTTTGAGTGTCCCGTAAGTCCGTTTAACTTTGTTAGACGTGTTGTGAACTTCGGTTTGGTTATTCGATCACGTATCGTGATTTTCGGACGTTTTGGGCCATTTTCGCAATTTCCCAAAGTTTGGGGTAATTACTTTCCGTTGTCGAATTTCGAGCCTTCGGGTGGTCGGAATCATGTGTTCTCTCAGTGTTCGGATTCGTCCTTACGAGTACTTCGTAACCGTGCTTTCGGTTTACGTTGTGTCTGAGTTTCCGGATTTTTCGGACCGTCGGATCGACCGAGTCCTGGCTGGCCGGACCTGTGCGAAACGGCCCTGGAAACGGCGCTGCCCAGCGCCGTGTCTTGCGCCGGGTCGGCCAGGACCAGCAGCCTGCCGAGACACGGCCGAGACACCCGGCGCTGGTCTGGGCCGTTTGCTGCGCCGTGTCCGGCAGGGGTATAAATATGGCAGAGCAGTCGGGTTTTTCTTCATTTTTCTCACTCGTTTCATACCCTTCCGCGGCTGGAGATTTCATGATCATGGAGGGATGTTGTTAGGGGTTAAATCCATGAAGTTTTGGAGTTCATAACATCGATTAATCCTTCCATAACTTGCTCCGATCGACCGAATCAAGGCAAGTTTTCTTAAAATCTAGTTTTGGGGGTTTTAGTTGATTTTGTCCGATTTGATCGTTTTAACTCATATTTCTGATGGATAATTGTAGATTAAGTAGTATTATATAATTTTCATCATCTTTCCACGGTTTTACCATTTCCGATTCGTCGTTTATATGAACTTTCGTTTGACGCCTTCAAGGTGTCCGGGAAAATGCCGCAGAGAGAAAATTGGTCGTTTTGCGATGTTTTCCTCGTGTGATTTGTTGTTTATTTGATGATAGGATTCTAGGGACGAATTCCCTACAAAAATCTAGTGTTGAGCCTTTCCGATCGCCGTTTTCATTGGAGTTCCGGATTTCTCCAATCAACCGCATTTTCCGAAGTATTCGTGAGAGATTACCAAGGCAAGTACCTTGATATACGAATTGTAACTGCGTAAAATCATTGTTGTCGAAGTGTATGAATTTATACGGATATATAAATGTGTGTATATATATATATATGTGCATGTGTATATATATATATATCTAGTTTTATACATGTATATATATTTATATGTTAAATATATGTATGTATATACATATATTGATATAAGCGCCTATATTGGTGAATGACGAGTGATGAATACTAACACTAGACGACGTACTCGACTTGGATTGATGGGTAAACTATATTTATTCTTATAATATAGTAAGGTTATATATATATATATATATATATATATATATATATATTCGGTTGAGTCGCAATATAGGGATATATGTGTGGTGTTGGTTGGTTATGCTTGAGGGCTTATTGGAATTGAGTTTGATTGATAACGTGCGTGTTATTGTTTATTTGTGTGGTTATGGACTAGCGGAGAAAATTGTGTAACTTGATGTATCGAGTTGATAATTGTGGTGACGTTTGTCTGTGTGCTTGATGTTTGAAACAATGTGGATACTTGTTGTGAGAAACGTCATATCCGGGAACCTCTGAGGGCGGGGCGTGCACTCCGGCCTGGTGTACGCTGCAATGTGCGGCTCCATATGGGTGGTGAACGCCGGTGTTACATAATGCGTGTGTCAAGGGGCGGCTCTTGCGGGAGTGATCGCCGGCGCAGTGACATGTTCAAGGAGCGGCCAACATAGTGGAGTGAACGCCGGTACACAGGTGCGCAAGGGAGGCGCCTGGCAGGCTTATTGGTTTCGGGTATTTGAGTGATAGCTAAGACCCCGTTACCGAACGATGTTCGTATCTAAAATCTTTCAAACTCTCTCTTAAACGTTTGTCTTGATATAGACCGCGATTCGCGTTTTTGAAAGTTTGTTTCAACTTGTTTTTAAAGCGTTGGTATCAGGGTTAATTAACCAAGGAGGTTTGACGAAATCTCCGAGGGTTAATTAATCGGGGGTCTTGAGCAGGATATGTCAAATGATAGATTGTGCCTTTGATTGTATTGTGGTGCTATTCTGTGTATTGGGTCGAGGGCCCTGTGAAACGTTGAGATGATTGATCTCGTGATGATGTTAATTGGATTGGGTTGAGAAACCCGTGAGATGTTGTAATGATTTCGTTTGTGACTGTGTTCTATAAATTGGATTGAGGATCCTGAATAATGTTGACATATTTTCGTGCAATCATTTTCCATATCTTGGGTCGAGAACCCGAGAGCTCTTGAAATTATTTTCTAAAAGCATCCCCATTCGATTTTTGTTTAAAACCCCAAGACGACCCGAGTCATTAATAATGTCTTCAAACTATCTTATCAAAATACTTTTCCCTTTATAAGAATAGATTTACAAAGTAAATCTTTTGACTCCTTGGGTTCGTTTAAAGTTTAATTGGTGTTACGTTCCATATAGAGAATATGACTATGTGATTATTTCTCACCTTGTGTATGCGAGTGCTATCTTGTGTTGACTATGGGAATGTATGGTTTGTGTTAAGGCTTGGCAATTTGTTGAGTTTTGTGTTGTTATTATTCGTATATCTTGAACATTATGTACTTGCACTAGCAAAATTCCGGTTGCTAACCCCGAGTTTTCGGGGTGGGTGCTGTTATGCGCTCGAGTTTTGGCGGCTCGGGAGCGATACGGGATTGGCTTGGAAGGAGATGGAAGGCAGCGATGCTAATCACACGAGTTAGAGTCTTTTCTTTTGTTTCATCTTGGTCGGTATTTTTCCCATTTGGTTAAGTATTCACCCTTGCGGGTGCGCTTTCATTTATTGAATGGAGTCGTCATCCCCTTTTGTGTGAAAGTTTATTTTTGTCATTGAGATGTAAAATTCATTAGTTTCTGAATTGTATAATGACCTTGTCGGTCTGCGTTGTATTTAGATTGACCCCGGTCGGTCAATCATTGTGTAGTCTAGTGGAGTTTAGCCTGGTAGATCCTTGTGAGAAGGGCCTACGGCGTGTAACATTTCCGGACGTATTCTGGGGGTGTTACAACAGCGCCGTAGACCCCTACATGGGACCTACCAGGCTACAATAGAAAAACTCCACTCGACTAACCATCTTGGTTAGCGAGGATACATAATTAAATAATATGACATATAAAGATACGCCCGGAGCAACCGGCAAAATAAGCATCAACCAACAACGTGACAATATAAAGCAATACAATACGGAGTTTGAAACAAAAAGCCTAAGTACTCGCGAGTACAATCTATAAGTTTAAAACTGTGGAAGCAACCATATCGAAATGGACAAAGGAAATAAATAGACCCAAATGCACATGTCAACGACCCTGGCCAACATCCTCGTACTGTCCTGGTGCTCGTTCGTCCGGATAATCATAACCTGAAATCCATAACAAGAATTTCCCAAAACGGGTCCCCAAAGGGGTTAGCAATTACGCTAGTACAAGTAATCAAGGCAAACCAATCGCTTACACATTTCATAGTACATGCAACAATATCATTTCAAAACCAAAACTAGACATGTCTTTTTCCGGAAAACATACAGTCCACAATTAGCCTTGAGAACAGGGCGGCAGCATACATTCTCACTCGAGGCCTCACAGGGACCCTCCTGAGTTGGCTACAATTACAGAAAAACAAAACCACGCGCACGCTATGCCGTGAGAACAGGGCGGCAGCATACATTCTCACTCGAGGCCTCACAAGGACCCTCCCGAGTTGGCTAGCGGTACGAAAACTCGTGAAATCCAGGGCGGCAGCATAGATTTCCCTCCTTGACCCCGTCGGGCCAACACAAGGTGAGTTACACACAAGTAATATACATCACCATTTCATGTTAAGCTTAAAGGTTTCCAAAAATACTTGCCTCGAATTATTAACGACGCGAAGAACGGAAAGGAAAGTCACCGACGAACGCTAGGAACCAATGAAACTGAACCTAACGATTCGAAGAATACAATCACAACCGTTTCTAAATGAATACGGAATTGGAATACACACGAAAACCCGCCTACGATTCATGTATATTCGTATATAAACAACAACGAGGGCGGACCACAACCAAAACCCTCTCGATTTCGTAAAAATCACGAAATATACCATGAATCCGTAGGGAAACTAAGAATATCAACAAGATTAATCATATTCATCATGAATCCATCAACAAAACGGAACGGATCGGAAGAAAATCCCAAAACCCCCAAATTATCCAAAAGTAGGGTTCTAAGAGATTACCTTGGATTTAGGATGAGAAACACAAGTGGATGATGTTAATCTACACCAAGAATTCAAGCAAAAGAATCTCTGAAGTGATTGGAAGAAGAAAATCGCCTCAAATCGCCTCTGGAGTCGCTCGGCCGCGGAAGAAGGAGAGAAATGAGAAATTGTGTTTATCTCGGTCAACTCCCTGGTTTATATAGCCAGGGAGTGTTAGCGTGCGCTAATCCTCAAGGTTAGCGTGCGCTAACGGGAAAAATTACAGCGAAATAGTTAGCGTCCATCCGGTGGCGGACTTTTGGCGTTAGCGTCTACTCGAAACGTGGCGTGCGCTAATAACCTCTCGGTAGCGCGCGCTATCGACCAATAGCGTCGCTACCTGGACATTAGTCGAGTCCGGTGGCAAACCGCCCAGAACCCACGATACGTTAGCGTGCGCTACCATACAAGCGTAGCGTGCGCTAATCGATCCGTTAGCGTGCGCTACCATACAAGCGTAGCGTGCGCTAACCGCACTGACCGGGTTCGGTAGTAAAGCTGTCTAGTATCTTGGACACTCACGCTAGCGCACGCTACCGAGCATCATCGGCGTGCGCTAGCCCCTCGACATTAGCGTGCGCTAGCATATGTAGCGTACGCTAATACGCTAGTCCGAAGGCCGGAAAACAAGACCGCCACTCCCGGGGTTACTCGCTAGCGCGCTTAAACAAACGTAGCGTGCGCTACTAAGGGACCCCTAGCGCGCGCTATGTAGAAAAAATAGCGTGCGCTAGGTATGAAATATGAACGGTTCCAAAACACCGGAAGGTGAACGAAACATCCAACGGAACATCTCAACGGGTTTCATAACATAGAATGGACCCACGGCAACCCCGAAACGGCGGTCCCGCTCACAATAACGGGGATAAAATCCATAGATAATAGAAAAGATACACTGAAAGATACACGAGGGTCACTACTATAGGGAAATACGCTGAAAAAGAAAAATACAAGGGGAAGAAAAATGCGGATATTACAGCAATGTGTTTCCAGAGCCCCAAAAAACGACCGAATTTCTGGACTTCCACAACTCCCAGATGGCCGCAATAAACACCCACGCCCAGTCTACAGTTGGAATCCTTTTGTACTCTGACATCCGTTTCTTCATGTTACTTTTCATCCATTCAGCATTCGAAGTACGGTCAAACTCTTGTAACTGTTTGTCAGAAAGGAGGTACTGCCATAAGTTGCGCGCCGGCTGACAATACCTAAGAATATGTATGACCGACTCGTCCGTGCAGTTACATTGATAGCATGCTCTCGAGTCGCTGATATTTCGAGCCTTCCGTAGGTGATTTGTAGCTAGACGATTTTGAACGGCCAGCCACAAAAAATGGCGTAACTTGTGGCTGCATTTTAACTTCCAGATCCAAGCCCAAGGTACTTTTATTTGCGCATTTCCCGCATAACTTTTCTGTAGAGCTCTATACGCAGATTGGCACGTATACATTCCCGATGCAGTTTTGTTCCATATTATTGTATCGCCCGCAGCAGATAATCAGAACAGAGAACATCGGATTTCATCGATCAAACTCGGGGGAATAACAGTTTGAATATGATCAAGGTGCCAGTGCCCATCCTCATCTAATACCTCACACAAACGCAGCTCTATTTCATCATTTTCTATAGAGTCAACCATGTCACATAATCGTTTTCCTCCCATCCAGTTATCGTACCAAAAGAGGATTCGCTCGCCATTTCCTATCCTCCACCGAAAGAAAGGTTTTAGTAACCCCATGCACTTGACGACCCCTTTCCATCCCGGGCTGTCACCCGGCTTTGCACAATAATGAGACAGGTTCTGGGATTTCAAATACTTTGCTTGTATAAGCTTCTGCCAGACAGTATCCTCCTTGACCAGTATCTTCCAAACCATTTTGCCCAGCAACGCTTCGTTATTTGTTCGAGCCCGGCGTAAACCAAGTCCACCTTGAATTTTCGGCAAAGTCACCTTATTCCAACCAATTAAATGCAGCTTACGAACCTCTGTATCGGAGGACCATAGAAAGTTTCGATTTATCTTATCAATCTTGTCACATATATTTTATGGCATCCAACTCGATTGCATCGTGTGGAGGGGTATTGCCGACATGACCGACTGGATGAGAGTGGCTCGTCCTGCCACGGATATAAGTTGATTTTTCCACTCTCACATGTATAAGCTTTACCCCCAAGTATTTGCCCAAGTTCGTTGTTTGACCAAAACCCAAGACATCACTAATATCCTGTTTCAGAGATGTGCCACCATGATGTGAGAAGAACACTTTCGATTTTTCCGGGCTCAGTGTAAGTCCAGATGCTGCACAGAAAGTATCCAGAACCTTCTTAATAGTCCTAGCCGTAGAGATATTTACTTTACCCATCAAAATCAAGTCGTCTGAGAAGAAAAGGTGGGAGAGTTTTGGACCACCTCTACAAGATAATATAGGTGCCCAGTTCTTGCTTCCCACAACCTCCTGAATAAGATAAGCCAACCGCTCTACGCACAAGATAAACAAATAAGGCGATAAAGGGTCTCCTTGGCGTAAACCACATGTGTGATTAAAAGCTTCTAATGGTTCCCCATTCCACAAGATTTTTGTAGAGGCATTACGTACACAAAACATGATCAACTGGATTAACTCGCTAGGGAATTTGAACGCATGAAGTGTTTCTTCCAAATAATCCCAACTAACTTTGTCATATGCTTTTTCCAAGTCTAGCTTCATGACCATACAACCTATCTTATTCTTACGTTTCTTTCTCAAAGAATGCAAGACTTCTTGTAGAACAAATATATTATCCTGAGTACTTCTACCTTTAAGAAAGCTCGACTGTGTAGGGGCAATAAGGTGAGGCATGATCTCTTTCAACCTCAGTGCAATGCATTTAGTGATATATTTATAAATAACATTACAAAGAGAGATAGGACGGAATTTAGATATCTCGGTTGGATTATTTACCTTCGGGATTAGGCACATGTGCGCCACACAAATATTGGCATCGAGCTCTCTATTAGTAAATGCAGCATGGATGAAGTCGAGCAAGGAAGTCTGCACCCACTCCCAACCACGTTGAAAAAATACAGATTGCAAACCATCGAGGCCTGGAGCCTTAAACGGGTGGGTGGCCCAAACAGTCTCCTTTAATTCTTCCATTGTAAGTTGAAAGAAATCTGGACAGGGAGCACCAACATAGTCCACGCTATTGCCAAAGTTCCAGACATTATGCAGAAATGGAATAAGAATTGTTTTGGGAACATCTTTAAGCGAAAGCGAATTGTCCTGGGGCGCCTTAAGGGTATTCAAAAATCTCCTGCTCATGCGCAAAGTGATTTCTTATGCAAGTTGGAAGACCAACTTATCCAGGAATATAATTTGATACTTCAACAAGAAGAAATTTTGTTGTACCAAAAGTCCCGGGGTGAAATGGATAGCTGACGGAGACCGTAATACAAAATTTTTCCACCAAACCACGAAATCAAGAAGGAGACGCAACAGAATCTTAACTCTTAAAGTCGAGGGTGCATGGGAAGATGATGTAGAACAGTTACAATTACATGCAAGAAGCTATTTTTTGAACCTCTTCACGGGTCACCAAAACCCACCAGCAGCAGGGGGCATTTTTACTCCCAATTTCGGTGCACCAGACCGGTTTAACTACTGAAGAAGCCCACAATCTCTCAGCCCAAGTTACAATTTTATGAAAAATTTAATAGAGAAAATGATATAAAAATAAATATTATTATAAAAAATTACGTTTACACCGTGAATTTATTCACGAGATCTACACTTGTTTATTTTCTATTTTACAAATTACACACGTATTTTTTCCAAGTAAACATAAATCTTGATAAGATTTTTCAAGTAAATAAACAATAAAACTTTCAACAGGATCTTTAATATTTTAAAAGATTATCTGTAAACTTATAAGATAAGGTGATTTTTTTTTTTTATAATTTTCAATGACAAAACAAAAGTAAGAATAACAAAGTAAATTAAAGAAATAGACAACTCATAATAAAAAATAGGGGTGTCGAGTGGTTCGGTTTCGGTTAACTAAACCACAATTTTCGGTTAATCGGAACCATAAACGCCCCAAAATTGGAACCACTAACCACACCACTTTAAATTTCAGTTAAGCAGGACCACACCGATTATATATGGTTCCGGTTCGGTTAACCTTAAAAACCATTTTTTTTATCTTTTGATTCAAAAAAATTGAAATAATCAATTCTAAAATGCTAAAATTAATCTTTAAAAACAAAAATAGTAGACAACAACACAATTAATCCATAAATCCAACAACTATAAGTCAAAATTAATCCGTAAATCCAACAAGTAAAATGCAAAACAATCACAAACGGAGAATTGATGTGGGTGTAATTAATTTATATATTATTAATTCAATTGAATTTCTTTTTAGGATAAAAATATATAATTATAATTTATTAATTTATCATAATTTCGCTTTGTGGTTATGTGGTTCTGGAACCAGTCGGTTTCGGTTAACCACTAACCATATTTTTTTGAAATAGGAACCACAAACCGCACCCTAACCACAAATAGTGGTTCTCGGTTAACCGGAACCACATCGGTTCGTTACGGATCCGGTAAAACCACTAACCATGAACCTTTTAAACAGCCCTAATAAAAAATATTGTTTGGACGTTGGAGGTTCATCAGAATGACCAGAAAAAAGCAGACTAGCCGGCGACTCAAAAATAATATACAAAAAACTCCACAACTATCGGGGTCCTGCAGAACATTAAGAGAAAAAACAGACCGACTGATAGGCGCAAAAAAAAAAAAAAAAAGCAGCCAAGACCGACGAGGGAAAAAAAGGCCAACTCATGGCCGCAACAGAAAAAAAGTTGTCGGTCGTCGAAGGTCCATCAGAGAATGAAACAAACCGATTGTACGGCAGCAACTCGGGGTGGTGGCGGTGGTTAGGGCTGTTAGTGGTCCGAGTGAATCCGAGACTCGCCCAAAAACTGGACTGAAATATCCGAGACCAAAACTCACATGCAAATTAACGAGTCCAGATACGAGTGCTGAAATTTTACCGAAACCGATAGGACATGGACCGGTGAAACCAGAGAAATACCAATAATTCTCATTCTTCATCTCCACTCTCTCATCTTCAATCCTTCATTTTATTTCTTAAATAAAACTAATGAAGCTTTCAATGAAGAGACTAAAATAAGGAAGGGAGATGAAGATAAAAAAGAGTAAGTTCTGTTGGTAACCTATCCCACATCAGCCAAAAATATAAAAGGAAGGAGACTAGAATAAATAAAGGGGAGCCTATAATTCACTTATTTGTGGTTATTAGTATACTTGTTTGGTGTGTTGTGGTGTGCCTATCATAGTAACCACCTAATTTTGGACACCCGTGAACCTTGGGTAAACTGCTTTACTTTGGTTCGGATACTCATAGTATAAAAAAATTATTTCGGTTTCGGCTTTCGTATTCCGGGTTCCGAATTCAGTCTGAATTCCCACCCGGTAGGATTCAATCCACGAGCCTAAAAATTGATCCGACAAACTTACCGATCCAGTTTGGGTCTATCCATTAAATTATCAAGCCTATCCTTGTTCTGTCGAAACCCAATCCGAACTAGTTCGTTAACCGTCCTGGCGGTGGTGGGAATGATGTCAAGAAGATTAATTATCTATTTAATTTAATATTATAATAGTACTTTTGGAAGTTCGTGACTTTTAATTTTTTGATATGAAATACAAAATTTTAATAATACGACATTATTTTTTTATCAGCACGACTACAGAATCATAATACCAAATTTCGACAATTATGGTTGATTTCTTTGTGATCCAGTAAACAGAATGTTCATACTTGTACATAGATAAGTACGATTCATATAAATAGACAAATCCTACTTACAAATTACAATATCCGACTTTTAAGGTATTATTGCATGTTCTTAAAACTAGATATTGTACGGTTTAAACTAATTTGTATTCTTCTTCTTCTTATTGGCCTTGGATGAATAAACATTATTTGCCATCTATCGATTGCCAGAAAGACGACTTAGGTGGACTGTAAATGAATCAAATCGCTCGTAAAATTGTTTACCAGCTCACTTAATAAAACTCGTTAAATAAATCAGCTTAAATTTAAATTATATTATTCATTGACTCATGAGCAAACTCGTTAGTTGGCTCGAGTACGCTGGTTGAAAAGTTTGATAAATATTGAAATATTTAAAAAAATCTATTTATCTAGAATTTTTAATAGATATCAATAATATAAAGGACAATAATAATTTTTAGTCGTGTGCAATTTAAAATAACGTTGTATCCCTACCTATTAAATTTAATAAATATCAAAATCTGAAAAATAGTTGTCTTCTAAAAGAACATTACAACATTGAATTTAAGACTGGCCAGCAATTTTTTTTTTTTTTGCAGCTGCCTGTCTACTGCTGGCGACGGTTAGCTTGTTCTTTTCTTTTTGGGCGATCGTCTGCCGACCTGTCCGACAGGATTACCACCTACAGAACCCCAGCTATATTTATTTCTATCTTTTTCGGCGTCCGGATCTGCTCTCGAGCGGGGCCTTTGGATAAACAATCAGCAACAAATGATTTTTCTAGGGGGACAATTAACTCTCCAATGATGCCGTCGCCGGCAGACCCGGTGACTATCAATTTTTTATCTTATTTTTGATTTTCCAGTTGGTCCGCAGGAATGCTCTCTAACTGGTAGCCCAGTGATAGCCATGTTTTTTTCCCCGCTGAGAGCCTACTCTACGTGGGGCTGTCTGTCGACTTATGCAGCCGACCTCTGCCCTGCAGACCTCCAACGATTGAGAGTTTCGTTTTTGCGGCAGCCGCCACCCTATTCTGGCAGGCCACTTGTCTGCCGCTGGCAGACAGTGCCTACGACCAGCCAATTTTGTTTCTTTTTTTTTTTTGTAACCAACATATTCTTTTAACAAGATAATCTAGTAATTTATAATTATGGTTCCCCCACCATGTAATTACGGCATTGATTATCACTAGTGTATTAAATAGATTGAGGAATAATTTGAGTTTATAATTTTTACCATTTCATATTATCATTTAAGTCGAACTTTCATTATGGATTTGTCCAAAAAAAAAATTCATAAAATTGCAACTGTCATACTCTTAAATTGCAAATTATTATTTTATCAAATAACATTTAATCGAAAATACAAATTTCAAGGCAAGATAATAATAAGCACGAGGAAGTATTTACTCATTTCATTGAGACTCGATTAAACTCGGAAGGACCTCATTAATTATTGAATATTCTACAAATAAAGCTCAAATTCGACTCAATAATATATGTAACACAACTCCAACTCTCTAAAGTCCAACTGAATTTTTCTAGCCCTACGTGAATGAGTTCGACCAGTATCATGCAATATTAATTAAAAAAGCTTGATTATGTTAGGGATGGCAATGGAGCGAGTCGGGAGCTCACTGCAGTCGCAAGACAGGACGGGTCGACCCGCGTAGAAAATATCACTTCAAAAGTAGTAAAATAAATGTTTTTACAAATTTTTTATCTAGTATTTCATTATTATGATATATTATTTATAAAATTAATCATTATTAACATAAGCATGTAAGATCTAACAATAAATGTATGGAAAAATATATATACAAACTTTTACATAAAATATACTAAAAATAAAAAACTTGTACGGGCGGGGTAGGGCGGGGCCAGTGGCGGATCCACTGCAGGGCAAGAGGGGTCATCTGACCCCTTGAAAAAAAAATTTTTTTTTACATATTATATTATAATAATATATAAAAAAATTAAAAGTCCAACCCAAGCTCAACCAATAAAAAAAAACATGGGACTGCTGGGATTGAGACTGAGATTTAGTTATTTTGTTTATCTTGGATTTATTTTGTGGTTTGATGAATTGTCTAAGGACTAACGGATATCATGTTCAGATTTATGAAATTTTCTAGGTCAGGACCGTCAGGTTCTAAATCGATTTTGTGCAATTTTGAAGCAATTTGCATCAGCTTTTCATAAAAATGATAATGTTTATCTTTTGAGTATTATCTCTTTTGTTGATTTTTTTTTTTTTTTATCCTCACCTCTTGATCATGTAATCCTGGATCCGCCACTGGGCGGGGCAGATACCCACGGAGCAAGAGTGACACCCAAACTCGCCCTGCCACTATGGGTCCCAGGACAGGTCGACCCATACATCACGGATCAGGGCGGGGCAACGGCCGGCAGGACAAAATTCCCACCCCTAGATTATGCGCATTAGTCCATATCACTCACTTTAGGAAGAAACCGTGCGTGAGCTCAAGGCTATTGTATACTACGTCCACAAGACAAGTAGATGAACGCGCCATCACATTGATGTTTATTTATGTTCTACGTTTAAGCCTCACTTGAATTGCTATAAAAATATCTCTACAACAATAATAACATAACATAAATAATGATAGCAGCACAGATCGTGATGAAGATCATATTATCAAAGTAAAGGCATTAATTTAAATTTTTACGATTATTTTACAAAACATTCCTCAAGATACCATCGCCTTCCATTATAAATTGCTATGAGAAAAATAAGGGAGTTTGTGCACAACATTCAGCTGCAGATTACAGCAAGGGCGTTTATGGTTCATGTACTAACACTGAACTGACCTCTCAACTTGTTGACCTGAATAACTGTTCAATGACTAAACAATCGAGCTCAGCATGGCGGCTTCCGATTTCGTTCCGCTCAACAATACTATCATATGACCGACCAAATCATCTTTACCTTCTTCTAAAACTGCTGATCAAACTTCATCAATTTCTGGATTTGCTTTATAAAATCGACATCTCGACAAACGTACAGATTTTTCATTAAAGCGCAAATGTCCCAAGGACACTCGAAACTAAAATCCCCCCGATGGATGTGCACCCCGCGGAGGACCCAAGACTAGGCTTCATTTTTCACAAGGGCATCTGCCCAAAACTTACATGACTCTACAATATCCCTGAATTAAAAGTCAACAATGGTTTCTATGATATAGAAAGCAGATAAGTCCAGATTGAAGGGTCGGCATAAAAAATCACAGCGTTGGAAAACTGGTTCCATATCTTCCACTCAGAAACAATCAATTTGTTCACATTCTTTTGCCACATTTTCTCAGTTGAAAGCATTTCCAAGTTTAGTCTTACGCGAGAGACAAAACAGATTTCAGCATGTATATGGCCGAAAGCAAAAGGATAGTTCGCAATGAAACTAAATGAACTAGATCTTTCAACAATTACTGAAAACTATATCCACATACCCAAGCAATAAAATTTTATCATTTCAAAGATTTAGTATCAATTACTTAAAAAGTCAATGATTTTTTGACAAATCTACAGAAACGGACGTAACCACGCTTCATACGTTTCATAAATGATAATCTATGAAGCATGGACTCGATACGCAACACAGCACATAAACGGGATTCGCAATTTTTTTCAACAAAAAGGACATGGCACGTAAAGGACCCGTTTTTCTTTTTTATTTTATTTTGTATATATATACTCTTTTGTTAGTATCAAAAAGTCTGGAACAAAGAATATCTACCCAGCCCAGACTAAAAAACAAATAAACCCTACATAAAAAGTCCACATGTGCCCAACACATTTCAGGTTTAACCTGGCTGTAGCCCCCACTTCCTTCCTAATTCCTTTTTTTTTTCCTTACAACAAGATAGAGAACAGCCACAGCAGGTATAAATAAAGAACCCCAGCGCGTCCAACACATGTCCTGAAGTGTCACCAACATCATGGGCGCATGTCCGACCCAAAAAAAAAATCCGACCCCCCGGCACGCATGTCGGCTGCACGTTGGGCGTGTTTGATTCGTGTCGGACAGGATACTTGGCTTAGGGGGCGTGTCCATGCTTCAAATGACGTCATGTTCAAACGGGTCTTGCCCTAGTTCTTGTCTAGCTATACATTATTCCAGTAGTGGAATAAGGAGAAGAGATGGTGATTATAGGACTTCTTTTCAGTTCTCTAGGTTCGTGTCTCGACCGTAAACCAGAACATTCACATGGGCAGCCGATTTCAATAGGCATCAAACATCCGTTTGGGCAAAATAAAATGGCACACATTATATTTCACAACCTCAGTTGAAAAATATAAGCTCTACGTTATTCAAGTACAAAAATAGAGTCGAGTAACCTAAAATTTTCACATTAGAAAAGCATGACATTTTGCAAATAAGTGTAGGTTCAGAAAAAACAGAATCAGAGAGTTAAAAAACACGCCCCAAAGCTCAACCGACACAAGCAGATTGTGTAATTAACAAACAGAGTTAATCACCTAGCTCAACAAAAAAATATTCAAGCACATAATTTTTTCTTCGTAAAAATAAGCAAATCGATAGAACACGAAACTCTAATTTTTAATTCATAGGTTCACAAGTTCATAAAAGCAGTGAATGTCCTATAAGCAAAACTTGGCCACAAATGTAACCCACACAAAGAGGAAGAGAACTTAAGGTGCCTCATTGCCCTGAATGAGTATTAAAATCCTCTATCATTGTCTGGAACATGAGAATAGAAGCTTCGTGGTAGATAGGAAAAGGCAATGGGGAATTATTAATCAGATGAAAAACAGAACAGTAATAAATTTCTCCCTTCATGCAGTTAAAGCATATATACATGTGTGTGCATGTGTGGATATCTAAAGGCATGAAGCCAAAACGAGAGGAGAACTATAAGCCTTCATATATCGCGAAAATGATTTTCAGATGCAAAAGTTGCACCGACAAATGACAAAAGGCAGGCAAATCAATAATAGATACCACAGAGCATCACAAATAAGGAACTATAAGCAGAACATAGACGACTCGACAAGTAACAACTAAAAGTAAACTGATAGCATTAGCAATTACAATCATCTAAACATAAAACGGCAATGAGATAAACTGAAACTTAAACATATAGAAAAGCAAAATCAGGTTTAAAGCACTTCAGAACCACCAATCACATAATACATCAACGTCTTAAGGTATCAACTCTGAGCTCATTCTAGCACAAATATTCTTCACAAATCCACAACTTATAGGTGCAGACATAGTAGTAGATTGAAGCAGCCAAAGATCTACAGCAGTCCATTTATCAACCAAAGATTTCACAGTCTGCAATCACATAATCACCATAACGATTTAAAACATTTGCGCCCAAGAAGCTGTCAAAATACCTGAACACATAAACATGCAAAGCTTAATCCATCATTCAAAATTCAAACAAATATATTGGGACATCTTAAATCGTGAATCCTACTTCCTCTGAAGAACTGATAAACTGGAAATAAATGAGCAAGTTTTATGTTACTCGTAAATTTTTGTTTCAGGTTAAAAGCCATTTATACTTTTCTTGTTTTTTAGACGGATGGAGAGGATAATAGCGAGTACCAGTTACAGGTCTAGCATGAAGAAAATAAATAATAATTAGAAATAAAATAAAACAGAAATTAAAAATAAAAAAGGTATTTAGGTATAAATAAAATCAAACAATTCACAAGGCAAACCAAATGGTATGACATCCCAGCTTTAAGAGCAAACATGGCGCATAATTGGCATTCAATCCAACTAAACGACAGGCAACACTTCAAATTAAATAAGTAGCAAGATGGGCCTTTTTTATATCACTCAGTTAAACTTTAAGATATGTAATGTTTTTTTCTCTTATCTAGATCAGTGATTAAGCAAGTTGTCAGATTCCAATTATACGAGCCGTGGCATAACTAGGATGAAATTGTCAAGAATTTCGGACACTCAATACAACCATAGAATTCTGATTTTATCCACTTGAGGCTATACCAATGTCTATCTCAGTCAAGTGTTTTAGCCAGTTGTCTAGCACAATATATTTACATGCCTAACAAGGTGACATTGTCAGCAAAATCTATATTTCAACAAACCATATAAACACAATGTGGTCAAAGTCATTAGCATATGAGAAGTTACCAAATGACTGATGACCTCATTACCTCAATATGGGGGCATTCCCTGGTAAGCAGGAAACCTTGGCCCTGGACCAGCAGGATGGTTAGGCTGGGGCGGATACCCTGCCTGCTGAAACCCATAGTTGCCACTGTCGGGATAAACCCCTGAGCTCTGAGGTCCAATACTACTAGTTGGCATTTTGTAAGCCCCAGCATTGCCATACTCCCCCGGTCCAGCCATACCGACACTATCATACGCAGGTCCACCACTTCCATATCCACTACCATAACCTTGTGCACCAGGTCCTCCTGGTCCAGCCATCCCGGCATTATAACTTGCATTTTGATGCATCATCCCAGTCTGCTGTGGTGGCTGGGGCATATTGGGCCCCTGCCCATAGCCCATATAACTTCCCATTCCATAATTCCGTGGAGGTATTCCCATGGGCCCAGGATTCGGCATCCCAGGGCCAGGACCCATTCCAACTGGTGGCCCAACATTAGGCTTCTGCTTCTTGTTATCTGTAGCCAACTTACAAACAACCTGATGTCCATCAATGATTTTCATGGGATCAACCAATGACGCATTCGCACCCTCCTCTGTCTTGTAGACGAAAAACGCAAAACCCTTGGCCTTCCCAGTCTGCTTGTCAAACCCTAGGGGCCCTTCCTCGATCTCACCATACATCGAAAAATGATTCAACAATCTCTCAGATGGAATCTCGAAAGGAATATTACCAACATAAATCTTCCTCGAAGAGACATCAGTTGAGTGAGAATTTCCGGAATTGCCAGCTGCGGCAAGTTGCGTCACTGTAATACGGCCATCAATCTTCTTATTCGGCTCTTTTAAGGCTAAGATCGCAGCATCAATGTGCTTGAACGTCACAAACCCAAAACCCTTGGATTTTCCGGTGTTCTTGTCGGTAATAACAATGGAGTTGGCTTCATCGAGTTCTCCGTAAGCAGAGAATACTTGGCGGAGTTTCTCGGTGGTGGTTTCCCAACCAAGGCCACGAACAAAGAGTTTACGCTGGACGGGATCCGCATCGGCGACGGCACGCACCGCCTCCAATACGTCAGGGTGACGGAGGACGGCGGCGCGTAGGATAGGAAGGAGCTGCTCCTTTGAGAATGGCTCGAGGATCTTCTCTGCGTCTTCAGGAGATAAGGCGCCGGCTGAATACGGCGGCGCGGCGGCCATGGTGTTAATGAGTTCTGTGGTTAAGGGGTATGTTCTGCCGTTCTCGTCCGCCTTGCGTTTCTTGGTAAGATCCATGGATGCTATTTAAGCTTGTCAAAAAAACCCTAAGAGAGAGAGTTAGCAACGGTGGAGTCTCTTTCGAAGAGAAAACCTACTGGAAAAATTCTTTTATACCGTGCTTTCTCGTGTCTCACCGCCTTACTTAACATCACCATACGACGTAGTATTGGGCCTCTGTAGTCAATATAAATACTATTGGGCCATTTTTCCTAAAGACCAATTCCAAGAGCCTCTTGGAGAAAAATACGACATATATTATTTGAAGTTTTTTCTTTATAATATAATTTAGAAAAAAATCTAAGGTATATATATATATATAGATTGACTATGTGGAAACACTTTTAATGGTGAAACCTAGAAACCAATTGTATTATTAAGTAATTTCATTGCATATTCATATTATTCGTCAGACTGTTTCTGGTCACAGATATACAATAAATAATGCAATAAAAAATACATAAGTGCATATAATTCTACTTATCTACACCCGTTAGATCACTAATATCAATGGCCTACAAAAGTTTCTAGATTTCACAAGGTAATTAGTTTTCATATGATCTATTTCATATATATATATATATATATATACGGAGTGGATCCAATGTGAACCCATATTATAATGGGAACCTAGGACCAAATCTAATTCCTTCATCTACATAGATCAATGGCTTAAATAAATCATTAATATTAATATGGATGGTTATAAAATTATAGCTTAAAAGGGCAAATACGTAAATTAGATTATATGTAACCTCCTCTCCCATATTTATCGAGATCTCCTACCAAAAGATTACCTTATTTCCCTCAATTTCCAAATTTGTAGCTACTGCATCGACATAATTGATTTCTCTCTTCTTCTCCAAAATCAATTTCAGCCCTAGCAACATATGGAGACCGATTTTCTACCGAAATAAACCATTAAACATCTGCAAATATTCACACAGATGTCTACTTCTTCATCAAAGGTATTTTTGGCAGTTTTGTAATTTAATTTCTCGTTTGTTACTGTTTCTTTTCTGGTTCAATTGATTTTTGGGTTGTTTCCAACTTGTCGCAAATGTGTAATGGTTTTCAAATTATTTATATTCTTGTAGTTGCATCATACGGAGTTGCCATATCTTGCGGAAATGAAACAAGGTGATTTTACTTTTCTTTATTTTCCGTCATTTCACGATAAAGCTGTGGTGTTTATGAAGTTTATGCGCAAATGAATGACACATACATGAATATCACTGATTGATCTGACAGATACTGTGAACATAGAATATTAGTGCATATATACAATCTTCATGATGCAGTAGTAGTGTAAAATAATGCTTAGTTACTATTATTTTATTCTGCAGAGATATCACATTATTCTTTCGAGTAATTACTGTCGCATACGCTGCGTAATTTGTATTTTATGAAAATAATTATTTGTATTTGGGCAGAATAACTAAATATGAAAATATAAATTATAAATTTACCATGATTATAGATCCCATAAGATGCACAATAAAAATGTTCTCGTATATAAGTGAGATTGCTAACAAATAACTGAATTTTAAATGCACGTTTAATACAACTAAATGCATATGATTTTTTCATTCGATGCATGGTTATATTTGCACGACCCCTTGTTATTAGTATTAATGTTCTCGCGGTCTGCTAATATGCATACACTGAAGGATGCATTATTGTTTAGCAAAATGCTAAAAAAATTATTTCGTTAAGCATTTTTTGTTTATTCTTTCTTATTAGGAAATACTGGCGTTGAATCACAACATCGTATGGAGATATCACTAGGGTTGTCTAAATAATGGATTCCACAATGTGAGCCGTAAATAACTCCTCAATTGGGAATGGTATTTCCCACAATGGAAGCTGGGATAGAATTTTATAGAATTTATTGTGCGAACAGTGGTTTTGATATACGAATCAGCACTACAAAGAGATTTAGTAATAATAATATCCGTTCACAGAGTATTGTTTGCAATAGGGAAGGATTTAAGAACCGAGCTAAAACTCATCAAAATAACACCATTGCTGCAGAATCCACCGAAACAGTCAGTGCAAAACGAGACAGATTATCAAAAAGAGTTGGTTGCAAAGCTCGTTTAGTATTCGAGTTTGTCCATAGCAAAGGATACATGAATAAATTTTTCGAGGAAAAGCACACTCATTGTCTGTCCTCCAATGTCTATAGACAAATTTTGAAAGTTAACGGAATCTTAAATTTTGGCCACCAAAAATTCATTATAAATTGTTTAAGAGCAAATATTGGTCCGGCTAAAACACATCGGTTGTTTAAGGAAATGGTTGGAGGTTACTCTAATGTTGGGGCTTTGCAAATAGATTTTAAGAATTTGAAAAGAGAATTGAAGGCATATATTTGTGGAGCAGATGCCCAGTTAATCATAGACAAGTTTATGAAGAAACTTGAAATTTGTGTAAATATGGCATTTGATTATGCTATCGATGAGGATGACCAGTTAACTAGGCTGTTTTGGGCAGATCCACTTTCAATAAGGAATTATGCTATGTTTGGTGATGTTGTTTCCTTTGACACAACGTACGACACTAATAGGTAAACCTCTTCTGAATATAAGTTATGTCGTAGATAAGTTGTTTTACGCATTACTTGTCCAAATAGTACTTTTATTGTTCAACTTAAAAAATTCTCAATTATAATCTTTATAATATCATGCATTGTTACTTCACATCCACTGCATATTTATTACATTATTCTAATAAGAGATACTAAATAACATTTTATATAGGTACAAAATGGTATTTGCACCATTTACTGGGATAGATAACCATAAGAGGTGTGTTACATTTGTTGCGGGATTGATTTTAAAAGAAGATGAAGAATCATATGCTTGGATTTTCAATAACTTTGTAAAAGCAATGGGGCATGAACCATCATACATTGTTACTGATCAGGATCCAGCAATGAAAAATGTTATTCGTGTCATATTCAAGAATGCAAAACATCAATTGTGTGTGTGGCATATCATGGATAAGGTAACTGCAAAGGTTGGCCCTTCATTAGCTCAAGATGAAAATTTCCTAAAAAGATTTAGTTGTCTTATGTGGAATGAGCATATCGAACCAACTGAATTTGATGAAAAATTGAGTAGTGTTATTAATGAATATGGTTTATCAGAACACAATTGGTTTTCAAACTTGTTTGATATTAGAAATACTTGGTTTCCTGCTTTTTTTAGAAATGAAAGGATGGGTGGACTACTTCGAACAACATCTAGATCATAAAATAAAAATACAGTGGAACAAAATTATTTATTAAGTATATTGAGCATGAAATTATTGGTTATGCATCGAAATCATAATAAGTATGCACTATTGTAACATTTGCGTACTTTATTAATAATATATTTTATTAATGATCGTATTCTATTGAGAGTTGGTTTGGGAATGTTCCATATCATACTGTTTGGTGCCTAGAACTGTATGTATATTGGAGTTGGAACTGGTATGTTGGTTGTTAATGATTGTCGAGTTGTGTGCTTGTCAAGATGTGTTCATTCTGGCCAATCCCATAGTGGTAATATTGGGAAACAGCAGTTAGCGCACGCTAGACTGTGTTGCTAGCGCGCGCTAATAATGTATTGGTAGCGCACGTTGGTTGGCCATGGTAGCGCATGCCATTATGGCCGGTCCGTGCATGCAGAGGGTTCTGGAATCTGGACAAACTAGCAGGTAGCGCACGCTAACCCTTACGGGTAGCGCACGCTAGCGCGGCCAGTGTAGAGAGTTCTGCACCGTCTTTCAAAGGCGGTGGGCTGCCTTTTAAGCCCGATAGCGCACGCTACATCTTACCCGTAGCGCGCGCTAATTACGTCCAGTATAAATAGGACAGCGTCATCCAGTTCTTGCCATTTGTCTCCTTTCCTTCCTCCATCCGCGGCTGAGTGTTCTAGACATATGGAAGTGCGGGTTTTGGCAAGACTTCACCACCCAACAACGTTTTAGAGTTCCTGAAACAAAGTTAACAAGGTCTTAACAGCTTTTATCGTCTGGATCAAGGTAAATCCTTTGGAACCTGAGTTCTTCATATCTTAGGGTTTTCTTGAGGTTTTATGCTCTAAAGTCCAGATCTAACCGTGGTTGTGTTAGATTATGATGCTGTAATTATAATCTTTTGCTTTTCATCGAAATTTACGCGTTAAGTTTTGAGTTTTCTTCCGTAAACATGTATGATCCAAGCTGACCCTATAGTGTCCGTTTGATTGTCCCTAAGGGCAGAACTTAGGGTAAACCTTTCCGTTTCTGTCGTACTATGCTTGATATAGTGCTGTGTTGTGCTAGGACCTAATCGTTGAGGGAAGTTCGAGCAGCAGGTCCTTTTGTTCACCGTCCCATGTACCATTGTAATTGAGGCAAGTACTTTGATTGTGTTTGATGTACTTCGTGTGAATATATGGTATTCATGCAAGTACTTTGATTGTGTTTGATGTACTTCGTGTGAATATGTGGAAAATGTGATTTTATGAAAAGTGGTAATTTCAGAAAATGTGATTTGTACCATTTCTGTAAAATTGATGATTTCTGAAAGTGCGACATGTGGTCGTGTGCCAAGTAAAACCAGTAAGGGTCCCCTGAGTTCCGTAGAGCGAGGCCTCTGCGGTTCACTTGGCTGGGTTTGTACAATCAGAGAGGCCCGACGAGGACTCACTAGGGAGAGGTACGTATTCGTGTGGGGTACAGTACCTGTACAGCCCCCGTTGATGTTTTGTGATGATGATTGTGATATGGTACTCCGGATTACCCGTGATGGCACTGTGATTTATGTTATTAACTTGTTGTACATATCTTGAAATCGTTGTACTTGCACCAGCTGTTTGCTGACCCCTTCTCGGGTGGATATACTTGTTGTGTATTCAGGTACAGGTCTTACTGGCGAGCCAGCGCAGGAAGGGCACGAGGATGACGAGCAACACTGATATCACGTGTTATTGTGAGTTGGTGGTTGTTTTGGCATGGTCAGAGTCGTGTTTTAGTTTTGTACTCGCGGGTACTGTCACATGTGGTTTAATGTGTTGATGTTGGTTATGGTTTATGTGTTGGATCAGTTATGAGCTGTTGTTATGGTTGTGATCCAACAGGACCATGTATTGGTATGTTTTGGTGATGTATGTCGTCTTGAAAGTTGACGTTGATTTTAAGTGTGTGAATGTCTCATTTCTATTGATGGTCATTTTTTTCATTTATGTTGGTCCAGCCTGGTAGGTTCTCCAAAAAGAATCTACGGCGTTGTAATACCTCTGTAAATCACGGGGGGGGGGGGGGTTACAAAATTTGGTATCGGAGCCAGGTTTATGGATACCTAGGCTGTTGGTGGTTTGGGTCTGTCAAAGTTGAATTGGTCGTTTGTTTATGATATCACTGGGTTGCTGTCATCTCGTGCGACCTGCGCTGTAAATTTCTCTGAACTCAAATTCCTTCTGCCCAGATTGTTTTGGTCTGTTTTGAACATGCTTAGATTTTGAGTTCCCCTTGTGAATTGTGTTCCATTGAGGTTGTGTCTATTGTTTTCCTCCTTATACGTTAAGGAACTGCATATTGATGTAAGGAGAAAGTAAGTCCTTCGATTGTGAGCTCCCTCCTATCTGTGTGGTGGTTGTGTTGTGTTAACTCGATGAGCCCTAGGTTGAAGGGCTGGAATTTGTTGATGGTATTGGGATTGTTGGAATGTGCATGAGTATACTATTCGGTTCGGGTGAAAATAGTTGCATAAGGTATATTGGAAAACCGGGAATGTTATTGATTCCTGCATTTTATGAGATTTTTTTAAGTATCAATTTTATCCACTGCGTGAGTATCTTAAAATGGCTTTTGATATTTTGCAAAATGGGTTTTATTTTGTAAAACCGATTCCCTAAAGCGAGTTTTGGCATTTTAGCCTAGAACGTTTTGACGATATTTTTATGACGGTATTTGGTGTCATATAAAAAACCTTATGAATATTTGAAAAATATTACCGTCATTGGCCTTTTGGGCATTTTTGAATATTTTTGGAAAATAGTTTTTAGCCTGGGGGTTCCGACGCGGGGCCCACGGCGCTGTAATATCCCGGGAAGTTTTGGAATGTTACGGATTATGGTGAAACATCTATAGTGGCTTTTGAAATTCTTTCAAATGGTGACAATCTACGATTTAATATCTCAATATCAAATGAGTATGTATTCGGTAGAAAATCTTTCTTTCTATCCAGCAACTAGTGGGAGAGGAGGAATCTTCATTTTATCTAAATCCGAGGTAAATCTTTGAAATATTTCAGATTATAGACGTTTTTGAAAATTTTAAAAATATAAATTGCTTTGCGCATTATTTAAAAACGATTTCGAAATCGACGTGTAAAATAAAACTCCCTCTCCTAAAGTATTCACGAGTTTTTGGCGAAACGTGACTCGCCCTTATCTGCAAAAGATTGTGTTTTTGGATATGGTATTACCATTCCTGTCAGGGGACCAGAAGTTGATTTTAAGCATAATACGCATATATGTATATTCTCGCCCTTGTATGTAGTATACGAGCCTCCCAACATTCGACGTTCTAGTGTTACCTATTATGAGTACTTGAGATGAGACGATACCCTTTGAAAATTTTAAAAATATAAATTGCTTTGCGCATTATTTAAAAATGATTTCGAAATCGACGTGTAAAATAAAACTCCCCCTCCTAAAGTATTCACGAGTTTTGGGCGAAACGTGACTCGCCCTTTTATGCAAAAGATTGTGTTGTCGGATATGGTATTACCATTCGTGTCAGGGGACCAAAAGTTGATTTTAAGCATAATACGCATATATGTATATTCTCACCCTTGTATGTAGTATACGAGCCTCCCAACATTCGACGTTCTAGTGTTACCTATTATGGGTACTTAAGATCAGACGATACCCTATGAAGTCCCCTCAGTAACTGAGTTGACAAGTGGGGCAAGCAGATAGAAGACATCTGGGAGATTCTGGGCAATAGTGCTTAGAATTGTGATTAAGATGATGGTGTGAACGTTAGGACGTTCCACATGCACACGTGATAATAACTCTCTTCGCCGAGAGGTAGGGTTTCAGTTTAGTTATTAATGGCCTTTCGATGATTCCTTGTGTAATGTTGTATACTTACAAACCGATGGTGTTTGGGTTTGCACGCTGCTGCTTATTGGTAACCTTCGGCTCTGGTGCTGTTTGAGAGGTGTTCATGACTGTATTACTGAATCGGAGCAGTTAGCATACGCTATGTTGTGGATAGCGCATGCTAACACGAGATGCAGAAACTACCGTATTCAACTGAGAATTCAGGAGCACACGCTATGTGATTATGCAGCGCACGTTAAAGTGCAGCAATTAACGCACGTTATGGAGAGGGTAACACGCGCTAACCGGTAGATCAGGGGCAGTCCATAGGCTACTGGACTAAGGATGGAGGTCTCGTTAGCGCACGCTAACGCTTGTAGTTACTGCACGCTAATCTGTCCAGCATATAAACTGGACAGCAATCGCGATTCCTCATTTTCGCTCTTTCCTTTCTCTCCGTGGGCGACACCAAGATGTGGAGCAGAGGCGACTAGAGTCCGTGATTTTGACCGATCTTGTTCAAAGGTGTTTTCGAGTACAACATCTTCTAATCTATTGTTCTTTTTCGGATTGAGGCAATTCCTTGATTTTCCCTTGAGTTGACATTTTGTGAATTTTATTCTTGATCTCATTTCCAACTCGATTCTGATGAATCAATTGATGTTAAATATTATTTTTGGTCATGTCTTATGAATTACGTATTTCTAATTCCGACCCTTTTAATTCGATTGACAATTTTAAAGATTCTAAGAAACTGTGAACAATTAACATTGATCAAATATTCGTAAACTCTTGGTGAGCAAAACAAGTGATCAAGGGACATTTCGTACGCCAGATGATGGCAAGTGATGCTTTCTTAATACGTTCAAATTGTGGATGCTCCCGATAATTGTGGTTTCCATCATGTGTTGGTTCCAAGATTTTGTAATATAACCCCATTATTGTTTAATATTGGGCCATATCTATCTCATGATTCTATCCGAGCAAACCGTATCTATTATGTTGTGCTTTATTTTGATTTCAACTTATGCCATTAACTGGATCGCGTCATTACCGAGATATCCTCGTGATGTCAGTAGTCATTTTGCATGCGTCAGGATGCCCAGAGACTTGGTCCCCCGACCTTATGAAATTGCTTGTTACCTTATTACCTTGCTTTCATTGTTCTAAATTTTGGGAACAAACTTTTTTATTTAAAGTGGATCGTGACACCCGGGTTTTGACTTCTTTTTCCACCCTAACTCACTTATGTTCGATGGTACCTTCTGAATTTGTTCTGTTCTTCGGTTTTTGTCGTTTGAACGAGTTGTGATACTGTTTCAAATGAATTCATCCACAATTGTGACTTTTCCCAAGTTCGGTTCAACTCTTATGAGTCCTATGCGAAATGAACGTCTTGTAATCCTTACAAGTTCAATTAATGTCTCGGACTGGGATGTTAACTTTGGAGTTGTTGTTCGGTTGCTGTCGTCCAGTTGTTGTTCAATCAATATTGTCCGATCGTTGTGATTCAATTGTTGTTGCTCGATCCTGCATCGTGGTTATCGAGCATCTCATTTCTTTAAGGTTCAGGTATCTGTTCCAATATGTGATTTTCCAAACCTTTGAGGTTGTCGGCATTATTCAGCGTTAAACCCGTATTTTCTATTGTTGTACTATTCGGATTATCAACCGTAATGGTTCATGATCATTGCACTTCGTAAACATTCTTGCGTATTGAATTGGACCGCAGTAGGACATGGGGTTTTGTGCCCGTTGTTGGCAGCAAATAACGTGTGTCACCTAATGTTTGTATTTTGTTAGCTTGACCAATATTTTGGTCGTATTCGTGTCATTGATAAACTCGATCCTTATCGAGAATCTTCGTGAGTCCATCATCAAAATTTTCATCCCTATCATTGTTATTATTGTGGCGGCGGGAGATAATTAATACTGGATGACGGCGCCTCCATAATAGCGGCTACTAGAAACAACTGTGGCACCTCTAGGGCCGCCGACTTAAAATCGATTTGGTATGTATATAAAGCCCTGGGAGGTATTTCCATAGTAGACTCAAGACGTTGATCGAAGGGAAATAGTTGAATAACCTTGTGAGTATGGATCCTACTAAGCATACTCGTTGCTTAGAGCATATCAACTATTTAGAGGCCGTAACGCAATTTCATCGAGACGCAAGTCAGGCTGTGCATGAAGCAGCTACCTTAGAACGCGAGCATGCTGCGCAGCTAGAAGCTCAGCTAGCTGCGGCACAACATACTCTTCAAGAGATGGAGACCCAATACACTCGGGCAAGAGAGGCCCTCCAGGATCAGGTGCAGCAAGAGACAGCAATGATACGGGATAACGGTGAGGAGATCCTTGCTATCCTCTGGTAGTGGGACAAGAAGTCGCAGAAGACGAAAAAGATCCTGAGGAAGATCCCGAAGAGGACCCGGAAGAAGAGGTCGAAGATAACTCTGTTGTCGTTAACCCATGAGCTGTGCTCAATGGGGGCACGCTGTGTATTGATGTTTTTGTAGATGTGTATTGGCATAATGTTTACGGTTTGAGAATAAATTGTGTATGAATACAATTGATGACTCGGACATATATTTCGACAACCCCCTTTCCTGTTTCAAGTTTCGAGGACAAAACTTCTTTTAAGAGGGTAAGGGTGTAACATCTGCATACTTTATTAATAATATATTTTATTAATGATCGTATTCTGTTGAGCATTGGTTTGGGAAGGTTCCATATCATACTGTTTGGTGCCTGGAACTGTGTGTATATTGGAGTTGGAACTGGTATGTTGGTTGTTAATGATTGTCGAGTTATGTGCTTGTCAGGATGTGTTCGTTCTGGCCAACCCCATAGTGGTAATATTGAGAAACAGCAGTTAGCGCACGCTAGACTGTGTTGCTAGCGCGCGCTAATTATGTATTGGTAGTGCACGTTGGTTGGACATGGTAGCGCACTCCATTATGGCCGGTCCGTGCATGCAGAGGCTTCTGAATCTGGACAAACTAGCAGGTAGTGCACGCTAGCGCGGCCAGTGTAGAGAGTTCTGCACCGCATTTCAAAGGCGGTGGGCTGCCGTTTAAGCCCGATAGCGCACGCTATGCCTTACCCATAGCGCACGCTAATTACGTCCAGTATAAATAGGACAGCGTCGTCCAGTTCTTGCCATTTTTCTCCTTTCCTTCCTCCATCCGCGGCTGAGTGTTCTAGACATATGGAAGTGCAGGTTTTGGCCAGACTTCACCACCCAACAACGTTTTAGAGTTCTTGAAACAAAGTTAACAAGGTCTTAACATCTTTTATCGTCTGGATCAAGGTAAATCATTCGGAACCTGAGTTATTCATATCTTAGGGTTTTCTTGAGGTTTTATGCTCTAAAGTCGAGATCTAGTCGTGGTTGTGTTAGATTATGATGCTGTAATTATAATCCTTTGCTTTTCGTCGAAATTTACTGATTAAGTTTCGAGTTTTCTTCCGTAAACATGTATGATCCAAGCTGACCCTATAGTGTCCGTTTGATTGTCCCTAAGGGCAGAACTCAGGGTAAATCTTTCCGTTTCTGTCGTACTATGTTTGATGTAGTGCTGTGTTGTGCTAGGACCTAATTGTTGTGGGAAGTTCGAGCAGTAGGTCCTTTTGTTCACCGTCCCTTGTACCATTGTAATTGAGGCAAGTACTTTGATTGTGTGTGATGTATTCCGTGTAAATATGTGGTATTCATGTAAGTACTTTGATTGTGTTTGATGTACTTCATGTGAATATGTGAAAAACATGATTTTATGAAAAGTGGTAATTTCAGAAAATGTGATTTGTGCCATTTCGTGAAAAAGTGATAATTCTGAAAGTGCGACATGTGGTTGTGTGCCAAGTAAAACCAGTGAGGGTCCCCTGGGTTCCGTAGACTGAGGCCTCTGCGGTTCACTTGGCTAGGTTTGTACAACCAGGGAGGCCTGACGAGGACTCACTAGGGAGATGTACGTATTCCGCATGGGGTACAGTACCTGTACAGCCCCCGTTGATGTTTTGTGATGATGATTGTGATTTGGTACTCCGGATTACCCGTGATGGCACTATGATTTATGTTATTCACTTGTTGTACATATCCTGAAATCGTTGTACTTGCCCCAGCTATTTGCTGACACCTTCTGGGGTGGATATACTTGTTGTGTACTCAGGTACAGGTCTTAGTGGCGAGCCGGTGCAGGAAGGGCACGAGGATGACGAGCAACACTGATATCATTTGTTATTGTGAGTTGGTGGTTGTTTTGGCATGGTCAGAGTCGTGTTTTGGTTCTGTACTCGCGTGGGTACTGTCACATGTGGTTTAATGTGTTGATGTTGGTTATGGTTGATGTGTTGGATCTGTTATGAGCTGTTGTTATGGTTGTGATCCAACATGACCATGTATTATTGGTATGTTTTGGTGATGTATATCGTCTTGAAAGTTGACATTGATTTTAAGTGTGTGAATGTCTCATTTCTACTGATGGTCATTGTTTTCTTTTATGTTGGTCCAGCCTGGTAGGTTCTCCAAAAAGAATCTACGGCGCTGTAGTACCTCTGTAAATCACGGAGGTGTTACAACTATGACAATATACATGCATGACAATCTGCATATAAAACACTACAAAACAAGTGGGTGTAATTTGTGATACAATTGAACCATAAACATCTGCACTTAAAGGAAACTATGTATGCAGATAAAGACAGATATTGCAACAACACACAGAGAGAATTCCAAAATAATACATAGGAGTTTATAGCTATAAAAATAAGGGTTCTATCTTTTATAATACCAAATCATAAAAGTAACAAGTTATATATCCTCATTCATAAGAGTATAAGTTTTTGATACCAAAAGACATTAATATCCTTAAATGTATCACTAAAAGGTAAAAAAAGGAAAGTCAACATCAACACTTTTTTGGAGGATATTTTAGTCTTTCTAAGCAAAATGGTATCAATAACTTACACTCTTATGAATGAGGATATATAACTTATCAATTTTATAGTTTGATATTAAAAAATTGATTCTCACTAAAAATAACTAGGTATAACAAACATAATAAAGCATTAGAACTGATATTACTATATTCTCAGGCATAGATCCATATTTCTGAAGACGTGATCACCAATCGAGGAGTTATCCAATATATGATATTGTTTTCTTTTAATGTCAAAGCAAACAACAATAAAGTGTCCACTTTTGCATATTGGGAAGAAAAATTGTACAGAAAAATAAAAAAAAATTACAACTTTAAACAAGTTTAGATAGAAACTATAAATAATCATTGTTAATAATACCATGTCAATGTCTTTTAATTCGGAAACACTCATGTTGCTTAATTCTGCATCAAAAATATTGGCAAAAGTCTTGACCTTTGTTTCCAAACTCCAGCCTTTAGTAGGAGTGACTACAGTGTATTGCTTAAAAGCCAAAAAAAAATCTTGTCATACCTACTTCATATGAAAGCGAAGAAATTACTTTAAATATCACTTACACATGGATAAGTCGACGAGAGGTATCTGAATGGAGAAGTTCTGCTTATATATCCTTCCTTGTTATTCAAAATTCTGGTCCATATGCATCCACAACAGCTACACTCACAAACGCTCCCATTCTCAAAGACCTCATTTCTTCGATCAAAAGCTTATTCTCATTAAATTTAAATACCACCTTATTCTTGCAAAATATGTGTAATACCCGGAATTTAAATTGAAATTTTGGTGGCAATAATTTTTTTTAAATTTATTTTTATTTTTTATTTAATTAGCTGACTAATTACCTTGAAATTATAAGATATTAAATTAGACCCTTATATTAAATTGTCTATTATGTATTTATAATAAAGGTTGGGATTTCAATGGATCGATCGGGTGAGCCGTGTTCGTCGGAGCTTTCGGCATCAATTATCGAGGCAAGTGTTCTTGCCGATATGACTTATATCATGTGAATGGATGTTATGCAAAGTGTGAGTGATGATTTACTCGTATTTATTAATCGTGTATTATAGGATTGGAATTGTTGAGATTAGTTCATTGGTTTGTATACTTGTTGATGGGTAGAGGTGCGTCTACGCTGGTTAAGTTGTTGGGGTAGTCGTGTCGTTAATCTTTGAATATATTGAGTGTTGAATGTGTTGTTCATGGATACATTGTGGTATTGACGTATTCTAAGTTTGGTTTGTAGTTGCGTCAGTCTTTGTTCGTGGTCATTCTAGCAAGTGTCATAACTATATATATTATATTCAACATTCAAAATTTGTGAAAGTTGTGAACGCTAGTGTGCGTGAGTTGTTCTTCCACCCGGGGACGGTCCGACGGGGCCTCTGGGGGCCGATACTAATGGGTACGGACGCGGAAGTGGTTTCCCACCCGGGGATGGTCCGACGGGGCCTCTGGGAGTCGATACTAATGGGTACGACCACGGGTTATCAAGTGTGGTTTTCGTGATGTTGATGTTGATGTTTTCAGTAATTGTGATATGTCCGGAATATCACAATGTTTATCCTCGATGTTGAGATATGTTATATATAGGGTCTTGGTGCTTGGCTGGAATGGCACTATAATGTGTCGTATGTATGTAGTTCCTTGGTGTCGGAAAATGGACCTTGTTATTGTGCAATGTGGTTCGAAGAAAGTTTGGGGTGAGGCCCTAACGATTGTGTAAAGGATGTTTTGCGGAAAATGACTTTGGGCCGAGACCCAATTGTCTTGAAATGGTTTTATAATCTTGGACTTGAAGTCCCAAAAGATTTTTTGTCGTTTTCTAGAACTCTCGGGTTGATATATATTACTTAGAAGGACTTGAGGTCCTAAAAGACTTTTCAGACATTTCTTTAAAATGCCGAGGTGATAATTCATATTTTCAAGACGTGAAGCATTTTACAAATATTAAAACCCTCGGAAAATCCTCTCAAATCATGTTGTTGTTGGTTTGATATGACTGATATTTGCGTGGTATATTTGATATGACTTGAATACTTGCACTAGAAAAATAGTGGAATTTTGCTAACCCCCGAGTAATCGGGGGGTGGATGTCTGTATTGCGTCCAGGTACATGCAGGTTCTTGGGGAGCTAAACACAGGATCGTTACGAATGATGATGGAAGACGAATGATACTAATCACATGTAGGCCAGTTCTGGGTGCGTTTAGTTGGAGTTCATTGCATGGTTTTTTTTCCGCTGTCGTATTTTTTCTGTTTGTGAGTGTATTTGACCCGTGCATGGGTATGTGTCCTGAAAGAGTTATGTATCCTTGAGTTGTATGTTAATGATGAAAGACCAAATCGGTCTCATGGTCCGTTATTTCGCCATGTCGGGATGTCTTGTTCAGTATTTAGCCTGGTAGATTCTCACGGAGAGGGTCTGCGGCGTGTGATATTCCCGGATAGTTTCTGGGGGTGTTATAATATGGTGGTGTAAATAACAAAATAATGTAGTAAATAACAAATACTTATTCAGATAATATTTCCATGCATAAACATGTATTTTGTTTGACTTCACATACAAACTTACTTATCAACATCATCATTTTCTAATATCCACGTGGCAATCATCGTTTGTTGCTGATCACATTTGGAGGTAACATCAATTTCCCTTGCCATGAATGGTGAATTAAAGAGTTGTGCTTCCCGTAATAAAAGTGTAAACACATTATTAACATTAATTTATATAGAAGAAAATAATCAGCAATATAGATATATCAAAATCTTACAGAATAGACATTATGGTCAATTTCAGAGTGATCTCGAACTTCAGGATTTACTTCTTCCTCACAGTCATTTGCTATTTGCACAACATCTTCCCAATTGGTGTTGCATTCATCCTGAGTCAATCCAAAGCTAAAACTGGGGGTAGGCATCTTGGAAACTTTCCTATAGAATTCATTTCTCTTGCCAACTGCTTCCTCAATCTTCTCAATAGCCGCTATTGTTTCAAGATTATTGCAAAATGCTTCATTCTGCTGCATCTCACTCATTTCTTATGGTACACATGTTTGTGGTGTTCTTTTTTCTTTAAAACTTAACCCAATGGTTTTTTTAGCAACATCATGAAATTAACTCATAACAACCATGAGTCTATTCAACTACAAATGCATTCAAACAAAACTGAATTACAGAGAAGCAACTTATAGCCTAAACTGTGTAGTTGAAGAATGACTCAATAACTAAACTCTAAGCATACTAAAAAATGAAGATTTCCTTTGCTTTCACTCAGATTGGATCTTATTTTTCTTATTAACAAACAAATACACAAATCCAATTAAACAATTACTGTGATATGGATAACCACTTAACAACTTGACAAAACTTTTAAGAGTTATAACTTACTATGAAGTTGGACATATTATCTTTGCATCTGAACATATGAAAAAAACTAGATTGTCAACAGTTATAACGTATTATACAGTTGGATCATATTATCTTTACACTTGGACAATACTATCTATGCAGACTCAGGCTTACTGGGCAACTTGACTATGCTGTAATTTTATAACTCAATATGTACTTGCATAATATTATCTTTGCATTGCTGCAAATTATATATGCAAATATCATAAAATTAACTCATAACAAAAATGAGTCTATTCAACTACAAATGCATTCAAACAAAACTGAATTGCAGAGACTAAACTGTTTAGGTGAAGAATAACTTAATAACTAAACTCTAAGCATTACTAAAAAATAAAAAATTCTGACATAATAAGATTGGAGAATTATAAAGAAAAGTTAATTTTACTTATGATTGCAATAATCTAAACTGAAAAACAGAAGGAACAGTAATGATAGGAAATAAAAAGAAATATACAAAAAAGGACGAATTTTGTGTGAAATATGAGAATTCTGAAGAAGGTTAATTTTACTTCAATTATCGAATCTAAAACAGAAAAAAAAAAATCGCCCAAAAGAAGGAAACGATCATATGAGAATCGAAGAAAATGGAAAACCGTGGGAGAAAGGGAACTTCTGGGTGAGGCGCGGTAATCTCGGAATTATCGATTTGTGGTGAATGGGTTTTTACATTAATACCCATTTTCTATTTAATTTAGATGATATTATAAATCAAAAAAATGAGGACACTTGAGCCATACATTCCTAGTTTAAGGATTTGTTCCCATTTGAACTAAATCCTATATATATAGTGGGTTTTAGTGAGTATAGATTTTCAGTTAAGAAATAAGAATATATCTATACCATTGATTTAACTATTTTTAGTGATCCAGATTAAATGCATGAAATGCAAGAAATACCATTTCCATATATTAATGATCAATTTACCAAATGAGTAATCAATCATTAATTAAGAAATAATTCAAGTATTCACACAATTCGGACCATCAATCACATGCAATGCAATCATGGAGTGAGATGTATTTTTATTTCTCAAAATATCATTCTGATATGACACACACACACACACACACACATATATATATATATATTGGATTTGGAGTAAATAATGTTTATTATTATTCTAATAATAATAATTATATTTGCATGTATGATACACATGTGAATTTTAGAACTTTCTTATAATTCAATTAAAATTCCGTTTGATATTTTAAATATCCCCCCGTATAATAATTGCCCTGATGTATATCAATTATAAAACTAAAGTTTCAAATTTTAATAAATTAGAGCAACTCAATAAATTCATTCATATTGATCAGTCAAATAATTTAAAATTTTCATGTCATTAAATTTCCGATCAATTAAAATTATATTTAATAAATTTGATTTTTAAATATAGTAATTATAATCCATGTAATACTAGCAACATTGAGTTTAGATTATTGTAGTGGGCATATTTTGTATAAGACCAATTGATCCATGCCGTAGGCCCAACAAATCCAACGGATCCGGCAGCACAACACTACGAAGCGATCCAAAGTCGTAATGGTCAAATTCATCTCGTTCTAAGACCAATAAGTTATTCACCCGGCCCAACTAATATCACGGGCTAGACATATCGGCTTTTAATAAGACGTGAATAAGTTTAAGTATATTGAACCAAATTGGTCCACTTCCACTAATAACGTGTCCAGTAGGCCCAACAGATCAAATGGCCCTATCCAATAAAAATATTACTCATAATAGAGGTCCAATAGAAATACTGGGTCCACGCTCGGTCCAGACGCCCCAGTCAAGCAATCATCTATGTAGAACAAGGCAAAGGCATCTACACACGATAAGGTATGGGAGAGAGGTATGATGGGGTCGTCTCCCATGAAGTCAGCAACTGACCAACGGGAAAAGAGGGCAGAGAGCCGAGAGGGGAAAGAGAAAAACCCTATGGGCTAACCACTAATAAAGTTAAACCTCGATAAATGAATGCTCGATAAACGAATAACCTCGTCAAATAAATATTTTTTTTCGGTCTCAACTCTTTATAACATGTTCAAATTTTTATTCGATAAATGAATAATTTCGCTAAATGAATATTTTGCACCGATCCCGATCATATTCATTTATCGGGGTTTTACTGTATATAAGAGGCCTGGTGAGTCATACGACCTCATTCAATCTTTCATACTCTCATACGCATCTATACTCTCTAACTCTTCTAAACTCTTACTCTACACTCGCCACTAAAATCCTAGCCGTCGGGCTAGTCAGATAGACTACTCTCCCGACGTCATACATCCTCGGACGCTTCATATCATCACAGAGGTCCGTCAATACCTCCCATACGTTCTGGACTCACGGAAATAACACGATCCACTATTTACATTACTCTTTTAATTATTTTATTTCTATTACTTCTCTTCTGCTGCTTACTGACTTGAGCGTTGGAGGCCCTTCGCCGGATACCCCACTGGCGCTCTTTCGTTGGGCTCTCGCATGTGTTTTTTGTGATTGGCAAGTTGTTAGGCCCGCCTTCCAGGATTACCGTAAATCCATAATTGTAGAACTCACCCTCTATAATTATTAATTAATATATCGGTATTATTGAATAATTAACTTATTTTATATTTGAGTAAATTTTTTGTAGTTATTTAGTTAAAGTACAACAGGTAAATAAATTGTAATGTACAGTAAAAATACTAACTTAATTCATTCAAAAGTCAATTTTGCCATTATCAATAAATTAGATATCTATTTAAAATTATTTTTTTAACTAAATAGTCCAATATTATGTTTAATCATTTTATATAAAATTGATTTGTTAAAATATTTCTAGAGTAGACTTTATTTTATATTATATGATGAATTTTAGGATGCATTTCCGATTTTATAAAATTGTATAATGTCTAGAATAAACTGATATTCGAGTTTATAAATTACATTATTTAATTTTGTCCAGAATTAATGTTGTCCACCGCGTCATCAAGTGCGGCATCCTCCAGGATCAGATCTCCGTTTTCCTCACCGACGACCATTTCGTTTGGTAGAGAATTTTCAGATTTACCAAGGAAGAACATACATTAATAATAATTTTTTGGGTTGTGTTAAATTTTTTCGAGATCTATTTATCTTTAAGTTACGTATATTTTGGATGATACTCGCGCGTGAGTTGGGAATTTTTTGAGGAGACAACAATATTTTCTGTTTTCTTGTGATTGTTTTTTAAATTACTAATCAATATTTTGGGTTATCCATTGGTAATTCAAAGTACGAGTTGATAATTTTGAATACATGTCGGTACCCGTGGATAATTATGTTAACTAGGCCCGTGATAATTGGAAGTGACCGATGCCGGTCAAAATACCCTTTGGTATACTGTTACCATATGGTACTTTGGAATATTTGTCGTTAATTCGAATTATCAGTCGGTAATTCTTTTCAACAGTCAGTTTGTGTCGGCTAACAGTGGTCAGGGATTGTTGGCAATAAAGAATTTAAAAAAATAGGTGGCTGTTGAATGTGATCGACCGACAGTGGTCAGTCGACAAAGATCTGGCGGTGGTCGATCAGTCGGCGGTGGTCGGTTGGCCAGAGGTCAATTTTTGTAAATGTCCTATTATTTTTTTCAAATTTAAAGCAAGTGTATAAATGTAACATATAAAATAATATTATTTTAGTGATGTTTCTTAATTATCAGAATACTTACGTTTTGAATAACAAATTTAAAATTTCTTAAATCAAAAAGCTTTTAGAAATATACATTTGAGTAATTCCCACAAAAAACATCTTCCCAAACCCTAAAAATCGGGGGAGATGTAACAACGAATTTTATTTTATTTTTTGCAAAATATATTTAAACTGACGTTGTTTGGTCTTTAAAGAATACTTGAGATAAGATGACATATTCTCCCTGGTTTGTTTAAAAAAAACGGAGCTAGAGCCGAGATTATCATTTGTTCACCCCTGCTGCTATGCCAATTGACACTATCCCGCCGCGTGGTTCGCCGTTTGCCGCTCGCCCCCTTCTTTTCGTGGGAAAATTATACCCTGCAATATAGTGTATCGTGCTTGATACATTACGTGTGATTATGTCACATATTAATTGTAATTATATTGTTTTATCATATGTTTACTGTATTTATTATTCACAATCATAAATATGCTATACACAACTGTAATTCTGCTAATAACAATAACTATCTTGTACCGTGTATTATATTTTGGGACATACCGACTCTTTTCCATGAGGAAAGATTCTATTTTTATATTTATTTGTACTAAAATCAAACCTCGAAAAATATTTGTAATTAAACTTAGTTCTTCTTGCTCTTGTTTCTATTAAACTTGAATTTACTGTATCTTAATTTTTAATATATAGAGCAAACCTTAGTTCTTCTTGCTCTTGTTTCTATTAAACTTGAACTTAATGTATTTTAATTTTTAATATATATTTTTGTATATACGTGCATAATGGGATATATTCTCTGCTGACTTCACAAGCATTACAATAAATCCCATTTTGTCTCTAAATTCGAGTTACTCGAATGTCCGATCGAGTTATTTGAATGTACCAGAATGGGCCGAGATGAAAGTGAGCACCGGAACAAGATCGTGTTACTCGAATGTCCCATTCATGTTATTCGAATGTCGACCTGTATATTTTGGCAAAATTACTCGAAATATTGTTATTCGAAAGTATAATATTTAATTCGAATATATTCGAGTAAATGCCAAATTCGATAATTCGAATATCTAAAAAATTATTGTTAAAACTTGTGCAAAAAAAAGTTCTAGTATATTTAAAATGGTACAATCATCTATTCCCACTTTTTTTTATGCCCCCGGATGGAATGCCTCAGCCGGCCCTGTCCCAAGGTCCATCGATTATCAAATTCAGTAATTAACTCTGAACAAAAAGACTGGTATATTTCCCACATTATTTACAAGCAAAATCAACAAACGCTTTGTTCCACCAGATGCGCAACGCAACATGAGGTACACTCGTTCTTCGTTTCTTGAAGGTGCAAGCCCATGCCCATAACTTCATATGACATATATACCATTTTTCACAGAATTAATATATATATATATATATATATATATATATATATATATATATTTGTATGAGTGTATCTCTAGTAAGGCAAGCTATTGGAGCTTGAACTAACCACCAGAGCCTTAAGCTTTGAAGGATCCTCAGCCCCATTAGCCCGACCCATAATCGTCTCCATATTCTTATACAAACTCTGCTTCACAAACTTCTTCATCAATACCTTACCTTCATCAACACCCCTCTGACTGACTGACGGACCAACTGATACCCTCCTCCCGACCTGCGGTCCCGAATGCGGGCCCACTCTCATTTGCCTCTCATTCTTAAACCACTGAAGTATCTTCATAGCTCTTTTCTGAGCCAACGGACTACCCAACAACGCTACTCCGAGAAGCACCTGAACAATCCCAGCCTCGGACATCTTATGCCTCTGCGCCGAACTCTGGTGGGCTAGAATCATCAAAACGTAAGCCGATAATTCTTGGCACTTGGGATTTTCTTCCCATGTCATGATTTCTATTAACCGGTCCGGCACCATGGGATTTTGCTCGATCGCCTTCTTTCCGGCTAGGGTCACGACCAAGTTCGCTAGAGTTGCCAAGGCTTTTTCGGATGCTTCTTTGACCAACGATAGCGTTATTAGACTGTCGAGGGCCCCTGTGGAAATAAAACTTCCCGCATTGTCGAGAATTGAGGAAAGGATGTGCAGTGCGTTTAGACATGATTCTTTGGTCTCGATATTCGAACTAGATTCGAGAATGGTGGCTATAGTAGGAATGGTTCTCGATGAGTCGAGGGAAAATTTGCTGGTGGCGAGGGATGATATTGAGAGGAGGAGTTGTGCGAATTCTTGCTTGGTTTTTTCGTCTAAGACGGTGATATTATTTGGTAGTTTTGATAGTAATCCTGCCTCCACCATTAGAGCCTTGTTCCTAAATACAAAGAGGCAAAGGAGAAATAATGCTGTTAGCGCCAGAATCAGACTAGGGACAGAATATAAACTTAAGGGTGAATTACAAAACTACCCTGGGGATACGAATCATACCATATGAAATGGGGTATATATGCTATACAAGGTCAAAAGAGTCCTTATTCCATAGTAGTATTATATAGCTATATGCTAAAGTCAGTGAGTTGATCATGTTAGCTCCACAAACTATCCTCAAAATCAACATACCTAGCTACCTACAAAATAAGATTATAGTTTCCTCTAGTCAAATCTTTTGGCCAAAAACTTCCCTTTTCAATCATCAAAAACCGTAAAAAGATAAATATAAATTACTCGATCCGTTCAAAATCTGAATTAAATCCATGAGTGATTATGAAAGAAAACTAACCTAAAGGGGGGGGGGGGCTAAGTTCAAACTTGAATAATATTTGATCATTAGTAAGATTTTGATTTTGGCCCATCGCCATCGGTTAAGTGATATCGACAATTCGGGTTAACCAGAGAAACAAACTCGAAGTCAAGAATGGCCGTTAGAACTACTAGGCTTGCACCACCTGGCAAGGCGTTTCATCTCCAAGTAGAAGATCCGGGTTCTAATTCCACAAAAAAACAGAATTTTTTGGGACCGGTGAACCCTGAACCAAAATGTTAGGTCTAAGACCCCAGATGTTCGATGTTGGAACAATTATACTGAGAATTTCAAGCGGCAGAAAAGTGGGGTGATTTCTTGTGAATGATAGGAGGAATCCGAGAACCATAATGCGGTCTCGCGGTTTAAACGGGAACATTACTGCGGGACCAATGCTGTTTTTCCGATGACTAATCATGTGAAACGTGGAAAGCCGATATTACAAAAAAAAAAAAAAAAAAGAGTGGCCATTAGGCCTCCACTATAGTTGATTCTTTCTGTCCACTTACCTCAATTTCTGGGTAAAAATCTTCAATCTTATCATATCATCCATTGACAGAAAAAACTTACTACTTTGTACGTCCACCTCTCACCCTTTTAGCAACTAAATTAGGATTGAATGTAAATTCCATCCCGAAAACATAATTTAATTAAATTTAATATAATTACAAATACAAACACTTCTACAATTGTATCTACAACTATAACTAAATGTTAATGGTATTACTAAATTAAAGATAAATTGATTTTTTTTTTCAATTAGATTGAATGTGAAACGCAATTTTTTTTTTATTTGTAATTAACCCGAAAATATATTCAGATGATCAATAGGTTTTGATCCCACATACTAATCCTCCGTCCCAATTCAATCAATCCTATTCAACAGATAATTATAAATTTAAATTGACACATCAATGAAAAATTAATTTTATCTTTAATTGTATTAATCTAAAATCTAATCAAATCAAGACTCAGGAAGATTCCCCCAAAAATTAAAAGAAATAATAAAAAAAAAAAGATTAATTATCAGGATTAACTCACGTGAAACAACCATTAGCGAGCTCAATCAACGCCCGAACAGCCAACCCCCGACGTTCCGCCACCTCCGACCCGACCATGGCCACCAGCGGCGGAATAACGCCGAGTTCCGCCATGGCCCTCCGCCTCCTCAAATCCTCCGCCGCCAGCTTCTTCATCTCTATCGCCGCCGCTTCTTTTTCCTCCCAGCTCCCAAAATGAAGCATCTTCACGGACTTCCGCAGACCTAAAACCCAACCGTCATCGTAATTTCCATCGTGACCCTCTGAACTTATCGCCATGCCCTCCCTCCTCAATATTCTTATTAGGCGGCTCCGGCGATGTAAAGTGCTTTTTCGGGAGGAGGAGCCGCTGCATGTGAGCAAAAAACCTTTAGAGTGAGAATTAACTAAAAGAATCTGGCCCTTTGGCCTAATTTTATTAATTTTTCTTAGTACTATTTTTCTTAAGATGGTATATATTTTTGTGTCTGACTTTTTTGGAGATGTTAAGAATTCAGCCAAAAAGGGAGAAGGAGAAGGAGACTTTGTGAGAAAATACAAAAAGGGAGCAGATAGCACATGCAGTTTAAGAAACCTGTCTGTCTGTTTCATGGGGGTTGATGGAAATTGAAATTTTCTGGTACATCTGAAGTACTGTTTGTACACGTAGACGAATGAGATTAAATAAATTTTATTTTTCTGTATATTAAAGAATATTGTATTTAATGGAAATTGATGTAATATATACACACACGAGTAATTGAATACCACAGTGTCGAGCGACTTAATATATGTCGACTAACAGTAAATTTTAACAAATACTCCTAAAATATTTAATTAAATTAAATTAAAAAGATAATTAATTTTCAAAAAAAAAAAGTTCTTTTTATGGTGATCTCCGATGGACCTCCGGCCGATCAGTTTCCGGCTGGGCCGCCGGTCGCCGGATACCTACGACGGCCGACCAGCAATTTTTTTTACGTCACGTCGTCGGCCAGCTTTCTGTAACACCCCAATTTCACTTTGGGTAATTACACGCCGCATGACACACAAGGGTCCCACCAGGCTGACGCACACAAGATTAAGCTACAATTCAATACACAATCACTACGACATAACGGTCCGACACAGGATACAGAACATGAGTTAGGCCTCGGCCGCGGCCAAAATAGTAGAGTTAAACAGCAGTCACGGAACGCAAACATCACACGACATAGTACAACTCAAAACCAACAATAATACAAAATATAAAACCGGCTCTGATATTACAAATACAACGACTGATACGAGCTCTCTAACATCCGGTGTGCTTATCAACTCCGTGTGCACCACATGTGGACTCCTGTCCCTCGAGAGTACCTGAAATGTACAAAACATTCCACCCCAACAAGGGGTTAGCAACAACCGCTAGTGCAAGTACAATATTATAATATTTTAATCCACAGGCATTTCCAAATCAATTCAAAATCCAAAACAGTTCATTTCACGATATTCCGGAATATCAATATAGATCATTAGTAAAAACACTCCGACAATTCTCGCAACCCGTTCCGGCCCTCAAGCCACCAAGTCCCTGTGTGCCCCATCGAGCAACCCCAGGTGAGAATGCCCACTCAAAGTATCTCTCGTGACCCGGTCCAACCGCTAAGCCACCAAGTCCCCGTGTGACTCCGTCGAGTCAATCCCCGAGTGAGAGTACCCGAGAACAACCTTTCAACTCTCATCAATATCAAATATATCAGAGAAATGCATACCATAAACTAATGCAATAAAGTACTTGCTGCATTTCTAACTCACAAAGGAACAACAACGAACAAGGCTACGGTCCGAACTATCTTCCAAATCCCGCTCCTAACAAACATCGAGGCTCAATCAACTACAATTTTGTCGGAATAACTAAAATCCATCCTAAGTTCTACCCTTAGGAACGTTTTATCGAACACCACGGGGGCATAACGGGTTTTGCTCGATTTACAAAGGAAGATTCGGAATCAATCCACAAAACCTTGAGGAAATCATGAAATCATACTTATACAACTATATTCAACTATAATCCATCATAAATTTGGAGTTAAAAAGATTGGAGAAATGGGATCCCCAAAACCCCCAAACTTCCCCCAAAGTTAGGGTTTAAAGAAGGATTACCTCAATTCCTTGGTGAAAATGATGTAAGATTGATAGATCTTTGCTTGAATTTGAAAAGATCTGAGATTCAACCGTGCTCCGCCGAAACCCTCGCCTACACAACTCTGGAGTCGTCTAGAAACTCGGAGAAGAGGAAAGAAGGTGAAAAATGACAAGTGTTGACCGCAACACATGTATTTATACAGGTGCGCCCTAGCGCGCGCTAGCGCTTCCCGAATAGCATGCGCTATCGGCCTAGGCCTGCAGTCTAGACCCTTCTGCCCAGCCGAGCTGGCATGCACCACGTCCGACAGCGTGCGCTACTCAGCCGAGTTTGCGCAATCGCTATACCGCCGAATTAGCGCGCGCAGCTGCCGCCTTAGCGTGCACTCCCTGGCGCCCAGTCCAAGTCCAGAAACCTTTTTGCCCTGTCCAGAAACCTTTCGGCCCATCCCGGTAGCGTGCGCTACGACCGAACAGCGTGCGCTACGCCTGACGAGTTAGCGCGCGCAACGATCGTCTTAGCGTGCGTTACCTGTTGGTCTGGCCGAAGTCCAGACCTCACTGCCCTTACTGTCCGGGCCGCTTAGTGCGCGTTATCACCCGACAGTGGCGTGCGCTACCTGCTCCCCTAGCGTGCGCTACTAAGTTGCCTTAGCGTGCGCTAGCTCGATCCTTGTCCCACTCCAGTGCCCTCTGGACTGCCCCATGCTGCCGGTTA
Source organism: Orobanche coerulescens (assembly GCA_033398695.1). NCBI lineage: Eukaryota > Viridiplantae > Streptophyta > Magnoliopsida > Lamiales > Orobanchaceae > Orobanche > Orobanche coerulescens. The sequence goes on along the minus strand of CM065813.1, from coordinate 12,274,291 downwards.
GCGTGCGCAATCCTTCCGGCAGTAGCGTGCGCTGGCCTACGACCTCCATTGCGTACGCTACTCGGATAACTTTGCGTACGTTAGCCCTAGGTTGTGAAAGCGATACAAACAGTACGACCAACCGTTATCGAATACTAGCGAAATATTGGCAAGAAACACAACATACAAGCTCAATCTCGAATCAAACACATGATACCAATATTCGAAAAATTACAAACCAACCCACGAGGTTCATGAATTAATAATTGTAGCCAATAAAAGGTAAGGATATTACACTTTCCGACGGGCCTCCGGCGATCGGCATTTTTTTATTATTTTTTTATTGTCAGGCGGCCGGCGGACTTCCGACGACTGGCAAGTTTCTTTTTTTTTTTACGGCAGACCGCCGACCTGCTTTCCGGCGGGCCACCGCGGACGACCGACGGACCTCGAGTGACCGGCAAGGTCCTTTTTTTTAAAAGAAAACGCCAAGCCGCTGGTCTGTTTTCTGGCTGGCCACCACCGGTAGACCTTAGGCGGCCGACAAGTTTTTTTTTTTTCTTGAACGCAAGACCGCCGTAACTCCTCAACCTGAAGTTCCGCCTGAAGAAGCAGGGGCAAGAACGTAGATGAGGTATGGTGGTCAGTTGGTGGCCTATTTTCCGACGGGCCACCAGCGACCGGCGGACCTCCGGAGACCAGCCATTTTTCTTTTGAACGCCAAACCACCGCCGACGGACGGATATTTCTTTTGTCAGGCAGCCGACCTGCTTTCCGGTGGGCCACCTACGACGGTCATCGGACCTTCGATGACATACTATTTTTTCGAACAAGGAATATGGTAATTTAATTATTTTATTTCAATTATATCACCACAGCCGTGCCATTATGACACGAGTTATCTCTAGTATATGTATGTTGTGCAAACCTATTTTTATCTTACTTAAAAACATTATAATATGATAATTTTAATATAAAAAGTATATTATTAAACATTTAGTATTAAGGATTTTTTTTTAGATCATGAAAGCAAGTCTTTTGGTATAATAATAAAAAGAAATTGCTTGTTAAAAAAAAATATTATTTTTAAATCTGAAAGGGTGGAGTTAAATATTACCCATTACTTGACTGGCGTTTTAGCGCACTGAAATTAGTGTAACATTACCTAAATATTGATATAATAAATCAAAGTCAAATTAAGGCTAAGGATGATGGGTAATGGAGCGACCTAATCTTTTGGATTTGCTCCTGAGTGCCTATCAGGAGTATTTGTTCAGGATTTATTGAGATTTAAAATTTTAGTATTGAAACTTTTGAACAAGAATTTTTATTTATTGTAGTATTCAGAAATTTATTTTCTAGATATTCTAAAAATAGGTGATGTACATTTAATATTTAGTTATATTAATTAAAGATAAAAAAGAAATAGTATTTTCCTGAAGAAAATGAGAGAAGCTAGTAATTGTATTTTTTAATATAAAAAGAGGAGAGATGAAAATAGCTTTTCCTTTTAAATGTAAAAAGGGGAGAGAGTGAAATGATGTATAGAGTGGATATATAAAAAAATTATTGGCTGGGTATTTGAATTTTGAATTATAAAATAAATGTGGGCTGAATCCTAGATTCCGGATCCTAATAAAAACACCACTAGGAGTTTTTTTAATTGTTTTTTAGTCTAATATTGATAAATTATTTTGTAGAAAAATTTTATTTCGACCTCGTGAAAGAATTTATATTATTATTATTGGTCGGACATTTTTTTTTCTGGACAAAACACTTATTTGGTGCTTCAAAGCACACGTTTCTACTTATCAATTCACATATTCCATTAATCACACTGTTATTTATTAATCTATATTGTTATATCCTCAACTCAAATATTTTGTTGTGTAAAAATAAATAAATTGTCATTTTTATTTTACTCTAAAATTATAATTGACTGTTAGATTGGGTAATTGTGGTTATAAATCTAATATAATGATCTTTATTAATATTACACATCTATACTACTTAAAATGTATTCCCCTTAATTTAATGCAGAAGAGGGTTTGTGTACAAAGTAAAGGTTATCCCCCTTAATATTTGTCAATTTATTCCGAAAATGTTTTCTCTCACATTATTTTCACCGCAAGAAATTATATTGATCAAAATAAATAATGCCAAACCAACTGTAAAAATTTCTGAAACTATATATATTTCCTTCTCTTGACTTATGTGTTTACTCTGTTTATCAACTGTTGAAGACTTTGTCGAATTAACCTTACCAACATACAGTTGGTATATGTTAATAATCATATATGTCAGAAAATCATCATCTAATGTTTCTGATGTTAATGTTGAAATAGTACAAATTTTCGTTTATGATAAACTCATCTTGAATGCTCCCAATAAAATATGCAGGTATGGAACACCAAAGGGCTGCGATTTTTCACCCTCAAAGAATACGAATCACTCTTACCATATATGATTATTAATATAGAACAATAAAACAGTAAATATTAGTATTCAACTGTACCTCATATTTTTTTTAAAAGAGTGTCATATCATAGCACAAAGATGTTCTAGGGGGGGTTATTCCCTTACAAAGCCGATATTTCCTGGGGGGCCAAATCCCAAACATAGCCACAAAATGAAAATAAAACAAGCTAACTAAATACAAGAAAGCAAGTAAATTTTTTGGGAGGCCAAATCCTAAACATAGCCACACAACAAACGACACAAACAAATATCTTCAACTGAGTGTCTGGTTCGAGCTTGAATATCTGTTGAAATGCACCATGAGTTGTGTAAGAATTAGGTACTTTAACGACCTACCTAGGTCATGTTTGAGCGCCAACTGAGAATCTGGCCTTGGTTCAGAGCCAAAAGTGAATCCAGCAAATCACCAGGAGCCATCCATCAATGAGTCTTTAGCGCGAGCTTGTGCATCTTGAAATATGCAGATACGAAAGGACCATGTCAAAAGCCAAATAAAGGTCTAACAAAATCCGCCACAAATACCTACTTCCTCATTACTGCAATGCGTACATACAAACCAACTTAGCGCTCCCCAACGTAGAGTATAACCAATTACCGCATTTCTCCATGATTCTTCGATATTCAAGGGTTCATTCAAAATTCCCAATCCAGCTCCTAAACAGGAGCAATCCGTCTTAGATCTTGAGCGCGAGCAAGAGCATCTTGGAGTATGCAGATACGAAAGGACCATATCAAAAGCCAAATATAGGCCTAACAAAATCCGCCAAAAATACCTACTTCCTCATTACTGCAATGCGTATATACAAACCAACTCAACGCTCCCCAACGTAGAGTATAACCAATTACCGCATTTCTTCATGATTCTTCGATATTCAAGGCTTCATTCAAAAATTCCCAATCCAGCAGTTGAAAATGAGCCATCCGTCTTTGATCTTGAGCGAGAGCTTGAGCATCTTGAAATGCAGATACGACAGGACTCCTTTGATAGCCAGATACAAGTCACACAAAATCAGCCATAAACATCTACTTCCTCACTACTTCAATAAGCAAATTTAAACCAACTTAGCGCCCCTCATACGCAAGGTAGGAACAAATATGCACCACATCTTCGTGATTCTTCGATATTCAAGGTTTCTTTCGAGGAACCCAATCCAACCATTAAAAAGAAGCCAACCATCGAGTAACCTTACGAACAGTTAGAGAGTAGGCTGAAAAAAAAAAGTCCTTAAACAAAACCCAAGCACCTACTAAGTCACTTCTCAAAATTGGGCCCAACTCCAACCCAATGCCGGCCATACACTGGGAAGGGCCATTCCGTCATCTGCCTCGTGACCTTCGATATCTGAGAAGAATTCGTGGACTCAAGTCAGCCACTATTAAGTAACAAGAGCCATATCGGAAACCAGCTCAAGTCGAGAGCCAAATGCAGGTCTCAAAAAACTCAACCACCAACACCTACTACTTCATTACTGCAATTGAGCACAGATGCACCAGCACCTAAAGCTTCCAAGTTCAACATCATGGTATGGTTCTTTGCCATTACCCACTTCTGACCGCGCTGTTGTGACGCGTCATAATTAGTTATTTTTATTTTTCTCGGCTTACTTCTACTAACTAGTAGTATCGGCAAGTAAGGGTCGATCCCACGGAGAACGGTAAATCAATTAGACTAATTAAGGATTAAATACTTTTAGCAATTAAAATAAAAAAAAAACGAGAAGGGGGGTTTCAATTTCTAATCTTAACTAAAATAATTTGCAAAAAATAAATTAAAATAAACAAGGGAAATAAAAATCGAAAATATCAATTAAAGAATAATCTAGTCCTTAGTTCCGTTATCCATCATTTCGAATTAATTCAAGTTTCAATGCAACGCTTATCTCTTCTCTAATCTCATGAACTCCTATTCCAAAGCCAACAACAAGCTCTGTTGACCCCAATTATTTCTTAAGTTTATTCAATTAAAACAAGCTCTTTAATCGAACCTATCTATACGGTGGATTCAAAACAAGCTCTTCAAATCTCGCTCGCTAGATGCATTAAAAACCAAAATAATGGAATAGGCAAGATATTAAGTTCATAAGCTCAACTTAAGGGATCTCGATTTTGTGTTACCCAATTGGGAAAAATCAATTGTTTGCTACTTGTGAAATTAAAATTACAACAATTACGGATTACAACTCAATTTCTAGCACAAGACATAAAATTCCTAATCTAGTTGGCCAAACCAAATCAAGAAATTAAATGGCATAGTCGTGAATTCAATAACACAAAAGTAATTCAAGAGAATTCGAGTTGAGAATACACTGCGGGATTAAAACATGAAAAATTCGAATACGGTTTCAAACTTCACTAAGAACTAGAATAGAAAATTAGCCGGACATGTTGGCTTTAGAAAACAGCAAATTAAAGATAGACATGAAAAGAAAGAAATTCAAACGGTATAGTCTTCTTCTTCGCACGTCGGAATCGGTTCGGTTGCTCCGGCGAGAAACGGTTCGTCGCTCCCAAACTCCTTCTACTCCAGCCGTTCCCCTTCTGCTCCAGCCGTGAATTGATGTTCAAAAACTCCAATTAATTCCAGCTCTCCTCTCCTTTTATAATTATTCCTTATCTCTTAGTTTCCTTCTTTAATTAAAACTCCTTCCTTCTTGAGTTTTAATTTTCTTGGAGTCTTTCTTCCCAAATCTATTCCAATTCCTTTTTCCAGCATATGGACCGATTTATTGCCTTGTGGAACTGATTGGGCGATTTTTGAGTCGTTTCTTGGGCCCCAAGTAAGATTATTTTAAATATGATCGACACTGTGTTGGAATCGACACTGGGCCACCCAGTGTCGCGCGGCATTTTCTTTATTTAAGCCCAAATCACCTTGGCTTGGTCCGTTTGATGAACCAAATTACTCTTTAAGCTTAAAAACTCCATCAAACACCTAAATTAGACAACAAATTGCCAAGTGAAGTAAATTGCATCCAAAATATAAATATATGGAAAATAACCAAGTGTGCCAACATAAAATCCATTAAAACCTTATAATTAACAATGATTTTAGCACACTATTTTTGTCCTATCAACTTCAAATGCCGACAACAACCAAAAAGAAACCTCGAAAATGCATAATCTCCATCTGTCTGTTGCACAAACCACAAACGCATACAATCATGCAATTTAGAAGATCCAGAAACATTCATCAAGTTCTCTAACAACTCAAAATCTGCCATTGGAAATATATATATATATATATATATATATCAAACTACAAATGGTTTTATGATTCGCTATGCCAAAAGTGCCAAATAAATAGGCAAAAAAAAAAATTATGTAACTTATTCATATTAAAGGATTACATATGAAGAGATTATTTTAATTGTAACTTTAATGTAAATATACTAATTTAAATACAAAAGTTCATATAACTAATTACATAGACTAAAATAAAAAGACAATAACAATAAAAAAACATATAAACTTCTCTAAAAGGCATTTAAATTCCGCCATCTGCTCATTCAACCGTCTGCCCCAACATTACGTACAAAATACGTAGATATTCAACCAAAGACCGTGCATCGCACGGGTTGGATAATCCCTCATATACCTAATATTTAGACTAAGACGTGTCCTTAATTGAACAATGAAGGGTAAGGGTCGGTTCCCTCCATTGAGAGACCCCATATAGTGCATCCTCTGTCGGATGCACTACACGTGGCGTGCATGGACGGTGCAGATTGATGCACTAGATGGAGCATCGATCTGCACCGTCCATACACACTACGTGTAGTGCATCCAACAGGAAATGCACTACGTGGGGTGTAATATGGACGGTACCGTAAGAGTCTCTAAGCCACCTAAATCTTTGATCCTGATTCCTCAGTGATTGAGCTTTCCAAGGTTTGAAAAAGAAGTCATATTATAAACAGTTATAGACCTGGTTAACATTACTCTCTCTCTCTCTCTCTATATATATATATAAATCACACCGCCAAACACACTCGTGCTTTATAAGTATCGTACAGCGTGTTTTACTATTAATTTTATTATAAGATTATTATGAATATTTTATCTGTAAAGCATGCGGTACAACACCCATGAAGCACGAGGTGTGTATGGAGGTGTGGTTCAGGGTGCTCTCTCTCTCTCTCTCTCTCTCTCTCTCTATATATATATATATATATATATATAGGATCATATGAGAATAATTTTTATGCTGTAATTGAGAATAAATCTAAATAATTGATATGTGTGATGTACGGTCCAAATTGACTTATGCATGCAATATATGTATTTCATGCATCAAACTTGCAATGCATAAAAACTCTGCATTATATGCATCAAAATATCGATGCACTAGAATATTACATTCTATGCATACATTTTTGTGAGAATAAATATAAGTCATCCATTTAATCAAGATCTATGGATCAAATTCATTCTTATTTCTTAACTGAAGTATCATTCTCACCAGAACCCACTCTTATATATATACTACATTTGTTCTCTTATAACCGCAACATCTAGACTTTCACGCTTGTCAATGCACAACTTTGATTACTAATATCTTCAATTCTTTATTTTTAAACATTATAAAAAGTTGATATTTTGAAAGTATATTTCAAGATAAATCTAATAAGATCTCACATGAATTATTTTTCATATGTATAAATCACAAAAGATGGTCAAAAGAGTATGCGAACAGTGTAATAGTCAACACGTTGCAATAATAAGAGAACGGAGAAAGTATGTATATATAGAACGAATCTAATAAAAATGACTTTTTGAGTAAAAAATATAAATAAATTTGTACTATTGATATTTGTGTGATCTATAATCCAAATTAGCGTATGCATAAAATGTAACAATTTCATGCATAATGTCATGCATTATATGAATAAGAATATCAATGTTTTAAAATAGCTAACTTTTTCGTGAGAATAAATTTTGATCATCCATTTAACCAAGATTTATTAATTAAATTTATTCCTATTTGTTAACTTAAACCACATTTCTACTAATCACCCATACACATATATAAATTAAGTAAAAATATATACTCCATAGGCCCAAAGATTGACAGAAGGAATATATTTAGTGTACTTTACGTAAAGATTGGTATAAATAATAATGATAAATGTATGGTGGATATTAAAAAGTAAAATATTGATGATAAGTGTGTAATGGAGATTAAAAAGTAAAAAATAATTGCTTGATTTAATTGTGAAAAATGATATGTTTAAACTTACTAAAGTGACAACTTTTGAGAGAAACGTAAACCTTCGGGATGGATGGATGGAGTATATAATAGCAAAACATATTTGTAGCATTAGGTTAATTTCCTCTCCTATGTGGTTTTTTTAATTTTTAGACTCTTATTTATCTAAAATCTTTTATCACACAAAAATTTCGAGACAATCATCATCCTCATCACTGGTGTCATCGTCCCAGTCCAGTTCAAAAGAGCCTGCAGATTTCATCAGTTCAGTAAGTCCAGTTAAATCCTCCAGATAAGTCGGATGGTTAATGGCTTCGAGTATGAAATCCAATCCCCTCTTTCGATATTCCGAGACCACCTGAACAACGTAAAACGATAGATATATTATCCCATTGTTAAAAAGGCAAAACAACCCGGTAATATATTTAATATGCCAAACAAAAACCATGTAAATGTACAATTCGTGAATGCACCATAAGACACTGCCTCATGAGGTCGCCAAGGATACTTCAAAATATGCAAGGGGGAATCAACCTACTTTTTCAGATGATTTGTGGACGAATGGAAAATAGCCAATGCCGTTACCAATTCAACGGATATACTAATGGCGTTCATTTCTCAATGGCACACGTGGACAAACAAAACAAAAATGAAACCGAAAAGAAAATGTCAATCGTACCGTAAAAAACACATGACTAGAAAGTGAGCTTGTACAAACTTACGCACAAAAAAAAAAAAAAAAAAAGATGCCAAAGTTCTTACCGTAGAGCTACAAGCAGTGCAACTTGTTGAGGCTTGACCAACGAGGGTCATCTGAGAAAACTGAGAGACGGAGCCTCGAACTTGATGGGGTAAAATACCAAGAGGTTGCTCATTGCCAGAATCATTTGAGCTAGCAAATTCAGCTTTGGCTAATATCCTGCGCGCATATCACATAGAAAACAATATATATATATATATACATATCACATAGAAAACAATATATATATATATATATATATATATATATAGCAACGAAAGGAGCTCAAGAATGAAGGGTTAGACAAATAAGCAGCTAAATCCTCTGTTATCCGAATTACAAGATATTATTCGAAATCATAATTTGCAAACGGACATACCCAGATGGATGATGCAGAATTCCTACAAGAAGTTCAACTGCAAGAGATGACGCAATCGGAGCAAGCCCTGGACGGGTAACAGTGCATTGCTGGTCTAACGTACGGTTAGTGGTTGACTGTCAAAAATCAGAATCGTGATGCTTCAGATAGTAACAAAATAAATAATAATAATATATCACGAATATTATCAGACATTAGTTGCTTTCAAGACACTTACATCGACTGGAGCAACAATGTCGTTGCAAAAATAACAACCTAATCTCTGGCCACAAATGTTGTCCGTGAAAGAGACAGTTCCCGTTTCAGCAGATTGAAATACATTCACAGCTTCAGATTTTATTTCATGAGTAGCGGTCAGTGGACCAGCTCCATGGCGCATAACTAGAAAGCTATCAAACCCTAGTGCAGCAGTAATGGTGATCTACAATGAAAGGGAAAAAAAAAACGAAAATAAATTAGTAAAATAAACATATTCTTCTGTCTAAAATAGATTCTAAAATCAGATAAATACCAAGTTCACGATAAGAGTGGTGTAAAACTCAATCTTGAAGGGGAAAAAATGAAATGGATTTTAACCTTGTTGGCATCGGCACAAAAAAGAGTTGGAAGCCATCTACTTTCGCGTGTATCAGTTAGCAAAAAAATTACATCATGAGATTCAATCAGATCATGCAAGTGTCTGCAGTCCTCAAGCACGCTATGCTCTTCTTGGCTTGTCACGGGATGCCCGGGCATTGGGATAGCCATTACAACAGATTCGGCTTCCTGAGACGGAGCACAACAGAAAGGGAATATAAGAAGACATTCCCTTTAGATGAAGACATCAACATTACATGAAATATATATACTACTATTTACCACTGCCGGAAATATTCTACTCAGACTTTTAACTGCTGCTATGGCCTTAAGTTCACCACCATTCAGGCAATCATCCAACGTATACAGAGACTGCCGCAATGGATTAGACATGGAGACTTTACCACTATCGAGAAGTGTGATCTTTCGAACACCCCAAGCCTGCAATTTTTTTATAAAATAATAAATCAAAATAATATTTATTTAATTGAGGTCCGCACAAGTATATATCTAGGATTCTCAAGTGCATACCATGAGCATTCGAGCAACCTGGCATCCAAGTGTACCTGCTCCTAGAAGAAGACATCTTATAGATGATAAGACATTAAGATTTAACGAGGGCAGTTGCCGCCATCTCATTAGCTTTAAGTTCAAATCTGCAGCTTCAATCGCTAACCTGCCGAAATTAAAGTACAAACTGGCGATCAGAATACCATGGCGTGGTTCCGAGTGGTTGAGTGATAGTTTATGTTACAAATACCTAGTTGGATCCATTGTCTTGGCAAGGCTGATACACCTTGATGCCTTTTTTCCTCTGTTATTAAGTTCCCAACCAACAGCATTTGGCATATTTTGGTAATTTCTTAATTCTATATAAACAAATGCTCATATAAGAATGCATCAAAACTGCAACTGCTGAAACAAGAAGAGAACTTTAAAAACAGCTGTTACCGTTGCTGGTAGATCTACCTTGTTGATTTGATATTGACGCTTCCCCCACCAATGATGATTCCAGATCAGCGAAACCACGATTCTCACGATAGCAGAAAAACTGAACCTTTTGAAGACCCCATCTTCTGTAAATAAACCACAAGAAGTTCCGAAGAGGCCAACCAGGATTATTTGGAAGATGACAAGGGTCATAAAATCCAAACAGGACCTGCATGGGGGGTTACAGTCATGCAGTCTTAAGTATTCATTTATTTAGGACAGCTGAACTTAGTTGGTGAACTAGAATATTAATCATCTTCACTGTAAATAACTTGAGTTAGACTATATGTAATGTGCTGTTTGAATCTTAATCATGGATTTCCTTTCAATTTGTATATGACAAACCTTGAGGCTATCTCTCCGGCAAGCTTCAAACTCAGCCAGATGCTTAATAGTCACGTCTGAAGTTGAAGAAATAAATAACAGGAAAAACGGAACATCTGTAGGAGACTTGACTTTTTAGGACGTGGACATAATCATAGGAGAAAAAAAGAAACATTAATTCACAAACACTGAGGAGATCTTCTACCTGTTGTTGAGCACGTGTTACGCCAATCATTACAAGCAGTTGTTACCGACTCTACCTATAAGCAAAACAACACATCTCTAAATCGAAATGGACATCTCAAAGAGCTACTGTAAAACTGACAAATAATATATATATATATATATATATATATATATATATGAAGCTCGAGCACCTCTTGTGCGCTAAACCACAGATTAGCTGGCTTCATATCGACCACAGTGGCTGGAGGGTCAAGAATCAAAGCAGGGAAAGCAAACCAGTACTGAAAGCTCCATTTTTTCAAGTCGGCGAATGAAATAACAAGGAACCTTAAAAGAAGACTGCTCTCCTTCTCAACTTCGCCTGAAAGAATGTCCTCCCAGATCTGATCATTCACAAAAATGTCAAATGAGTATACTTCCAACTTCGAGGCAGGGACGGCCCAACGTTAAGAGGCCTAAAGAAAATTTTAAAGTGAGGCCTAATAAAATATAAATAATATTTATAAAAAAATCAATTTTACAGAGTTCAATATTTGAATCTAGGACCAAAAAGGGTTTGTGCGTTAATATTGACCAACTACGCTACAAAAGCAACATGTAACTATTTTGTCATACTATGTATTTATAACTAAAATAAATTTTTTTGAGGTCCTTTTTTTCTCAAAAATTTTGAGGCCTAAAGCCCTTGCTTGGGTCGCTCGGCCCTCGGGCCGGCCTTGATTCGAGGTCAGTTATGAGATGGAAAACTTTGGAGTAATCACCGAAATCATCTATCTTGAATAATAAATCATTTGTGAGGCGACCACAATGAAAAAAAACACATAAAGCAGAAGATACCTTTTCTGCTTCTGCCTTCAGTAAGCTCTGTTTGTCAAGAGCCTGGAACCCCTCCAATGTGTTTGTATTGTAAAGAATGCCAGGGACAGGGCATCTATTCCTGTTCCCACGACTTATTGCCAGCGTAAGTGACTGTTCACTAGATTCCAGTGGCAAAGATTCAGCAAGAAGAGTTAAACGGTTCGATACTTGATGATGCAAGCAAGGTGCGTAGAAACCTTACACGAGAAGACATAGTTAGAACCGTCAACAGCAATGGTTTAATTTCTGGAATCAATAAGCGGTCTGATTTATAGTACTAAACTACACTATTAATTTTACCAAAATAAACACTAAATTTATATCCAAAACTTTTTATTAGATTAAAATATTCAATTGCTGGGAAATAAACACAGAGAAGACACGAGCTGTATAAAATCCAAGAACAAAAATGCCAAAATGAATGCAATTAAAACCAGCTAATTATAACTCAAATAAAAAACAAGCTTGAAGATCGTAAGTAGCCGATGATGACTAAGAGAATGCATACCCGTGATAGGAATAGGAGACTCATCAATCCCCAGCTTGTTGAGCTTCAGCGATGATAATCTATGCCAGAAACCCTCGTCCACAGCACTTTGGAAAGGCGCAAATTGAAGAATGGACTCTTTCCCCTGATCCACCATACTAGACGGCATACGACCCCTCTTTCTACTTCAGCGTTGAGAAATCCAATATGAATTTATCAATATGGTTTTCAGATAGAGTGGATTCATAGAACCCTGTGGTTAAACTGTTGTTATGAACTGAATAAAATAAAACTAAACCAGCTAGGAACAACAAACCTGTGGGGATGGCTGGGGAATGACTACCAGTACCAGCCAACGAAATTGCGGAAAATTTTGATTCCGAGTCAATATTCTGCAAACGGGTCGGAATCAAGTCGGGTATGCGTGAACTCGGGTCGAGTTTTGTTTTTTCTGAAATCGAGTCGAGTTGTCCCGGGTCGAGTCGAGTATCGACTGAACCTGTCGGATTCGGTTCGGACGGATACACTCGGGTCATTCGAGTCGAGTTGGGTATAAAAACACTAACAAATTAAAATTAACCCCAAATTTCTAGTTATTTAGACAAAAAATATTTTTTGGGGAAAAAAATAAAAAACCTCATTCGGTATACGAGTCGAGTCGAATTCAGGCCAGACATTCGAACCCTCATCGGGTAATACGAGTCGAGTCGAGTAGACTCGACTACTAAAACGAGTTTATTTTTGTAGCCGAACTCGACCTGGTCGATGGAGTCGAGTCGAGTCGAATCGCGTGTGCTGAAAACGGGTCGAACCCGAGTCGAACCCGAGTAGAGTCGACCACACTTGCAGCCCTCTCAATATCGTTGTTAGGTTTAACAGTTTTATGATAAAAAAAAAAATTTACCACAAAACTTAAGTTCCCTATCTGCTCTGAAATTGTCATTTTTAGCAGATTTGGAATCGAAATAAAGAAATTCGATTCGTTTCTTTGTTAGTTCGGGTTATGATGAACAACGACCACCCCAACAATTCAATCATTCAATTTTTTTAATATTTCATTAATTTTTCTCTCTTCCACGTTATCGATATTCATCTCAACTCAACGATACGGATTTTGAGATATTTATCCATGACCATCCAACCACGCAATCAAAATATCATAAATTATAACAAAAATATAAAACTTTAGCGATAAATAAAAAATATATTAGTAACAAAAATAGCAAATTAAATTAACAACAAGATCAGGATAATAATTTTGGGAGTTCGAGAAATTTTGATATTTTGTGAAAAAAATTCACAATACATTACAAAATAGAGAAAGATGAGGTTTTGATGATCAAAATAGATAAAATATATGAGGAAGAATATAGAATTTTAATATGGAGGAATATAACAAAAGTGATCTTGTTATAAACATTGAAAGAAAGAGAAAAATATGAGAGAATATGGAGACACCAATGAAATTGTGTATATCATTATGAATGTCATAGGCCTCTAGTTATATGTACACATCTAGAGTTTCATGGGCATATTAGTCATTCACTAAATACATGACTTATTTACAACACTCTCCCTTGAATGACTATTTACATAAATGTCTACTAGAATAGTTTGAAGAAAAACCCAACGGGAGAAAAACTTCCAAACTGTTTGGAGTGATTTTGTAACACGCATAACTTGCTGCATCATACTGTTGTTAGGAAAAGTCCTGAGCAATAATTGAATTTTCTCCCCCTCATATCGATCATTCTTGTATGAATATTCATGTGCCGCCTCAGTAAAACCTCATGGGACAAAAATTGAGTGATCACAAGAGTATAAGTTTCTCCGCATACAGAATATTCATATAGGAGTATCCATGTGTTGATTCATCAAAACCTTGTCAAGAAAACCCTGTGAGAAAAACTTGATCGAAGGAAAAAAAAGTACGCCTACTCTTTCGTACTTTATTTCTTGAGGTCTAATATCGATCTTTGTAATGTCCTCATTATGCCATGAATTTGCCTCGTCAAAACCTTATTAGGAAAAAACCAATGGGAAAAATCCTAATGAAGGGAAACGAGTACACTATTCATGTTAATACGCCATCCTAGTTGCCTCGCTAAAAACCTTGCTACGAAAACCCAATGAGATAAAACCTCAGCCAAGGAAAAAGGAGTGCAACGCGTATTTTTATATAAATATGCTTCAGGCATTTTAAAAATCCTCCACGAATTAGCATAGGTATCACATTCAGTGCAAGTTACAATCTCGAACTCACATGTTGTTGGTGAGACATGTCATCTCTTCTGGAGACTTCATATTAGTTGTGGTTAAACTCATCAACCATAATATTCTAAGCTTCATGTATAAATAAGAATTATTCATTTATAATAGTAATATTCATCAAGAATATTACAATTGATTGTGCTACTTCGGGAGCAATAATTTTAAGATCCACAATTGAATATACTAAGGGAAAAAAATAGTACGAGAATTAATCAAGGCTCGAAATAACTAAACTAAAATTGCTGCTTCTTCAAGAACACTTACAATATTCTTCAGGAATATTATTTTGTATTTTTCATTATGAATTGCACAAATTATTAGATCTCATAGTGTTCTTCATGAACACATCGTATTCAACTAGAATATGACGAGATAACGTTGTCCTTCTTCAAGAACTACAACAAATCTTTTATCTTCTGGATTATTAAGTATTGGTGAATCGTGTTTCTTCTGGAAACAAAGAGGAATATGATTTGATAATAGATTTCGAGGTCATCATATATATTATTTATATATAATGCACACGAAAACATAAAATTAATAACTAAAGAATAGATATTTTTCCTCGATCATCATATGCAAGAAAGTTTTTGAAGGAGTAAATAGAATTAATACCGTTCACCAGTGTAAAAAAAGACTATTTCTGCTCGAATTTTTTTTATGTATGCAATACGTTTTAGAATCCGATCTCCACCGTTGAATTTGTAGATATGTTTTTCAGAAAGATACTGTAAAAATTTCATACCGAGGCGTTGAGTAGAGAGAAGGTGAAAGTGTGTTGTTCGATCGCCGGGATGGCGAATTCTTCATATATTCCGAAAAGGGGGAGATTTGTAGGAGTTATTTCCGAAATATAGGCATTTTCGGAGTTGACTGGACTCCGGGCCGCGGCACTACACTTGAAAAAGCCATTTTCAACCATTGTATACGGCCGCGGCAGACACAACAATGGGCCGCAGACACAACAAATGGCCGCGCCCGAATTTTCTACAAAATGGCCGAGCCGCAGACTACGGCCGCGGCCTCGCCGATCAGGCCGGCCCCGGCTATTTTTTCCTGAACGTTTTTTTGTGTGTGCCGCGGCACACTTTGCTCGGGCCGCGGCACACGGGGTCAACCAGCATTTGGGGATCTTTCTTAAGTTGTTTCTATGCGGGATTTCCTCATTCAACACCTACACATCTTCAGAGAACACAAAGAGAGAAGAGAGAGAGGAACAAATACTTGTGTGATTTCCCGGAGGTTTATCGATCGGATCATCGTGATTGTTGACAAGTAGAGCTGCAAACGGGTCGGATTCGAGTCGAGTACACCCGAACTCGAGTCGAGTTTTTCAGTTTTGGAATTCGGGTCGAGTTATCCCGAGTCGAGTCGAGCAGCATATAAGCCTGCCGAGTTCGACCCGGCCGAGTACACTCGGGTCACTCGAGTAGCTCGTCGAGTCAGGCGGGTCGGGTAGGTTTCGGGTCGAGTCGGGTTGTACCTGTTTTCTGACATTTTCTGCATATTTTTCTATAAAATTCAAATTTTTTTATTCTACAAATTTTTACTCTAAACAGTAAACACCATTTCTTACGGGAGGGGAACTACAAAAATTGTAAATTTGTAGCTGAAGAAGAAGAATACACTGAAAAAAAAGCCACTGGACTGCACCTGCACTGCACGGGATGAGGGTTTAATTAACCTAGTCGAGTCGGGTACCTGACGGGTCGAGTCGAATCCGGGTCATCTAATCGAGTACTATGTCGGGTAGGCGAGTATACCCGACTCGACCCGAGTACGAAAACGAGCTCCCGATACGCGCTGAACTCGACCGGGTCGGACTCACGGAACCGAGTCGAGTACAAAAAATTCGAGTCGAACTCGGGTCGAACCCGGGTATACTCGACCGGATTTGCAGCTCTATTGACAAGAGCTTGGTAGCTATTGGGCAAACTTTTTCACCGGAATAGATCGAGGGTTTGAGTCCGGAAGTTCGGGTATTTTTATTAGCTTTTCGTGTAAGCTATTTTGGTATTTCATTTTCTCAATCTTGTTATTGTTGTTGTATTCCAAATACTTGAAGAACGTTTATTACCGAGTATTTGACGATTGAGTTGTATACCTCTAGTTTGTACTAGGGACAATTGTTCATTGTGTATTGGTGATAGTGGATTTAAGCGGCTTCGGTCCCGTGGTTTTTACTCTCGTCTTGAGGGGTTTTCCACGCTAAAATTGTGTCTCATTATTTATCGCTTTTAGTATATCATTTGTATTATATTGTCGAGTTGTAGTTGTGTGCTCTACTCGTCGGTAACCACGAAGTTACAATTGAAGATTGAAGAATTGTCAAACGAGGTTCCGCATTTTTCGTTGTGACATTATATTTATCGTTTTTTTTCCCAACAACAATATGATTATGCTAGTAATTACAATTAGTATATACCTTATACCGTATATCATGGTGTGGGATATACCATTGAACGGAGTGAAAGTAATCATGTATCAATTTCATTGTTTAGTTAGGAAAGGACAGAGATTAATTAGGATTGATTTGGAGGGGTTTGACCGGAGTGAAAGTAATCATGTATCAATTTCTTATTATTGTTTTTATTGTTATTGTGTTTGTAAAATAAATAATAATTATTATTGTTGTATATATTATTATCAATTTTTACTATTAATAATTATTATATATAATATCAATATAATTTGTAGTATTATTAATAATTTTATTATTGATATTATTATTGTTATTGATCTCAATATTATCAATAGTATTATATATTATTTGTAGTATTATAAATAAATTCTTTATTATTATTATTATCGTAATATAAATAATTTTTATTGTTGTTTCATCTATTGTTATATGATATTATTATTAATATTTATATTAATATTATCAAAAAACATTATGTACAAGTATTATTATTGTTGTTGTTGTTATTATTATTTATTCATAATTATTTATTTGTTATTATTATTGTTGCAATATATATTTTTATCTAATAATAATATATTATTGTTCAGTAACTTCAATTCACTTCAGTTCAATTTAGTTCACTTTATTTTATTTTAGTAAAATTCAGTTCAAAAGAATGGAGCCTAAACAATGCATTCACTTAAGACACTTGTAAATCAATTTTTATATAAACACGATTTCGAGATGGAGTTGGTTCACTGAAATTTATGATGACGGTTAACAAAGCGGGAATCGCGATTTTAGCGAGGTCTCGCACTGCAGAAAATATACTTTTTTTTTTTTGGATTTCAAAAATCGGAGAGAAATAAAAAATTTACTCGTAGAGTATCGTGCTGATAATGTGTTATAAATATTAAAAGAAAGAGAAAAATATGAGAGAAGATAGAGACACCAAAGAAATTGTGTATATCATTATAAAGGCCATAAGCCTCTATTTATAGGTACACATCTAGGGTTTCATGGGCATATTAATCATTCACTAAATACATGACTTATTTACAACAGATCTCTATTTATAGATTTTTTCCATGAATTTTGCTTTTTTAACAAAATATGCAAAAACTATTAATATTTTATCTTAATATCTAAAAATAAATATAAAATAAATAATGATGACAAATGACAAATTTTAATTGGGTGATCACTTGGTCACCCTTTGAGCTCCACCCCAACCTAGGTCGGTCATCTCCCACCTTTTTTTTTCTTTTTCTTTTTTTGTTATTTTAATGTCATTTTGGTCGACCACCCCATTTGGTGGTTGTTATTTGTAGTCTTAGAAGTATATGGAACCAAAAAAGAACCAGTACCATTTTTTTCGGTTCTAATGTCAGCTCTTATGGTTTTGATTTAAACAAAATGAATAAATAAGATCCATAAACTTCTATTATAATTACCTCAATTATGTAAATCAAGAAATAACTTCTATAAGTTTAGACTTACAAACGAAATTGAAAACCCCCAGAATTTACATTTCCAAAAAAACTTGATACTTATTGAAATGTTTAAATGTAGACAAAATAAACAGAATCAAACTTCCAACCAAACATAAAACTGGAAAAACTAAAGAATATAAAATAAAAATCAATGTTTCTTCATATTTCAATTGCCCAAACCTACCAACTATCTTTTGAAAATCAATAAGACTTTACATAGGTATGTATATAAGATCAAAAATCTAGTTCTTATGAATCTTACAATTTTAAAAATGTATCCATACCTAGAATCGAAACTAAAAAAATAGATGTTGATCTTAAAAATAGCATAATATTAATATTAAGAACTTGAATCGGAATATTTTTTCCTGTTCAGTTCCACCGATTCTTCGAATATAATCACAACTCTATAAAAAAATACTTTTAGAAAAACTAGGAAAATACATTTTTTTTTCATTATCTTTTTCTTGGTATCAAGTTTTTTCATTTTATCTTACACCTATAACAATCAAATTCCTGCAATATTACACACCTCTTATGTACATTATTTATAAAAAAATACATTTGACATATTATTAGTTATTTTTTTAATAGTTATATCATAACTAATTATATTATTAAAGTTACATTTATTTGTTATTAGTAGATGTACTATTATTTTGTATATCATATGTTGTTATTAAATATATTATTGTTATTCAATATGTTGTTGGTATATTATCAGTGTTAAATATTTCCTTAGTAAATAAAGTCTTGTTTATTATTAAGTACTAAAAATTACCTGTGTCATAATGGCATGGTGACGGCGATATAATTCAATTAAAATAATTAAATTATCAAATTAGTTGCTAGAAAAAATATGTTGGTTCCCAAAATTCTACCGCTGCCAACGAGCCTTTCGTTAAAAAAAAAGGAGAAAAAAATTATCGGTCACCGGAGGTCCCCGGAAAGTAGGTCGTCGGTCGTTGGAGGTTCGCCGACCGCCGACGGCCAGCCGGAAAGCATGCTGGCGGCCTGATGTAAAAAAAAAATTGGTCTGTCCCGGAGGTCGTCGGTGATGGGCCCGCCAGAAAGCAGGCTGACGGCCTGGCGTTAAAATAAAACAATTGACCGGTCGCCGGAGGTGTGGTGGCCCGCCGGAAAGCAGGAAGACGGCCTGGCGTAAAAAATGGGTCGATCGCTAGTGGTCCGCCGGTGATGGCCCATCGGAAAGCAGGCCGGTGTCATGATGTAAGAAAAAAAGTTGGTTTGTCCCGGAGTTCCGCCGGCGGTAGTCCGCCGGAAAGCAGGCCGGTCACCGGAGGCCACTGCTGGAAAATAAGACGGGGGTCTGGTGTTAAAAAAATGGTCGATTGCAGGAAGTCCGCCGACGGTGGCCGACGAAAACAGACCGGCGATCTAGCGTTAACAAAAATTGTCCGGTCGCAGGAGGTCCGTCAGGAGGCGGCGGGCCGCCTGAAAGCAGATTGGTGGGCTGACGTAAGAAAAAAAGAAAAGCTGGTCGGCCGCCGGAGGTCCCTATCGACCAGCGGCCCTACCGGAAAAAGTTATCTGTCGGAGGTCCGTCGGAGATCTCCGTAAAAAAATTGAAAATTAATTATCCTTTTAATTTAATTAAATTAATATTGTAGGAGTATTATTTAAAATTTATTATTGTTGAATATTTAATATTATTATTATTAAGTATTATTATATTCAACACAAAAAAGATAGAAGTGATAGGGGAGGGGTACAATATTCTTTTCCGGGAGAGACTACCACAAAAAAATACCATTGTCCTTATATTATAGATATGCATTCGTTGCAATTATTTTTCTAAATATTATAAAAAAGATTTGTATGATATAATAATCACAATTGTGGTATTATTATAAAGGGTAGAGAAATAACATATAAATCATGCACTTTGAAATTTTGTTAAATATTAATTAAAAATTACAATTTTGATCTAACCCGCACTATCCTCTGACCCATGCCACATGGGTCGCCCTGCCCCACGACCCGTAGCGGGGCAGGGGGGTTTGGGTATTACTTTTGCACTTTGGGTGCCCGCCCGGTCCTGCCCCGCACTAGTTTTTAATATTTTTTAATATATTTAATATCTAATATTATTTATATTTATATACACATTATACATTTATTAATATATCTTATATTTGTATTAATATTGACAAATTTTACAAATAATAGTATGTATTATAAAAATAAAATATTAGATAAAAAATCATAAAATTATTTATCTTCTTCACTTTAAAACAATATGTTTCCCTGTACGGGTCGACCTGCCCCACCCCGCGACCCGCAGTGGGTTGATCTGCCCTGCCATGTTCATCTCGTGGGGCGGGTCTGGCTCTTCAAGTAGCCGCCACGTCCCGCCCATTGTCATCCCTATATTAACAACTATTATTAAACAATTAATTTAACCATGATCTTTTTTACAAACCAACTATCACAACCAGCTGCACAAACTAGCTAACACAATCAATTAACGCTATTGTGTAGGAGATTCTAGATGCAGAGTTCGATTCCCACTAACATCTAACAATAACTAATATTGTCTGATAAAAAAAACAATCAACTAACGCTAATAACAACTAACAGATAACAATTAATACAATCTAATAACAGCTAACATCCGACTATGGCCTAAATCTTTTTGGGTCATTTAAACAATCTAATACATATTACACAAATATTAAATTTGTTGGTAGTCGATCCGCCTTGGCGTCCACCTAAGCGCTTCGGGCAGCCGAACGGCCGAGCCGATCCCAGAGCCAAACCGGTCATAAACTGGATCGTCCCTCGGGTTCGCTCAAAGGACCGGACCGAGCAGAGACCTTAGAACCGACCCGGAATCTGGACCGGAAAGGCCGAGCAGACCCTATATGAAAACGCTCCACAATCACGAATAAGGCCGACCAGAGTAGCAGGAAGCTCAAGGGCCGACCTCATTGTCGGTCATAACAGATAAATATCGAAAGCCCGAAGAACAGGCAGACAGGACAGTAAGTGAGAGTTGTCATATCCCTACACAAAGCACACTCAAGAAGATGACACGTGTCAAAGGAGTCACCTTCATCGTGACAAATGTCATCAGCATGTTCATCCCAATCTTCCTATTGTCCTCTCATGAATGGCTGAAAACACCTATATATATGCCAGGAGACGGCACAAAAAAAAGGAGGACTCGAGGGGGGACTTCCGAAAAATAAGAAAGAGAGAGAGAAAGAGAGAAAAAAGAGAGATCTGAGATATACTGAAAAAAGAATAAAAAAGACTTGTAATTAACAAGCAAACTGGATAGACCGGCACACATTATTCTGCCCGGTTTTATGCTATCGAAAGGTCATTAATAAAAATTTAGTGATCAAATATCTTCCCTTTTATTTATTATTTTCTACGTGTCTTCGATCCATTCATCCAGATCAGCACACGTGACGTTGACCAAATCAGACGTCAACAGAATGGCGCTAGAAGAAGGGGTTGAACCTCCGACCTTGTGGTTAACAGCCACAACCTACGCTTTTCTCGTTCATATTGCAAGCCAATCCTATGCTTTTCTTTAAAATATTTCTGGTTAAGTATAGGATTCTCCATCTCTAACCACAAGTGACGAATTACCATCAGGCCCGTCCGAAGGTCCCGTTATATAATAGAGGACACCATTATGAGGTGTACACGCAGAGGAGTTCTCTATCATACATGGACGTATCGGACTACTCTTAGTGTGCACATGACGGACACGACTTTGAGCCAAACTACAATCAGAACGCAGATGTTTTGAAAGGCAATCTGCTGGCGAGGCACTTTGGCACACCTTGCGTTCATCCGGAAATAACCATACCCACCAAGGGATGGTAAGATGAAAGCATAGGAATCATCGTAACTACGAGTCGAAAGCATAGGAATCATCGTAATATGAAGTTGAAAGCACAGGAGCAATTGTGATCACGGGCTCCTGCTCGACTCGGCTGACCCCTTAGAGGTCATAATTTGAAGGATATTGAGCGTCGCTCAAAATTCCAGAGAAGGTCTCAAAGAGTCCTCGTGTCCTTCAAATTAAAGTTGCAGTCAACATACACTGCAACATCTGAAAACTCCTTCGGAATTCCCATCCACCCGCGAGGGTCCTGGTAATTCGGACGGTAAGGGGCCAGCTACCGAGAACGTCTCCAAGTATTGAGCCATGTGTTAGAAAAGCAGCGGCGGCCCTTACCAAGGAATTGGAAGTCAAAGCAAGAGTAATCCATAAAGGAGTTTTCCCCATAATCACCCGACCACCGGTCGTTGGGAGGCCACTGGCGGAACTCAAACCTCAAAAGTGATGAAAAAGCCGCGGAAAGTGGAAAATACCAGTAAAACTAAAATGAGCCGAGGAATAATCTGTAAGAAGAGAGGGGCCCGGCCGACCGAGTCACTGACAATACTGCAACGGCCGACCCAAGAAGAATCCCAGGCGTTTTACGATGACCCCGGTCGAAATTGGGACAAACCCACAGGAGAATTCGTTTCAAAAAGCAAGGTCAATATGACCCCGAGAACCTGGACCTCGTCGCCCAAAAAGGCGGAACGTCTTCTACAAAACATCCGACGATCATCAGAGTTTCCAGGCCAATGATCCCATTATGAGCACTGGGGGCCGACACGGGACCTCCTGAATCCAAGTGACAAAGCCCGTCAGAACGGAGGTTGCTAGCTAGAATATGTAAATGACCAAGGATTAATTCATTTGTCGAAAGCCATGAAGGTACAATCAATAAAATTTGACTCTATTTTTCATCTTGGAATCAAATGCACTATAAGACCGAGTTCGTCTCGGCACCTCGAATGACCGGCTCCTCCGGCACTATAAGACCGAGTTCATCTCGGCACCTCGAATGACCGGCTCCTCCGGCACTATAAGACCGAGTTCGTCTCGGCACCTCGAATGACCGGCTCCTCCGGCACTATAAGACCGAGTTCGTCTCGGCACCTCGAATGACCGGCTCCTCCGGCACTATAAGACCGAGTTCCTCTCGGCACCTCGAATGACCGGCTCCTCCGGCACTATAAGTCCGAGCTCGCCTCGGCACCTTACAAGACCGGTCCACCCGGCACTGAAAGTCCGAGCTCGCCTCGGCACCTTACAAGACCGGTCCACCCGGCACTGAAAGTCCGAGCTCGCCTCGGCACCTTACAAGACCGGTCCACCCAGATCGAAAGTCCGAGTTCGCCTCGGCACCTTACAAGACCGGTCCACCCGCATCGAAAGTCCGAGTTCGCATCGGCACCTTAAAAGACCGGTCCAACCGGCTCTTTAAGTCCGAGCTCGCCTCGGCACCTTACAAGACCGGTCCACCCGGCACTGAAAGTCCGAGTTCGCCTCGGCACCTTACAAGACCGGTCCACCCGGCACTGAAAGTCCGAGCTCGCCTCGGCACCTTATAAGACCGGTCCACCTGCATCGAAAGTCCGAGCTCGCCTCGGCACCTTATAAGACCGGTCCACCTTGATCAAAGTCCGAGCTCGCCTCGGCACCTTACAAGACCGGCCCACCCGCACCGAAAGTCCGAGTTCGCCTCGGCACCTTACAAGACCGGTCCACCTGCAGATCAAAGTCCGAGTTCGCCTCGGCACCTTACAAGACCGGTCCACCCAGACTGAAAGTCCGAGCTCGCCTCGGCACCTTATAAGACCGGTCCACCTGCATCAAAGTCCGAGCTCGCCTCGGCACCTTATAAGACCGGTCCACCTGCACTAAAAGTCCGAGCTCGCCTCGGCACCTTACAAGACCGGGCCCACTCGTGACTGAAGTCCGAGTTCGCCTCGGCACCTTACAAGACCGGTCCACCCGGCACTGAAAGTCCGAGTTCGCCTCGGCACCTTACAAGACCGGTCCACCCGGCACTATAAGTCCGAGCTCGCCTCGGCACCTTACAAGACCGGTCCACCCAGATCAAAGTCCGAGCTCGCCTCGGCACCTTACAAGACCGGTCCACCTGAGATCAAAGTCCGAGCTCGCCTCGGCACCTTACAAGACCGGTCCACCTGACCGAAAGTCCGAGTTCGCCTCGGCACCTTACAAGACCGGTCCACCTCGACCGAAAGTCCGAGCTCGCCTCGGCACCTTATAAGACCGGTCCACCTGATCAAAGTCCGAGCTCGCCTCGGCACCTTACAAGACCGGTCCACCCGACTGAAAGTCCGAGTTCGCCTCGGCACCTTACAAGACCGGTCCACCCAAGACTGAAAGTCCGAGTTCGCCTCGGCACCTTACAAGACCGGTCCACCCGGCACTGAAAGTCCGAGCTCGCCTCGGCACCTTATAAGACCGGTCCACCCGGCACTGAAAGTCCGAGCTCGCCTCGGCACCTTATAAGACCGGTCCACCCGGCACTGAAAGTCCGAGCTCGCCTCGGCACCTTACAAGACCGGTCCACCCGGCACTGAAAGTCCGAGTTCGCCTCGGCACCTTACAAGACCGGTCCACCCGGCACTGAAAGTCCGAGTTCGCCTCGGCACCTTACAAGACCGGTCCACCCGGCACTGAAAGTCCGAGCTCGCCTCGGCACCTTATAAGACCGGTCCACCCGGCACTGAAAGTCCGAGCTCGCCTCGGCGCCTTAAAAGAACGGTCCATCCGGCATAATCAACGAAGGGGGAGCAGAAAAAACGGCGGTCTGACTAACAGGGCCCAAACATAAAAGAGCAACAAAGGCCACAAAAAGATCTTGTTCATTCAAAATAAGCTCTATGTCAGAATACAAAAGAAATCAAGGAAAAATGGCACGCAGGCCATACATGGAATAAGACAGAAAATCTACTCGGCCTTGTCCTCCTGATCGGTCGCCTGAGAAGACTGCCCTCCACCTTCGCCAGACACGGTCTCCACCGGATCTTCGGCAGCTTCGGCGGCCTTCGGTTCATCATCCCCGAGAGCTTCAACCTTCAGGTCGGCCGCCTGAGACTTTATGTAGGCCTGGACCTCCTCAACGGTCTTCCCTTCCTTCATGAGATCCAATATCTCATAACAAGTGGAGATGTAGTTAAGGTTGATCAATTCCTCGTATTCGGGTGTCTTCTGAAAAACAGCCGCCCCGTCAGCGAGGCCCCTGTCGTAACCCGCAGACTCGCAAGTCTGAACCCGCTCGGTCAATTGCTCAAGCTGGGCCTTGGCACTTTGCAAACGGGCCTCGTACTCGGCCCTGATATCCAGGCACTGTTTTTCCGCCTTCTCAGCCGCCGTGGCCATCTCGTCAGCCTTCCCCTTCCATACATTGGCCTCAAAGGCTTGGCTCTCCAGAAGCTCCACCTTACCCTTCAGAGAAGCCATCTCCTCCTCCAAAGATTTGATAAGCGAAGGGCAGAGATAATGTTCCTCCTGTAAGGCCTTGAGATCGGCCTCTGCCTTCTTATGCTTCCCCGCTGAGGCGGTCAGCTCCCCGGCAGCCTTCACATAGGTGCACAACGCCCTGCCCAAAATAGCGTTTCCAAAATGGATCTGCTCGGCCGGATCCATGTCGTTGGTCACCATCTCCATCTTCGGCGTCCAGCCCAAAATAGGGACATAGCTGGACTCAACCACCGATGGGGGGACCCGATCGAGCAGCTCGGCGGTTGGACTGGCTGCTCGGACATAGTCAAGAAACCAGCGCGGTCTCCGCCCTTTCATCCGGGCACAAGGTTCTTCCCGATCCTTATTCACAGGGAGATATTGGCCCTCCAGATCAATCAAGGGCTCCTTACCCTTCGCCCGGCCCGTCCGTACGGGGCTCAAAAAGGGCACGACAGTCTCAGAAAGGGGGAAACCCTTGGTCCTGGCCATGTTATCCTCAGGCCCGGCCTCTACTCTCTTCCGCTTGCCTGCGCGCTCCCTACGCTCGGCGGCCTCCGCAGCCAGCCTCGCCACCCGCTGCGCAGGCGTCTCTTTCCGTCCCGACGAACTCCTACCCCTGGGGCCTGGATGAGGAAGATGTGTCAAAAAAAAAAAAAAAAAAAAAAATTGGGCTACCTGATGAAGACATTCGGCTCGGGTTAGTGGATCGAAGTCCCGCGGCCCAAAGATTGTCCTCAGTAATCAGAAGGTACGACTTCCTCCGATCAGCGGGAAGATCCAAGAGCTGTTCAACCCGGTCGTCGAACAAAGAGGAGGTCTCTGAAGCCGGAATACGTTCTGCACAAACGACAAATTATGAGCGTCAGACAAAAAAGGCACAGCAGCAAAGAACACAACACTTACTCATTTTTGCAACAAAGTCTTCGGGGACCCGAAGCTCGGCGTCCATCACGCCAGGTTCCCACTCATCAACCGAGCTCAGCCACGGCCCCCCCACATAGAACCACTGATCTTTCCAGCTATGTATGGTCTCCGGCACATCCACCAATTCCTTATACATCGCATGCCGGGCTGTCAAATAAAACCAGCCGGAACCAGATCGGCCGACCGACCTCCATAAAAAGAGACTGTTAATCTCTTCAAAACTGGGCTCGGACCATCCATGCTGACTAAAAAGAATTAAAAGACCCACCATCCGGGCCCAAGAATTCGGATGAATTTGGGCAATACAAAGGCCCCACTGCCTCAACCACCGGGAAAGGACCAACGGCAGAGGGAACCTTAGCCCAGACAACAGAGAGCGGTAGTACACCGCCGTGCATCCAACAGGAGGGGTGTGGGGTCTCTCCTCTGGGTTCGGAACAAACATCCGCACCACCGCGGGTATCTTAAATCGCCCCCGCCAAGCCTCCAACTGCCCATCGGTGACCGTGCTGCATATCGAGGCCGAATCCCATCCCGCCTCGACAAAAGGAGACGGCCGAGGCCGAACCCAGCCCCCAATCTCGCCACCCGTCGTCAACGACGTCGCCACCTCCACATCTCCAGAAACTGCATCTCCAGAATCCGGCGACCTTGCGACCTCGCCTCCATTCTCATCGCTCCAGTCAACGGGAGCATCACCTATCGACAAATCTGCCACTCCCGTGCGGTCTGGGGACACAACCGCCTCCTCCGCCGTGTTCCTCCGCTCCGACATCGTAAAATAAGAAAAAAGAGGAGGAAGAGCAAGCTTACCAGGAAAATCCGCGAAACCCGAAAAGAAGAAAAATTGCCGGAAAAAGATCTCTCTCTGCAGTAAAAACGGCGAAGGAAGCAATAAATAAGAAGACACTCTATATTTATAGGAGGAGACAGGGGTATTAATTACTAAAGCGGCGAATTCATAATCATCGCGAAAATTAAGAACGCGTGAGACACCGCGACGAATTACATCCCGCCACGCGTCCCCCTCGCTGTGACTCTTGGAGATCCCGAAGTCAAATCGACGCGACTCTCAGAGATATGACCCTTCAAAGGATCTTATCCACCTCCAAATCGGACCGACCTCAATCTGAGACGATTCCAGCACCGGCCAACCTGGCACGACCCTGGACTCGGGGGCCCTTGTTGGTAGTCGATCCGCCTTGGCGTCCACCTAAGCGCTTCGGGCAGCCGAACGGCCGAGCCGATCCCAGAGCCAAACCGGTCATAAACTGGATCGTCCCTCGGGTTCGCTCAAAGGACCGGACCGAGCAGAGACCTTAGAACCGACCCGGAATCTGGACCGGAAAGGCCGAGCAGACCCTATATGAAAACGCTCCACAATCACGAATAAGGCCGACCAGAGTAGCAGGAAGCTCAAGGGCCGACCTCATTGTCGGTCATAACAGATAAATATCGAAAGCCCGAAGAACAGGCAGACAGGACAGTAAGTGAGAGTTGTCATATCCCTACACAAAGCACACTCAAGAAGATGACACGTGTCAAAGGAGTCACCTTCATCGTGACAAATGTCATCAGCATGTTCATCCCAATCTTCCTATTGTCCTCTCATGAATGGCTGAAAACACCTATATATATGCCAGGAGACGGCACAAAAAAAAAGGAGGACTGGAGGGGGGACTTCCGAAAAATAAGAAAGAGAGAGAGAAAGAGAGAAAAAGGAGAGATCTGAGATATACTGAAAAAAGAATAAAAAAGACTTGTAATTAACAAGCAAACTGGATAGACCGGCACACATTATTCTGCCCGGTTTTATGCTATCGAAAGGTCATTAATAAAAATTTAGTGATCAAATATCTTCCCTTTTATTTATTATTTTCTACGTGTCTTCGATCCATTCGTCCAGTCAGCACACGTGACGTTGACCAAATCAGACGTCAACAAAATTAATATCACTACAGTAAAATAATTACAATAATGACTATTTCGATTGATATCAAATATGAATTCAGATAACAAAAAATCAATAATTGTAAGTATTTAAAGTTTTAGATAAATCTTTCTAAGCTTTCACCTTAAAACTAGTATAACACCCGTGTAATTACACAGGAACACAAAAAGAACTCTTATATAAATATATAATATATAAATCGTTCATTATAAATTTCATAATACTTCTTTACAAACTACATTATTTGTCTATTTATGATTACACAATTCTCATCGCAACAAAAGATTTCTAGTCTTTCTTGATCTTCACTCTTGATAGGGCTACATAAAGCTAACCATGACCGAATACGGGTCTTGGAAGATACATACCGACATGAGGGAGCGTGTGACCTTGACTCTTAAATATAGTCATGGTAAAGCTCATAATAAATGGGAACTGGCATATTTAAAATTTAAATGGTAATCTGCTATCTAACGGGATTAATATCAATTGTGTAATAAGTACTTTACTCTCAAAATTGTTCCCCGAATTTTTTGTTCAATAATATGGTTACGGATTTGGATAATTATTAATGATGTGATATTTCATAATCCTGATGATTGATCCATATTTTGAATTAGCATAATTGAGACTCTAACCTACGATTTCAAGATGTGATTTAGAATTCTAGAACAGTTGATGCTATTCAAAAAAATCCATTGAATATACTTGATTTTGACTTTAGAGGTCGTAGAGATTCTGCATATACTATCAGAATTGAGACATATCCATTTATCTTTTAAAATTACAGACATCACGTAATCGTTTACTCTCTCCACAATGTCGTTTGTTGGCGTCACGGTTGCTCTTTCTTCAGAAAATTACTTTATAGAAAGTTACTTATAAGTAAATGATAGTGCTTTCAACAATAGCTGCAATATGATCTTCGGCATTCCAGATTAGTAAATATCAAGAATATCAATCAAGATTTCTCTATCGACTTCTTCACCCAGCTCACCATCTACAATTTTGAGGATTCATTCGGAGAAGTCCTTAATTTCTTATAGATGGTGAGATGACATTGTCATTCGATAATTAATCTCATATTCTTGGTCAGTCTTATGAGTTTGCAATGATGCCAAAGTGAAGAACTTATACTTGAATAAACGATATATGTATTGTCCTTTAATACAACTCCATATGTAGAATTATACTAAATAATTGTGGCTAGTTTTAGTAATGTTTTTGGAATTTAAAAAACTTTTGGAAATACATAATAGATCTTGACTTATAACTTAAAATAAAGCACTTCTCAATCCTTATATTTGAAAAAAAATACATAAATTGTTTAGTATGATTTAAAATACAAAAGAAAATTCAAAACTTTCAAAAATATATAGTTGATTTCAAAAGTAGATAAATTAACAAACTTTTTAAAACTTAAAAAATAAAAAATCACTTAAAATTATTTAAAAAATCACTTCGAGTACATATGTATTCAACACTTCTTTCAGTTGATATTTCTTTTATTGATATACATAATTATAGTGATTAACTAATACAAACTAATTAATTAATATAAATATATATATATATATATATATTAAATTCTCTTTGTTTGGAATTTATATTTTTAAATTAATAAAAACGTAAAATATTTCTGTAATATAATCAATTCCTATTTATTCATAATTCATATTCCTTAATTCGTAGAAATTAATATGGTAGGTAGGAGTTATTTGAGGTATAATTATAATGTAATTAATGCAATGATGATTAGGCGAGTAATTGATTATGTGTCAGCTGAAGCATGAAAGAGTGACACATAAACACACGAAGCACCAGCAGAAGACATGTGGCAGCCGAAGCATGAGAAGCTGCCATTTAGGCTCAACGTATTCTACATTAGTATATAGGGGAGATTTATAAACTATACATGTTGAGAATCTCAAGAAATATGTAAATTTTGTAACATACTGTTATTTGAGCTTACTTGAAAATGAAATTAACTTGAAGGGATTAAGTAAAATTAACAAAAAAAAATATTAAGAATTATCTAAAAATTAAATATTAAGAAATCTGAAGGCGAAAAAGACAAAATCGATTATGTGTTTTCAAAGGAAAAGTCTTAACAAAGAATAAAATGTGTCCGAGTGTTTTTTTCTCTGTTTTTCTTGTTTTTATTTTACCGGAGGAATTGATTATATTTATAGAAATATTTCATATTTTCATTAATTAACAACATAAATCCCAATCAAAGACAAATTTAATATATCAGTTTGCACTATATATTAAAAACTTAAATTTAAAATCTCGCGCAAATATTATATATTCCACTAATTAGTTAGTTTATATTAGTCAGTCACTATAATCAGATATATCAATAAAATAAATAGCAACTGAAATGAAAGTTGCTTTGGAGTATTGCAAAAGAAGTATTGAATATATATAACTAAGAAGGTACTTGAAGTCCTAATCAATTAAATAAATCAAAATATTCTTATTAAAAATATTATTGAAAGTGTAGAAACGATGGTTTTAATCATATTTTATAAATAAACCAAAGAACTTATGAAATAAATCAATTAGTCTATTTTAGTTTTAATCTTATTTAATTAAATATAAAATAACAAAATAAATAAAAAACTTATATTTACGAAATTATATAAATACTGACTTTATGAATTTTCAAAGAGATATTTCAAATATATAAGAAATTAAATTGTGTGAGTGTTTTTTTTCCTCTGTTTTTCTTGCTTTTATTTTACATATGTAAAACTAATTGAATATCACCTTTATTGTGTTTTTCTATCTTTTCAATTTTCATAATTTCATAATTTCTAGCTTTCCTCTGCAGACCTATTTTTTAAGCAGCAGAAAAGGATATGCTTGCTTCTTGTGCAGATTTTTTTTTAAGCGGCGGCCAATAATTTAGGTAACAATATTTACTACTTATTAATTGAGGTAATTAATTTAGGTAATTAATAAATAGGATAGAAAATGATGATGTGTTAACCAAAGCATGAGAATATGACACATGAGTAACCGAAGCATCAGAAGATGACATGTGGCAGCCGAAGCATGAGAAGCTGCCATGTAGGCTCAGCATATTCTGTATTAGTATATAGGGGGATATACACATGGTAGAGAATATATTGAAGGGAAAAAAAAAGCAGTCTTTTTACCAACTTTACTCGCATCCTTAGCTAATTGTTGAGGGAAAAAAAAAGCACAAATGATCCTAAAGTCCCAGGGTTTTGGCGCACGCGGTGCAATATTTGTCTGTCAGTCATAAAGTTTTAAAAAAAGACAGTGCAAAATTTTTTTTTCCCAAAATTAACTTTGACTGTTGATGTGGCAGTCAAGTCAACGAGCCCATGTCTACCACCTAATTAAAGGCTTGCCACCTCATTAAATTTTATAAATAAAAAGAGAAACTGAAATTAAAAAAAATCATGTCCAATTCTGAAAAGAAAATGGAAAATAATTAAAAAATTGAAAAAAGCTAAAATTTAAAATTAAATAAATCTTCTTAATTTAAAAAAAAAAAAGCTAAAGCTAAAGCTAAAACCTTTTTAAAAAATTAAAAATTAAAAAGTCATCGTTTTTGAAAAATCTAAAAAAATAAAAAAAATAAATAAAAAAATGAAAAATTCTGAAAAAAGTTTTTTTTTTTAAACATTTATTAATTTTTAATTTTTTTTAATAACCCATTTTTTTATAGAGTTTTTAATTTATTTTTTTAGATTTTTTAAAAAAGAAGACTTTTTATTTTTTTAAAAAAGATTTTAGCTTTAGCTTTAGTTATTTTTTTAAATTAAACAGAATTTTTTTAATTTTTAGTTTAAACTTTTTTTTTAGTTTTTTAAGATTTTCTAATTTATTTTCCATTTTCTTTTGAGAATTGGACATGACTTTTTTTTTAATTTTATTTTTTCTTTTTGTTTATAAAATTTAATGAGGTGGCAGACCTTGACTCGTTGACTTGACTGCCACGTCAGTAGTCAAGACCAATTTTGGGCCAAAAGTCTTTTGCACGCTCTTTTTTTAAAACTTTAGGACTAAAGTTGCCGGGTCAGACAAACGTCGCAGTGCGTGCGCCAAACACCTCAAATTTTAGGACCACTGTTGCTTTTTTCTCGAAATTGTTCATCCAAATCGGAAGATGCTCCTTTTCCAAATGCTAGTCGGTCGTAAAAGCTCTGTTTCCTCCCCTCATCATCCCCGATGATCTTTGTTTTGGACATCCTCTCACTACTTGAATGATAATTCTTGAGTGATAAAATTCGGTATAGAGAGGATTAGAATATTGAAGTGCTGATACACAGTACTTTGATCTAGAGAAAGAAAGTGGGTATAGATATAAGGATTGAAGAGTCAAATATAGTTAGTGTCGGTTATTTAGAATGGTAATTCTAGAGAGCTAAAATAGGTAGAGAAATGAGAGAATAAAAAATTAAAAATTGGTATTGATTACATGAGATGTTAATTCTAGAGAGTAAGTGGGTATAGAGAGATGGAGGAATAGAAAGTTGAATGTTGATACATATTACTTAAGATAATAATTCTAGAGAGATAAAGTGGGTAGAGAGACGCGATAATAAAAAGATGAAATCTAGAGTGAGAAAATGAGTAGAAAGATGGAGAAGTAAAAACTAAATGTTGATGCCGATTACCTCAAATAGTAATTCTAGATAGATAAAGTGGGTAGAGAGACGAAAGAATAAAAAAGGTAAAATTCTATCTCAAATAGTAATTCTAGATAGATAAAGTGGGTAGAGAGACGAAAGAATAAAAAAGATAAAATTCTATCTCAAATAGTAATTCTAGATAGATAAAGTGGGTAGAGAGACGAAAGAATAAAAAAGGTAAAATTCTAGAGTGGAAAAGTGGATATAGAGAAGGGGTGAAAAGGTTGAATGTTGGTATCGATTAATTGAAGTAGTAATTCGAGAGAGAGAAAGTGTGTAGATAGATGGAGAATTAAAAATTAAAATATTAATGTTGTTCCGGGAATTATTATTCCCGTGATGTGTCTTACCTAATACTGATTGTAGATACATAGATGGAAGGTTCTAGATCCTTCTAGAGGTAGTAGGATCCTATTAGATGTCTTACCTTATCTAGGAATCCTATGTATGGAAGGACTCTCATTGTAATGCCTATATAAAGCCCCTCTATTAGTGTTATGAAGACAATTGATTTGCTATCTTTTACTTTCTCCTCAAACACGTTATCAGCACGTAGTCCCCAACTGGGCAAGAAATTCTTTCCTCTCCCGTTTTTTTTTCTGAAAATCCGAAAAAAAAAAAAAATCGTAAAACCCTAATCCCCTCCCCACCGCCAATGAGAACAACTCCGGGCGTCATCCTCGGCCGCAGATCCACGCAGGGATCCTTCCCCCCGCTTATATCTCCGACGCCAGACGACTCGAGCAGGTACCGCGGCTGCTGTCGCCTTCCCAGATTCGACCGTCCCGCAACCGAAACCCAGCCAACCAGAACACCATTCTCTCATCTTCACGATGCCGACACCACTCAACATCACGGGGCCGACGCTCAAACACACAGTCTCGTTCGAAACATACGCACCAATGGGCTTCCACACACTGCTGCTGCGGATCGCCAGAAGAACAACCCAGATGGAACGAACGGCCGATTGAGAATGGACCGAGAAGGATTTCGAGTTTCGATTGAGGAATCATGCTGAACCGTTTGCTGACCTGGCCCGACCCGGTTGCTGACCCGACCCGGTTGCTGACCCGACCCGCTCGACAGTCCTGTTTTCAGATCGTTTTTGTCCAGCCGATTGTTGCCTAAAGTTGCGACCCGATCTGATCGAAGCACCACAGGATTTTCCTATGGTTTTATGCACGTGATATTTACTGTTTGAAAACCTAGTGCAATCAATACAAAACCTATCAAAATCGAAAAAAAAAAAAAAACGAGAAACGGGAATTTCCGCGCGTAAATTTTCTGCACAGTGCAGTCGTACGAAAATCACGTTTCCTGATTCGTTAACCGTCGGATCGGTGTGAAATTTTGGCAGCAGCTTCCCAACACAAATATCTGTATATTCAACGGTCGAGATCGGATTATGAGTAATAATGACTACTGAATCTGCCGCCGAACAGAAGCATATTTTTACGAGGAAATTTGGAGATCCGACCTCATCCAATACCGAGCTACTGCACCGCCGCGCTCGAGTCCTTTTTCGGCCAAATTATCGAGCCCAGTATCCCTATCCGGGCATTTCTCAACTCTCCATCTTTTCCTAATTAATGATTCATTTGTCCATTAATTTGTACACTTATGAGTCTTACATGTTTATGTTTTACCTGTATATAGGAAAATACGTCACTCATGATGATGTGCACGCTATGGAGAAAAAGCCATATTTATCCCGTTCAAGGATCAAAGTAAATATAGAATGGAGTACCCACGGAAATATGTTGCTCATATGGAGAGAATCTCCCGTTCAAAGATCAAAGCATATATGGAACCAAGTACCCGTAAGACTTTATTAAAGTTCACGTTTTTTCAATTTCTCTCTTTTGGGAAATTTTCTTTTTGGGGAATTGGGTATTTGGGTTCTTTATCTCCCACGCTACTTTGCGGTGGATGAGACAATGAGAGGTGATATCACTCTCGGATGTCGAAGTAAACTGTGTGACGGTCCTAGGGGAGTCACGGATAATTGTTGAAAGCCGATATTTGTGGTTGTTGCATACACCACGTTTTGGGTGCGATTTGATGTCGCCGTTTTGTCGATTTTAAACCAATAATTGAAAAAAAAAATGAACATTGTCGGTAACGGTAAAGTTATGACTCATTCATGATTAGTCACGGATTTGTGACATACAAATGGGACAAACATCGATTGCGACGGATATGTCGTGGTTAAAATCGATTTGTGACGGATTTGTCACGATGAATTGAGCGACCACCACGTTAGTCTTGACCCAATCCCATACTTGGAAAACTCCATCTTTCATCTTTATTAAAATAAAATATTGCATGTGGGTGTAGACATGCACCGTCTCCTTGCAACATGATATATGAAAGAATGTACGAGTAATTCTCATGAATTTTAACATGTAAAGCAATGGCATATTGCGGTAAATACATGAATTCGTTGACCTCGATTATAGTTCGTATGACTATAGGTCCGAATATTTTTCCGAGTATTTGTAAAGGCACGTGCCTTATACATTTGACTATGTTTAGTCGATCTCATTGGATGGTCAAGACGAGTTGGTTATGGTATATTCATTATGTCTCATGGTTCAAAATGCTTAATTATGATGCACCGTGTTGCATCCATACAACATGGCTATTATGACGTATGCTTGCAATTGAGAATTAACATACTTGGTTGATCGATGCACTTTGGTGGATTTTGTCTACACTTTTGATCATGACTAGGCGCATCCTTCTTGGTATTTGTTTATGCTTTGAAAGTTCAAACGGAATCAGTGGTTTTTAAACAGCCTTAGCTGTACCGACATTCCTACTTTCTCTGCAAGTCTACCAAGTTGGAGTTACCGAAAGGATCATTAGTCGAGATAAGAAATCGAACACCCTGCTGCGTTTAAACGCACCTATGGCTGTCATTGTCATGGTTTTGCATCAACACTTATGTCATTGGATATGGTCTCAACCTTGTTTTCTCACTAAACTTGGGAAATACTAAAGCAGCCAATTAAAACATGCACTGTGATCTGAGTTTAATGATCCGTGTGGTCCACAATATATGGATAGAAAGATACGGAAGTCTAGTTTCCAGAACATCAGACCGTTCGTCCATAGCCTTCCTAACAAGGGAGTTATCGCTGTTTTAGTGAACAAAGGTCAAGCTGCGCGGAATTTTTTTTTCCAGCGATTGTGCTACCTTTTGTCCCAACCAACTGGGTTCCCATCATAAATTTGCAAGTAGTCTTAAGACACATATTTTTCAACCTCTTTTTGGCCGAATTTTCCATAGATGATGTAGTTTTTGGTATGCGTTGTACGCTAAACTATCATCTTTCAAATGTTGAAAAACACTTTCCTTGGGAAAGCCCAAAACACGCACTCTTATAAGAAGATCGAGCGTGTGCATGGTAGTGTTACACCATGCTTGTGTCGTAATTTTGCCCCTTAGGCATATAACCTTGTCATGTTATGCACTCAATATGATAGATCATTTTGATCGTATCTGGTATAAAATCTCTATGTCGTTAGAGTGTTCGCTATGCTCATATTTGTAAAATTTTGCAAGCGAAATTGAGTGCGTATTAAGCTATTTTCAAGAAACACGATATTTTTAGATTTCGGTTTATAAATCCATTGTGACTATGATGACTAGGTCATCACAATCAATGAGTGGTATAATGCTCAAGTTGTTGAATGCCGAATGGCGTTTTCTAGTCACATATGTTCCGTAACAATTGAACCATGTTATGACTCGATGATAAATATGCCAAAGTGTATCACTCATAGCATCTCATTGTGATTTGTGAGAATAAAATCTTATGCATCACTTGTATTGGATATGTGAAAGGAAAAATATTCATGAGTCAATATGGTCCGGCTTGCATCGGTTTGTGTAACTAGAAGATGTATTGGGACATTGACACATTTAGGCTTTAATAGTCCGGAATTTGGACAATTTGATGATCCATATACCACGGTATTGTCATGGACATCATTGAACAAAGAAACTAGTTGGATCAAAGACACCAAAGTACATTGGTGGAGTCGTGAGCAGGGCTCATGACCGATGATGATATTTATGTCATCCGCGTCTTGCTTTCATAAGCATGTGTGACGCCAAAGACCCCCCCGATGATCCTTTTTAGCCATGTTCATTTATTTAAGCCTATTCTTTGGCACGATTAGGAGACGACACCCTCATATGCTAAAGAGAATAATGTAGCGACTCGCATAAGCATGGTGCTGAGTCCTCCCTTTTCACCGAGTCCTTATACATACATGATCATAAGTATTAGCCTGGGTGGCTTATGATGCTATGATGGTGTTCACAAATGGTTGTACTCAAGTAATAACATTTATATGTTATGTGGTTCCTTTGACAATGATTGATAAGTTGATGAAACCTGAGTTATGGTTGTCCAACTTGCGGACCAGTCATTGTAAAGGTCGGTTCACCCACGTTTTAGACCAAGTCTTAAAGTGAAAGTTTAACGAGTACTTCCTAACATCCAAGGCTACCTTCTCACAAATTTTGGTGCCATTTGGAGACTTGGAAGGAGGTAAACCACTTAAATGAAGTTTTCACATACCACCAGCCGTCCTATCAACTAGTTCGATGTCATTTCGACCGATTTTTGACCACAAGGTTGATGGTTTTGGAATCCTAAACACCCGTTTATACATACTCACGAAATTTTGAGGTGTTTGGGGCTGGTGAAGGGAGTGAACTCTTCAAGAAAGCATTAGAGGTTCGATAAAACCAACGGCCTATCATCGGTTCAATCGTTTCTTTATGTTCGATCCCGGTGGTGCATGGTGGCGGTTTTGTTGAATTCTCAAGACTAGTAGCTACGGATATGTAGCATAGGTCAACATGTCATCTTCACCTATACCTATCATCATTCAAATGCTTAGTTATGAGTGTAACCATATGCATTTTGTTAACTGGATTGTGTTAACACTGAAAACCTTTATCGTCCACATGTTCATGTGCCAAAAGTGCGTCACCACAACGCATTATGACGGGTTATAAATGATGAATATGACATGCACTTTCACTCATAGTCCGCTTAAAATGTACCTTGGCAGACAATCTCGTAAGTCACTTTGATGAGCCAGTCTTCCCATCGTTAGGGGGAGATGCGAACGATCATGTTCGAGTAGAACGACTTGGAATTGTCATAGTTTGTCCCTACTGTGCCTCACCAAGTTCCCTAAAGTGACGAGATTAAATACATGCTGCAAACATGTCTGCAAGGATTGTGTCCGGTCATGGACGTTCGTCACCTATAAATGGTGATATGGTAACACCACAAAATGTATGCGAGATGGTGTTACTAGGCCGTGGATCTCATAGAGTATTGGGATGCCACTTGGTTCGATAAATACTCTCGCTAAGAATGTATGCGAGTTTGGTACATGAAACTTGATCATCTGATCAAATGAACTCATCCGTCTCATGTGATTCTGGATTATAGTCATCATTGGGGGACGCCTCAATGAATGCCAATCCATAAAGAGTACTCTATGAATAAAGCCGGTACATGAGGACGTGGAATGTGAGTTTAATCGAACCATACTTCGTTGAAAATCTACAACGTTGTAGCCTTGGCCTAAAATGGAAACATATGCGACTCCAGTATGAACAAAGTGATAGCCCTTTGTTGAAGTGGTACCGACACTCCAAAGATAAGATCTATCCGTATACTTTGTTAAAGCGAGTGAGAGAAGGAGTTAAACTCACCTCATGGCGCGAGGTTTCTCATGAACGCACTGGAATCGACTACGATGACACGAAACTTAGTTGTGTTATCGTAATGGATGTTATAGCATCCACTATCTTCTCAGTTAGATAGTTTCCCAAAAACTGACGTGCAGCTTGTGGTTAAATCTTATCTTAGTGGGGAACTAAGTTAAGTGATAAAAAGGATCTCGTGGTGGATCAGACTCAAATCAAGTGGCTCCTGACCACGGAGCGCGTCGACAAGTGATTGTCAGGAACGCATACTAAGTATATACTTGATTTGGAAGAGATATGAAGCTTTTGCGTGTAAAACTAAGGGTTTATGGTGATGTACTCTTGTGAGACTAAGAGATTCCGCTAAATCCAAAGTTAAGAATGAAAGAATCTTGGGGACACTTGATGATGCGTATTCATCAATCGGTTTAAGGCAATCTAAGGGACGGTTTCCCTAAGAGACGATAAAGTAATGCCTATATGATTCCCAATGATTAGTCGAAGTCATCATAAGACTTGGCGCACTTAAGTGATGATGCAGTCTTAAAAGAAAAGTACGGTATTATGTACTCATGTTTGACTCAATGTACTCATTCGTAATAATCCGGTAAAGCCACTGTGATGATGGCCTAGGATGCGCTCACGCAATGTCTGTGATTGACAAGAAACTTGAAGCTCG
Source organism: Orobanche coerulescens (assembly GCA_033398695.1). Taxonomy (NCBI): domain Eukaryota; kingdom Viridiplantae; phylum Streptophyta; class Magnoliopsida; order Lamiales; family Orobanchaceae; genus Orobanche; species Orobanche coerulescens. Next base: position 12,234,642 of record CM065813.1, on the reverse strand, counting down.
CTCTATCTCGATAAAAAGGACACTTGAAAAATGATACCCGAATCTGCCCAGAATGTGTTGGTCTATCTCCCATATGACCTACAGGGCAGCTCACTTGATGAAAAATGGTGAAATTGGTGCCATTGGAAAGGTTTGTGTCTACTTTCCAAGGAAACCAACCATTTGATCACATCCATCATGTTGAGTGACATATGACTATTGTTGCAAAGTAGGACAGGATATGTCCGGTAATTTTCTGAGTCAACTTCGATAGAGCTTTGTGATCTGCTCAGGTCGATCTAGGTTACGTTCTGTATGTGAATGAAAAACTATGGGTGTCTAGTTTTCATAAGCTCTTACAGTTTCGTTGATACCTATTGAATCGAAGAAGTAATGACTGATTTAGTGCATGGAGGTCAAGACTTTGGAAAACTTGATAAGTCTTTAGCGACTCTGCACTTTGGATGTGTCGCGCTCTTTTTGTCCTTAGACCAAGGTTTGTTTTTCCCATTGGGTTTTCACTTGGTAAGGTTTTTAACGAGGCGACCTATGAGAACATCCATACAATGATGTGTTGTACTTCTGTTCAACTTAAACCAAGCGGTATTTTTCCCACTGGGTTTTTCCTTGGTATAGTTGTGAGGGCAACTTGGCATCCGACTCCTATGATTTGAGGTACTCATCAGTGGGAGTCGTTATGTATACATCAGGGGGAGTATACATGACATGTTATGTTGGTGCATTGCAATCTTTTCCTCATCAAGCCTTTATTTTTTCCCATGGGGTTTTGTTTTGGCTTGGAATAGGTTTTTACGAAGGCAACATCTTCTGCACCATTGTTGTATTAGTGCTCGACACAGGGGGAGTGTTCCGGGAATTATTATTCCCGTGATGTGTCTTACCTAATACTGATTGTAGATACATAGATGGAAGGTTCTAGATCCTTCTAGAGGTAGTAGGATCCTATTAGATGTCTTACCTTATCTAGGAATCCTATGTATGGAAGGACTCTCATTGTAATGCCTATATAAAGGCCCCTTGATCGCTTGATTTCGCGTAGTATGGTTTTCAAATCCGATCAATTTTAAAATTTGTAAAACCTCGAAGTATTTCCAAGGTATCGAACCCAAGGGAATTGATGTGTCGAAAATAAAGGAAGTAACTCTACTCAAAATTTGACTGCTATTTAGGAATCCGAAAATTTAGTTTGTTTCTAATTATCTAACTTCAAAAATCGAAGAACAAAAATTAAATAAAAGATGAAAGATGAATTATCTAAATCAAGCAAATGAAACAAATCAGCAAGATAAAATCACAAGATGAAAGGTAATTGATCCTAGGGTAGTATCATCTAATTGAGTTCACACAATTCATTCACTTGATTCCTTTTCCCCAAAATTTAATTCAATCCTAGAAATAATGACTTAGCCGATCTAGAATTCCGATCAAGGCAACCTAGAAAGATAGTTAATTCAAACCCTTTTCCCCGCCAGGGCTCAAAGAATTTAAATCACTTAAAAAGCGTCAACTTATTTATCTATGATTTATCTTTCTCCGCTAGGTCTTAAGATAAAATCATATTGTGCATCAAGTATTTCCACTAATCAATTACTCCTTCCGGACAAAATTAATTAGCTAACATGCATCGATTAAGGGCCCTATAATCTAGCATGAGATTTAACACAACTTGGTCACAAGCCTAGGATGAAAGGTAAAAAGGTAATCAAAGAAACATCATGTGAACATCAATTAAATTTACTAACCCTAGAATCAATCGATGAATTTAGCCAGACATACTTGAAATTAAACAAGAATTAGATGAAGAATGCATATTATTAATATGAAAAGAGAGATTACAACCCTTACGGATGAACTCCGAGTCTTGATCTCCGAAAAACAATAATAATCTGCTCTCCAAAAAGTTCTTGAATAAAAGGAATTAATCTTGCTAAAAAATGTAAAAGATGATAAAGGATGAAAAGGGCTGATGAAAGATGATGAAAGATGATGGAAGATAGTAAAACTAGGTCTAAAAGGAGGTTTATATAGCCTAAGGGGGTTAAACTCCCGATTAGCCCTAATCTAGGAAATAAAATCTATCCAAAAGAGTCAAAATCCGCCAAAACACGAGAGTCATTTGGCGACTTATCGGTGGCCTATCGGCCGATAAATTTGGCCGATAGTTGGTTCGTCAATTCTCTTCACTCGATAGGGCAGAAAACCTTTCGGACGCACCTATCGGCCGATAGCCGGCCGATAGGTTAAATCATCTTCGCAAAAATCCGTTTCTTCGTCCGTTTGACTCGACTCTCGGTCCTTTGTCTTGTTTTGGGTCCTTTTGGCTCTAAAAACCTGCAAACACACTAAAACCAACCCAAACGCGTAATACGGCTCGACTAATCATAAATAAGCCAAATACGAGCACATTAATCACGAAACGAGATAAAAACATAGTATAAAATCCTAGAAATAAGTGGTAAAATTACCACTTATCAAACCCCCCAAACTTAAGCCTTGTTCGTCCCGAACAACAAAAAGAAAAGAAAAAGAATGTCGTGAATCATCGTACAACTCATAGTGTTCAACCTAATCAATACTATCCTGTAATTCTCTCTAACTAATCCGAGTGTCGTAAAAGCGAGCTGCACTCAGAATAATGATTCCGCAAAGTAGTCAAGTTCAGTCCTAATCATTCGTTCATGAAGAAAATCCAGCTCAAAGATTAACAAAACGTGAGTCAAATCGACCGTCAATATGAAAGGCTAAAATAAACAAGCTAGTTCGTCCCGTTACACAGTCTAGTGGCACATTTTTCACGAGTTTCATAAGAAATAAACCTCGGACAGTATTCCCTTATATGTATGTTCAAGAATTTGATTCGAGTTGACCACTAGGTTAGGATCTCGGGATGTTTCATCGGGGTAATCCTAGGGTGGAACTTCCATTCTCATGTATTAGGAAACCGTTTGACGTAAAAGACACTCATGGGGCACATGGATGCTTCTAGTTACTAAGTTCCCGTCTACAACGGAGAAACAACTCGAATATATAATTTTCGCATGTCCGAATCAAGGTCGCCGTTTTACGCGAGAGTAAACAGCGGGTCACGCGAATACCCCCGGTTACTAGGTTCCCTATCCTTGGCACATGTGAAATATCTAAATCACTAGTCTAATCAGAGTCGTCGTTTTACGCGAGGGTAAACAACGGGTCACGCGAATGCCCTCGGTTACTAGACTTCCCTTCATAGAACAACATTATCTCAACTTTTGGGAAAAAATGACCGACTCTAAACTCAATCTAAGTGCCAACACGACTAAAGAAACAGTACGACTCACTATCCGGAAGATGTAACCAAACGTATTGACGGTGATTTTAAAACAAGTATGTATCGTCTCTTATCTGCCAAGACCTCTACAATCACGAAAAATTTTGGACCTAAATGAATACTATGCAAAACAGAAATAACTGACTACAACTCGACTAAACTCGACCGTTTCTTCAGAGAGAAAAACAGTGTCGCAACATCGGTATCACACAAATAGAAGCACGAAAAATTCACAAATAAAGAAAAACTAAGACAAGCAAGGCTATCTAAAAATTAAAAAATCTACCCAAGCAAGGCATCAAAGCAAACAACGAAAAGCAAATAAAAGCAAACACGAAATCTAAAAAAAAAACTACTACGACCAAAAAAATAGAAAATAGAAACTAGCAAACACACCAAACGAAAATGAATCTAAAAACTAAGCAACAAAAGCTAAATCCACGCAACACCAAATGATAAGCACAAATAAAAACAACGGGCACCAACGCAAACAAATAATGATACAAGGCAAACAAGGTACTCACACGTAAAGAAATTAACAAAGCCGCACTTCTCCCTCCCCCCAAACTTATTTCGCATCCCAAAGGAGGAATAAGTTTGAAAAGAGAAAGGAGTGGCTTTGTTAACGGAGTACCTGATCACTGTGGCGGAAATGGCAGGTTTGTCGGCGAGCTCGGATCATAGCGGGCATGTGAAGCGGGGAAAGGAGCAAAGAGGACCGGGTATGTCCTATCGGGCTGGCCTATCGGCCGATAGGCTGGGCCGATAGGAACTACTGAAACTTACGTCCCTCATATCGGGCGGGATATCGGTCGATGTGGTCTGCTTATCGACCACTGCTTGTAACATAAAATTTTTTTTTAATATTCCTCAGCCTATCGGCCGGGCCTATCGGCCGATAGTCTCGCCCGATAGGTTTGTCTGTCTCAAAAAAAAAAAATTCAACTTTTTCTGGTTCGCAAACTTGGTCCCGTTTTTGCTTGGATATGGCGATTAAAGACCTGCAAGTATTCAAAACTCGGCGTGCATGGATTAGAACTAAACAAAACTAACAAAGCTACTACGAAACTAGAAACTACAAAAATCACGCAAACGAAAAAGCGAAAATAACCGAATAAAACGAACTAATATACATACGTTGGGTTACCTCCCAACAAGTGCTACGTTTAACGTCTTTAGCTAGACGATACCTCATTCATTCCGGGTCTTCAACGATAACTCCCCCTTGAACGGGTTTGTTGATATCAAGATATCATACGTCCCTCTCATTAGATCGACTCTCGTTCGCCTCCAACATTCGAACATAATCTGGCAAATCCTCGGAAATTTCATCAACATCGGAATGTGAGTAAATGGAGTGTGAAATGCAATGCTCCAACAAGTCGGTCGGGGGCGGCATAATAGACTCAATTTCAAAACATTCCTCGGGTGCATCATCGGGCTTCTTCATCGCGTCATAGATGGAAATTTTCAGATTTTGATCGTTAACCCGGAAAGTAAGATCACCCTCTTGGACGTCGATAAGTGCTCTCCCCGTCGCTAGAAACGGTCTCCCAAAGATCAATGGTTGATTCTCGTCCTCGGGCATATCAAGAACTACGAAATCGGCCGGGAAGACTAAGTGTTGGACTCTAACGAACACATCCTCCACAATTCCCCTCGGATAAGCGATCGACCGGTCCGCCATGAGTAGAGAAATGGTAGTCGGCTTCATCTCCCCAATCTTCAACTTCTTAAAGATGGATAGAGGCATAAGATTGATGCTTGCCCCGAGATCACACAACCCATTACGGAACGTTTGGTCGCCAATCATGCATGTCAAAGTAAAACGTCCCGGATCCTTCTGCTTGAGCGGAAGCTTGTTTTGAATGATAGCGCTACACTCCTCTGTCAAATTTATTGTTTCAAACTTCCCCAACTTCCTCTTGCTTGCCACAGCGTCTTTCAAGAATTTAACGTACCCCGGCATGTCTCTCAAAGCGTCTAGAAGTGGAATGTTGATATTCACCTTTTGAAACATGTCGATAAATCGTTGAAGCTTTTCATCATTTCTCGACTTGGCCAGTCGCTGTGGAAATGGAGCTTTCACCTCAAAATCCTTCACATTCGAACTTCCAGGAACCTTTCGGCCGATAGGGGGGTCGATAAGAACTACTGCCGGCATTCTGTCTGGGTATCGGGTGGGCCTATCGGCCGATAGGCTACCCGATAGGTTCTGCTGTGTTTCATCTGCCTTCTCGTTCTCTGCTCCCGTTTCTAGTACATCCTCGTTTCCAGATTTCTCAACTTCAGCCCCATGATTACTGTATCTTGTCCCACTCCGAAGCTCGATTGCGTTGCATTGTTGCGTCTTCGGGTTGGTCTCGGTGCTGCTCGGAAAATGGCCCGGCTTATGAAATCCGGCTTGGGCGTTCGCCATTTGAATCATTTGGGTCTCCACCATCGACATCTGCTTTGTCAAGGCTATCACTGAATTTCCAATAGATGTTACACTATGCTCGAGAGCCCCGAATCTCTTGTCTGCTTTATAGATAAAATCTTTTTGACTTGCCTCCAACCGTTCCAACATCTCTTCCATCGGTGTCTTAGCAATCGGCTCTTGAATAACCCCGTTTTTCACGTTAAATCCCGGTGGTGGCTGGAGAGCATTGTTCGGGTTGGCATAGGAGAAATTAGGGTGGTTTCGATTGTTCGGATAATAGTTCCCCATATTTCCCCCTTGCCGGAAGTTTCCTCCTTGCACGTAATTTACATCTTCCTTAACTGCAATAGGCTCGTTTAGCTCTTCAAAAACTGAATTGACTCCCAAAGTATTCTTTTTTAGCATCTCAAGTTCTTTTTGTTGTCTTTCAAATTTTGCCTTCAAATCACCGTAGGCGTCCTCGTCACCGGATGGGACCTTTCTTCTCGTCATCTTCCTATCGGTCACCTCATCGTAATCATTGTTGGATGCCAGCTCGATGAGATTCTTGGCCTCTTCATAATCGTTAGCAAGAAATCCCCCTTTCGATGAATAGTCCAACTCTCTTCTAGCCTTCCTCGTCAAACCCCGATAAAACCGAATATAGATCTCCTCCTTGTCAATTCCATGCTGTGGGCATTTGCGAAGTAGCTTCTTAAATCGGATCCAGGCCTCGTATAAGTATTCATCCTCATATTGCTCGAATTGCAAGATATCGTTGATTTGTTTTTGCACCTTCGAGGGAGGATAGAATTGTGCTAAGAACAACCGAGTCATCTCTCTCCAAGTACCAATTTCCTTCCGATCTTGGCTCTTGTACCAATCTAGTGCATCGTCTTCTAAGGAAAACCGGAATAGGCGGAGCTTAATGACATCCGGAGGCACTCCGTTTTGCTTGATGGTGGCACATATGTCCAAAAACGACTCAAGGTGAGCATTTGGATCTTCATTAACTCCTCCTCCGTATGTTTGAGACTTCACTGTAGCAATGAGGGACGGCTTAAGCTCGAAGTTGTTGGCATCAATCTTCCCCCAACCTCCTTCTTGATAATCGTCCAGCTTCGGTCGAAAGCGGGCATTCAAAGGGATCTTCTCGGGACGAGCGAATTCTCGTGGTGGGTCAACAATGCCGGCCATGGTATTAATGAAAGGTATAGAAATAGTCTCGGTTATCGCTTCTTGCTTCTTCCTCCTCAAAGACTTCTCGATTTCCGGATCCAAAGGAAATAAGTCCTTTCCTTGGGATCTTGTGATCATGCACCGCCTACAAGGAAAAGAAAACAAGATGTGAGGAAACGAGATCAAATATTAATAATAAAAGTAAACTACCTAAAGTAACAATCTCTTCTTTTTCGAATTATCCACTTAAGTTTTCTATCAATTCCCCGGCAACGGCGCCAAAAATTGATCGCTTGATTTCGCGTAGTATGGTTTTCAAATCCGATCAATTTTAAAATTTGTAAAACCTCGAAGTATTTTCAAGGTATCGAACCCAAGGGAATTGATGTGTCGAAAATAAAGGAAGTAACTCTACTCAAAATTTGACTGCTATTTAGGAATCCGAAAATTTAGTTTGTTTCTAATTATCTAACTTCAAAAATCGAAGAACAAAAATTAAATAAAAGATGAAAGATGAATTATCTAAATCAAGCAAATGAAACAAATCAGCAAGATAAAATCACAAGATGAAAGGTAATTGATCCTAGGGTAGTATCATCTAATTGAGTTCACACAATTCATTCACTTGATTCCTTTTCCCCAAAATTTAATTCAATCCTAGAAATAATCACTTAGCCGATCTAGAATTCCGATCAAGGCAACCTAGAAAGATAGTTAATTCAAACCCTTTTCCCCGCCAGGGCTCAAAGAATTTAAATCACTTAAAAAGCGTCAACTTATTTATCTATGATTTATCTTTCTCCGCTAGGTCTTAAGATAAAATCATATTGTGCATCAAGTATTTCCACTAATCAATTACTCCTTCCGGAAAAAATTAATTAGCTAACATGCATCGATTAAGGGCCCTATAATCTAGCATGAGATTTAACACAACTTGGTCACAAGCCTAGGATGAAAGGTAAAAAGGTAATCAAAGAAACATCATGTGAACATCAATTAAATTTACTAACCCTAGAATCAATCGATGAATTTAGCCAGACATACTTGAAATTAAACAAGAATTAGATGAAGAATGCATATTATTAATATGAAAAGAGAGATTACAACCCTTGCGGATGAACTCCGAGTCTTCAATCTCCGAAAAACAATAATAATTCTGCTCTCCAAAAAGTTCTTGAATCAAAGGAATTAATCTTGCTAAAAAATGTAAAAGATGATAAAGGATGAAAAGGGCTGATGAAAGATGATGAAAGATGATGGAAGATAGTAAAACTAGGTCTAAAAGGAGGTTTATATAGCCTAAGGGGGTTAAACTCCCGATTAGCCCTAATCTAGGAAATAAAATCTATCCAAAAGAGTCAAAATCCGCCAAAACACGAGAGTCCGCTGGGCAGCCTATCGGGCTGGCCTATCGGCCGATAGGCTGGCCGATAGTTGGTTCGTCAATTCTCTTCACTCGATAGGGCAGGAAAACCTTTCGGACGCACCTATCGGCCGATAGGCTGGCCGATAGGTTCGTCTGTCTTTCGCAAAAATCCGTTTCTTCGTCCGTTTGACTCGACTCTCGGTCCTTTGTCTCGTTTTGGGTCCTTTTGGCTCTAAAAACCTGCAAACACACTAAAACCAACCCAAACGCGTAATACGGCTCGACTAATCATAAATAAGCCAAATACGAGCACATTAATCACGAAACGAGATAAAAACATAGTATAAAATCCTAGAAATAAGTGGTAAAATTACCACTTATCACCCCTCTATTAGTGTTATGAAGACAATTGATTTGCTATCTTTTACTTTCTCCTCAAACAAATGTCAAATACTTAGGGTGGTAATTTTAGAGACACAAACTGCGTAGAGAGATGAGTAAGTAAAAAGTCAAATATTAGTGCCGATTACTTAGGGTGGTAATTATAGAGTGAGATATTGGATGGAGAGATGAAGAAGTAGATAAATTAAATATTAATGTTGATTACTTGGAGTGGTCATTGTACATAGAGAAAGCAGATAGAGAGAGGTAGAGTATAAAGCTGAATGTTGGTGGTGATAGAGGTGCCCAACTACGGGTCCGGGTCCGGGTCCGAGTCGGACCCGCCGGGTCGGCAGGACAGGACCCGGACCCCACACGTACATATGAAATGTACGGGTTGGCGGGTCGACGGGTCGGCCACGGGTCCGGGTCCGGGTTCGACCCGTCGGGTCACGGGTCCGACCCGTCTCAAATTTTTTTTTTATGTATATAAAACTTTTATTTGTTATCATTTTATACACGAAAAATAACTATAAGTGAAAAAGAAAATCATTTAAAAAAATTAGCTTGTATTTAATTTTAAGTTTTTACTTAAAATTAAATTGCCTACGTATCCCCGTGAGGAATCAAAGCTCCACGTAGTTCTTTTGCAGTTGTTGACGATTCGGGACACGTCGAAATCCCCGGAGATCAACTTCTTCTTCACTGGTAGTTGTTGTACTACCGTAATAGATATTTTCATGTATAGCATCATATTCAGCTTCTTGACTTTCATTTTCAAAACTGGGTGGAGTATGGTTTTGGGGCTCCCGAATAATTATTCCAGATAGTTTCTTCGATTTGCCCCAAAGACCCATTCGCTCGAACTTGGACATTTTGGATTTTTTGGGAGATGTAGCAATACCCTTTCTCTTGTCAGAACTCGACATAATGATTAAATGCGAAAAAAAGAGAGAGATTAAGTAGTATAGCAATTAGTAATGAGAGTTTGAGAGATAGATAATATTGAAGGTGTGAAAAAATTGTGTTGGAGAGGGGGGTATTTATAGATAGGAAAATATTTTTTTTAAAAAAAAACTGGACTAGCCGTTAGACCCGCCGGGTCACGGGTCCGACCCGCCGGGTCCAACGGCCATTTTTTTATTTTTTTTTTATTTTTATATTTCCTCCGGTCGACGGTCGGACCGTGGTCGCCGGGTAGGAGAAGCCCGACGGACCCACCCGTGTATACCACGGTCCGGTCGGGTCGACGGTCGCAGGTCGGTCAGGTCCGGTCTGCGGGTCGGTAGATGCAGGTCGGCAGGTCGACCCGGTGGGTTGGGTCGTTTTGGGCACCTCTAATTATGGAGAAAAAAAGTGGGTAGAGAGATGAAAATATAAAAAGTTGAATGTTGGTATCGGTTACTTAGAGTATTACTTATAGAGCAGAAAGTGTGTATAGAGAGACGGGAGAGTAAAAACTTGAATGTCGATACCAGTTATTGAAGTGATAATTCTAGAGACAAAAAATGCATGCTTAGTGTTGGTTTCAAAAGTCTAAGAATGGATAGCTCCGGTCCTGGTAGCTGAAGAAAATATTCAGTGCAGAAGTTTATAGTCAACATGTTGTATGCATTCTAATGGTACTGCATATAACAAACTGCTTAAAGTGTTGTAGCTTTAATGCCTACAACAACATTATATAGTTTGTCAAACTACATTTTTACAAAATAATTCTTTAAAGTATTGTTGTACTATAATAATGAATATGCATGACATAATAAACAAAGCAAGATAAAATTTATAAGGGTTTGAAAGTGGAGTAATCCTTCAACATTCACTCTGGTCCATACAGAAGGAAATTCAATAAAACAAGTAGGAAGTACACAACAATCCAATGATATAAGAATACGCTACTCAATAGCCTTACACACATGTCGGTATACAACTGTTCTACGTAGTCAAGACCGTTCGCACAGATGTATGTTTAAACTGGACTTGAGTCAACACTCTCCATGCAGGTCAATATTCAACTCCCAAAAGCTAACTCCCTCACACATAGAATGGTATTCAACTGCTTCACGGCCTACACAAGATCAGACGATATATGGTTTAGGGTTTAGGGTACGAGAATAGCTCTCTAAATTAATAATCTTTATCTCTCTAAAATGAGCTGTCGGAGCTTGAGACATATAATTCAAGCTCGTTTGTTTTATGTCTTCTTTTATCTCATGTCTCAATGTTTGTGGTATGGTTCTTCTATCTTTATATAACTGGAAGAAGGTAGTCGTTCACAATATGTGCGGTCTTCTTTTTTGGCTGCCGGTCTCTTCTGGCATTAAGTACTTCCAAACGAACTCCAATACTTTATGAATAAGATATTCCTTTGATTTAGCGGATCTTTTGTAGCCTTTTTGAGAAGTTGCTTTGTTGTAGTATTCATTTTATATGTGGAGCTTACAATTTAATGTTGTATCTTCTCCGAATCTCTAGGCTGTATCGATATCTGAGTTGTACACTAACGTCTTGCTTAGGCAGGTGGGAGTGGTAGTCGGGTAGGGGGGCGGGTAGCCGAACCCGAGCGGCAACACCATTCCGCCTAGCTCGGGTTGGTTGAGCGGGCTGAACTTTCGGTTTCTGAAGCCGATGGAATATTGCTATGTTGAACGTTGGGGGAGTGATTCTAGCCGTTGTGCAACGGCTAGGAACAATAAAAAAAAAAAAAAAAAAATTTCCAACCCCTATTTAAACTAATCTTTCACCTCTATTTTCAAAATAAAAACCCACAACACACAATAATCTTTCAAAAATACTAAACTATGGATCCAAGGAGAGGTAAAAAAACTTTCACCTCACGTCAAGGTCGGGCTCAACCATCCCCGAATCAACCAAATCAAACTCCGTTAGGATTTACCCAATTAAATTATTTTGTATATAATGTAGAAACGTGCTAAGGCTAGTGGGTGCAACGACTTGGACGTGGTGAGGCAAGCTGAAATGGATTTCTACACAGCAAGAAAAAAACAATTCCTTCATACCAGGGCGTGGGAGGTTGTCAGAGGACATGAGAAATGGACGGAGCAAGAATGTTTTCAAGATATTGCCGGTGCTGCAAGCAATTCTTCAAAAAGGAGGTCGGGGGAGTATGATGCGGCAAGCAACACCATTCCCGACATGAATGAAGACCCCACCCCTCCAATTGAATCAAGAAAAATGAAGAAGAAGCAAGCTGCATCCTCCTCGTCTATCTCAAGCGTTGCGGATGAAATCAACGCGTACACACAAAAGAAGACACAATATTTGGAAGAAAAACGCGAGATGGCGAAACAATTGTTGGCTACACAACTCGAGGGGGCGAAGTTCAAGAATACACAACGAGAGTTGAAGTTTTTTTTGGAGCCGCATGATCACATTCGCGATCCTGCTATGTTGGAATTAGTTCTTACCCAAAAACGTGAACTTGCGGCCAAACACGGATGGGCTTGCAATTTTTAAATTGTAGTGCAAGTTATTTTAATTTCAACTTATGTAATATTTTTTTTTTTTAAGTTGTAGTTTCAATTTTTAAGTTGTAGTTTTTTAAGTATTATGTAATGTTTTTTTTTTAATGAAATGGTATGTTTTTATTTTAAATATTGTATGTGATTTTATGTATTTAAAAAAAAAAATGAATTCGATTAAGTGCAGTACCACTCCCACTTGTTAGGGTAGTGTTAGGGTAGTATTGGGGTAGTTTTGAGTTGGAAGATTTTTATTGGATAGAGGTGACGTGGCACCCTTAGGGTATTAGGGTATGAAATATCCACTCCCTCCCCCCTTAGGACTCCAAAATCCTCTGATGTGGTTTAGCATTATCAAATACTTAAGATTTACTCCTAACAGGTAAAGATATATCGGATTAAAAAATTTAATATTAGTACTGATTACTCAGGGCGAAGGTAGGTGTATGCCCTTAAAACCGCACCTGAGCCCAACCATAGCACAAATAGATATAATTACATTATTTTTTGGTTGAGCCATCCTAAATGTAATCGAACCGACGAAATAAATATTCTACATTCATTACTTTATGTTTTTTATTGGTAAAACCGACCAATATACTGAAAAATTCGGTATTCTGACCAAAAGCGATTCGGTCGATTTATACAACTCCATTATTGATTTTAATGTTCGATACCAAAACCAACCTTTTGGTTCGATAAACCGAATTGAGATACCCCTCATAATTCTATCCTTGCTCTATATTGAAAATTACAACACTTCTTATTTTCTTGAATTTCACGAGTTTTGTCTACTAATCATAAATTTCAATGAACCAGCTCCATCTCGAAATTGTGTTTATATACAAATTGATTTACAAGTGTCTTAAGTGAATGGCATTGTTTAGGCTCCATCCTTTTGAACTGAATTTTGCTAAAATAAAATGAAGTAAACTAAATTGAATTGAAGTTACTGAATAATAATAATAATATTATTATTAGATAAAAATATATATTGCAACAATAATAATAACAAATAAATAATAATAAATAAATAATCATAACAACAACAACAATAATAATACTTATACATAATATTATTTGATAATATTAATATAAATATTAATAATAATATCATATCACAATAGATGATACAACAATAAAAATTATTTATATTACGATAACAAGAATAATAAAGAATTTATTCATAATACTACAAATAATATATAATACTATTGATAATATTGATATCAATAACAATAATAATATCAATAATAAAATTATTAATAATACTACAAATTATATTGATATTATAAATAATAATCATTAATAGTAAAACTTGATAACAATATATACAACAATAATAATTATTATTTATTTTACAAAAACAATAATAAGAATATGACTAATAATAATAATAATTAATATATAATATTAACCATAATGTTACAATAATAATTATTATTATATTACAATAATAATAATAACTAAAATAAACAATTATAATAATTATTATGTACACTATTATTGATAATATAAATAACATAATAATAATTATTAATAATATTAATATTAAAACTAAATTGAATTGAACTGAATTAAACTGAACTTGAATTGAATTGAAATGTGATGAAATTAAATTAAGAAAAGAACAAGCCTTAGGGGTTGTTTACCAACTTTGTCATTAAGATCTGAGTGGAATAAGTTATCTGTTTGGATTATGCTGTCTGTCTGGATAAAGATGAAATACTGCTTACCTGCATTGCTGAATCAACTGTCTGAATGGCAGAAATGACCATTTTACTCCCTCGATATATATAAAAATGTATTAAATATTTATATCCAAAATAGTTCAACACCATACAATTATAAATTGTACAACATCATAATAATATAACACTATATCTAGTTATAATTGTTATTTGGTTCCATTAAGATGATAGCTTACCGAATAAGGAGTTGGGGGATCATTGTCCATTAATTTCTTATCTTATTGATTAAATTTCTTAGAACACATTATCACCGTCAAAAAACTATAAGCCAATAAACTTCATTATCTTCTTAAGAAATGCGCCTTACTCTATTCTTATATAAACTTAAGCAAATATTTTCTTTTGTTATAGAAATTCCCAACTTTCTCAGATCCACTTCTTGACTTTCACTATTGCTGATGAGTGAGGGGACAATATAATCTTGGACATCATAAATTATTGTCCGAATTCATTCCCGAATTATTCTATCTAATTGAGAATTATTTACAGATTTTGGAAATTCCATTCCCTCCCGTCGACTTTCGGGACGAAACAGGATAAAATTAGATAAAGAATAAATTATCATATATAATAACTAATATAGCATAATCGTATAACTAAATATCAGCGATAGTATATAATAATAGTATAATAACATGTAATAGTATTATAATTAATAAATAATATATTAATATATAGTCTCGTCCTGTTTTGCATATTAATAATAATAAATCATTATGTAATAATCAATAATAGTATAATAATGTAATCAAATCCCTAATATTATATTATAATAATAGTGTTATAATTAATATATAGCCCCTCTCATTTCAAACCCCTCCAAATCAATCCTGAGAGATATTAATATCTTTCCTTTCCTAACTAAACAATGAAATTGATACATGATTACTTTCACTCAATTCAAATGCAAATTGATATATCCCGCAACATGATATACGGTGTAAGATATATATTAATTGTAATTACCAGCATAATCATATTGTTATATAGCGTAATCACAACTAATATATAATATAATTACAGTGAAAATACGACGCAACAACATAATCACAATTGGTATATAATAATTAATCACTGTTGATATATCATGCACGGCACATCATGTTGCACGGTATAATTTTTCGTTCAAGCGGTCCTTAGCCCTGCTCTCAATCAATCCCCACAAGGACGGTACCGTCCATGGTACACCCCATGTAGTGCATCCCCTGTCGGATGCACTACACGGGGCGTGTATGGACGGTGCAGATCGATGCTCCATCTAGTCCATCAAGATTAAGCTCGTTTAAGTGTAGTTTTAAACGAGCTGCTCGACCGGCTCGGCTTGTTTAGCTAAACGAGCTGGCTCAGCTCGACTCGTGAATCAAATGAATCGAGTTCGATCAGTACTTTGAGCTCGTTTATCTAAACGAGCCAGCTTGACTCGTAAAAAAGCTCGAGCTCGAGCTCATTTATCTCGGTCTTTTCAATCAAAGGATACAAAACTAATTTTCATAAAAATTGAAAAGGTTTAGTGAACTGTTTTTTAAAAAAAATTACAAGTGTAGCTTTTGCGTGAATTAGCTATCATAACCTATTAGGGAAGCTGAATATTGATTTTTTTTTTTTTTTTGAAAAAATAGCCTTAACTTTCAATATAAACTTATTTTTTATTTTTTTAAACTTTATTTCATGAATTTTAGAACTTTTATCATATATCTATCAAATATTTATCAATTTTTCCATATTAAATTTTCACGCAACAATTTCCTCCATAACCAATACCAAACTGACCCTTCGTATGTACCCCTCCTCACCCCAACCCTCACCCCAAAAATTCTTTACCAACCAATACTTAATCCCATCTAGGGACGTCAATTTTATCCGTACCCGATCCTACTCGTCGGATAAATCCAAAAACGGGTCGGGTATCAGCCGAACCCGAAATTTTATGATCGGGTACGAGTAGGGTATGAGTATAGTATATTACCCGATTACCCGACACGATTACCAGAACCGCGTACTCATTTAAATTATATAAATATATTTTTATTATATATTATACATAAAGATTATATTATATTATATTATATATTATTACATAAAATATTATATTTTAAATATTTACTATACTAAATTGAATTTATTAATTACATTATATGTATATATGATATATATTAAAAAATATTTACATTCCTAAATATAGGGTTTACGGGTATCCGAATACCCATCGGGTACCCGGTTACCAGATGGGCAATACCCAAAACCGATCCGAATCAAATAAAGTAAGGTATGGAGGAGGCATACCCGTACCCTACCCGACCCATCGACATCCCTAATCCCATCACTGCTCCTACCATACCCGACCACTGTGAAATCATGATCCAGTTGGGTCCCACATCCCCCAACAAACACTCCACTTTCATAAGATTTAAATTCAAAACTGGAAGCATCCACACTCACGGACACCGGCTGACCGGACACGGCTCGCAACAAGGCTGTCTCGTCGTTGGCCGGGACAGCCTCGTAGCCAGATATCTGGACGGCTACGTCAGATGCCTTACCGGTGTCGCATATGCCACTGACACCCGTGTACGGGTAATCGGATTCTGTTGTGATTCCTCCTTTCCGTTGGATGAATCCAAAGGCCTCTTCCTTTCGGCCTTCACGACAATCGGTATGTATATCCCTTATACCAACACAATCAACTAGCTCTTGCTCCGAAAGGGAGACTAGTTGACCGGTGCTGATCTGATTGATGCCTTCTACCGCCGCCACAGCTGAAAACGCCCAGCAGCTTCCTGATGATGGTTTACAAATCAATTTAAATTCTAGTGATCTTAAAAAAAAAGTATATTTGCTTGCACAAACTTCCCCTTGCATTTTCTGCAAAGAGACGTTTCCACAACTCGAATATACGAGAACTTACTCGATCATTCACCTAAAATATACTACTATCTTTCAAATGTTGCAATTGGTCTGAGACGCGGAGACGGAGGGAGTATTATATATATACACCCTTAAATTAATTTATTTACATCTCCCTTGAAAAGTTAATTTGTTCTTATTGCGATTTGAGAACGCATGTATGCACGCATGCACATATGTGGAGTTTAGGGATTTTTTTTTTAAGGACCGTAATTTCAGGTGGCAAAAGTAGGACCGTAACTTTTTGGGCTGTCAAAAGTAGGATCGTAACTTTTAAATTAGCAAAAATAGGACTGTAACTTTTAAAAATAGCAATTTAAGGCCAAATCAAGCCTAGCTAAATAAAAAAGTAAAAAAAATCTGAAAATTCTGGAAAATTTAAGAAATCTGAAAAAAATAAAAAAAATCTGAAAATTCCCCAAAATTTAAAAAATCTGGAAAAAAAAATCGGAACTTTTATCTTTTAAGAAAAATTATCTTGAATAATAATATTAAAAATCAGATCTTTTATTTAAAATTCAAAAATAAAAAGTAAAAAATAAAAAAAAAAATCTGAAAAATTTATAATAAAAGTTCCGATTCTGGAAAATTCTGGAAAATTTAAAATGAAATTCTGAAAATTCTTAAAATATTAATATTAAAAATCACAACTTTTACTTTTTATTTTTGAATTTTAAATAAAAAATCTGATTTTTAATATTATTATTCCAGATATTTTTTTCTTAAAAAATAAAATTTCCGATTTTTTTTTCGATTTTTTAAATATTCCAGAATTTTTAGATTTTTTTTATTTTTTACTTTTTATTTTCGAACTTTAAATAAAAAATTCTGATATTTAATATTATTCCATATATTTTTTTTCTTAAAAAATAAAAGTTCTGATTTTTTTGTCAAATTTTTTAAATTAATTAAAACACATCAATTAATTAAAGTTACATAACTAATTTCACTCCCATAAAAATAATTTTACTCACATAAAAATAATTCACTCCATAAAAATCGGAAATTTTATTTTTTAAGAAAAAATTATCTGGAATAATAATATTAAAAATCAAATTTTTACTTAAAATTCAAAAATAAAAAGTAAAAGTTCTGATTTTTAATATTATTATTTTCAGAATTTTCAAAATTTTATTTTAAATTTTCCAGAATCGGAACTTTTATTTTAAATTTTTCATTTTTTTTTATTTTTTACTTTTTATTTTTGAATTTTAAATAAAAGATATGATTTTTAATATTATTATTCAAGATAATTTTTCTTAAAAAATAAAAGTTCCGATTTTTTTTTCAGATTTTTTAAATTTTGCGGGATTTTCAGATTTTTTTTTATTTTTTTCAGATTTCTTAAATTTTCCAGAATTTTCAGAATTTTTTTTTACTTTTTTATTTATCTCAGATTTGGCGTAAATTCTTATTTTAAAAATTACTGCCTATTTTCTTACTTTTAAAAAGTTACGGTCTCTTTTTTAGCGTGCGAAAAGTTCTGATCTCTTTTCACAAATTTAAAACTACAAATCCTACTTTTACCACCCCTAAAGGTACGGTCCTTGCAAAAACAATTTTCCCATGGAGTTTACTAGCACTTCACCCCAACATTTTGTAAATTAAATATTTTGTTAAATTGGAAGACACTGGTCAATATTTTGGAGCTACTTACCACAATCTACTTGATTCTTAATAGGAGTGACTGCACCTTCCTCTCTCCAATCTAAACTTTCTGGCAAATCACTAATTGCATTGGCGCCATACCTAGACGTGTTCTGATCATGAGAGGCCGCGTCGGAAATCATTTTTGGTGGCACCCTCATGTACCCTAGGTCCGGACCAGCATTGAAGATTTCTATCTTCTGCACGTTTTCCTTGAATATCTCGAACCGTTTCATCTTTTCATGTGCATCTTTGTGAATGCGGCCATGATGGGCCATCCATTTCTCAAACCGGCTTTCCAAGTCGGAAAGATGGGGAGGTGATGCTTGTGAAACTTGTTAGAATTTGTCAAATTCTTCTGAAAGTAATTGAACAGCTGGTTGAATAAATTGAAGAAGCATTCAAATATGGTAGGCTGAGACAACAATACAAGCATGCATAAATATAATAGCTAGCTACATGGAGTCAGCATTTAGAAGTCAAGAACATCTAGAAAGATGCAGTTGGAGGCTACATTGAAATGGGCATGTTTACATGGAGACGTGTGTTCACACATGAAAAAGAATAGAAGCAGTAATAGTCTCAAAAAGGTGGCTGACCTGCACGTGCGTGAAAGAAAATAACAAGGCACCAAATCTCCCGAGTCAAAAATAATAGGCTGGTCATATATATGTAATAAATATTATGATGTAATAGATTAGGTCATCTAGAAATATCTACTCTATAAATACGGGTACATGCATGCATTAAAAAAAAAGTGTGTGGGAAAAACACAACGAGTGATAAGAAGCAACAGCAGTTGCAGAGAGGAAAGTTGTAAACAAGCTGAAGCTTGTCTCTCCCTTCAAAGTCTTGTAGTCTGTTGTGAAATAATATATTTACAAGTTGTAGCTTTTGAAGAGAAAACAAGTCGTTTGTTTTTAGTACTCCAAATATATATTATATTACATATTGTGTTTGAGTTATATTCAGTGCAAAAGTCCATTACACGTTTCCAACAAGTGGTATCGGAGTCAAGGTTCCGTTCGTGAAGAAAATGGCGAATATGATGCAACCACAAATTCCGAAATTGACGAGTACAAATTACGGAAATTGGAGTATCCAAATGAAGGTGTTACTTGGTTCCTACGATAATTGGGATATTATCGAAAACGGGTATGACGAGCCCGTAGATGCAATCGCAGTAAAGACTTTCGAATGCCGAGAAGACGGCGTTAAAAGAGTCCCGAAAAAAAGATAAAAAAGCTTTGTTTACTATTTTTCAAGGTGTTGACGAATCAACATTTGAAAAAATTTCGGAAGCAAAAACAGCAAAAGATGCGTGGGAGATTTTGCAAAAATCATTCCAAGGTGTCGAGAAAGTCAAAAGGGTGCGGCTCCAAGTACTCCGTGGTGAGTTTGAAAATATCAAAATGAAAAATTCAGAAAATATCGGTGAATATGTTACGCGTTTGAAAACGGTAACAAATGAGATGAAAAGAAACGGCGAAAGTCTCGATCATGTTCGGGTCATGGAAAAACTTCTTCGCTCGTTGGTAAGAAAATTTGACTATGTTGTTACGTCGATCGAAGAGTCAAAAGATTTGTCCACAATTTCTATTGATGAGCTCGTGGGTTCACTACAAGCACATGAGCAACGGATGAATCAGTACGATGATACAAGCCATTTAGAAAAAGCGTTGCAAAGCAAGGCGACTATTGATGATGATCGAGCGTGAGCAATTATGTACGTGGAAGAGGTGGCTATAGAGGTGGCTACCGAGGTGGACGAGGACGAGGAAGACAATCTTTCAACAGAGACCAGAAAAATGAAGGCTATCAGCCATCTGGTCGTGGTCAAAATTTCAGAGGTCGAGGAAGAGGCATATTTCAACAACGAGGTGACAAGTCTCATTTTCAATGTTATAATTGCAACAAGTATGGCCATTTCGATTCACAGTGTAGAGCTCCAAAGGCGGAAGAAAAGAATCATTTCTTTGCCGCAAAGAAGACAAGGATGTGGGGGCCGTATTCCTCACATACAAAGAAAATGAAGAAGGCAAGAAAAATACAGTATCTTGACTCGGGCGCCGAGAATCACATGTCCCGGCCAAAAGAGCTATTTACAGAGATAGACGATACCGTCTACGGAGAAGTTACTTTTGGTGACTCGTCAAAGGCTCCAATCAAAGGGAAAGGTATTATTATGATCATCTCAAAGAATGGTGATAAAAAGTATATCAATGATGTCTATTATATACCGCTTTGAAAAGTAATATTATCACCTTGGTCAACTTGTGGAGAAAGGATATGACATACGAATGAGGGACAACTCTCTCGTACTCGAAATCGAGCTCGGGAATTGATTGCTAATGTGAAGATGACAAAGAACCGTCTTTTTATACTTGATATGCAGACAGAGGTGCACAAATGCTTAAAGTCCGTCATTAAAAATGACTCATGGTTATGGCATTTAAGATTTGGTCATCTTGGATTTATCGTCTGAAATTATTATCAAAAACAAAGATGGTGGACGGCTTGCCGAAATCAACGAACCAAATCAATTATGTGAAGCATGTATCAAAGGAAAGCAACACAGCGAGTTTTCTGTTGGAAAGTCATGGAGAGCTAGGAGGCCATTGGAGATTGTTCACACTGACATAGCTGGTCCGTTTGATATCGCATCACTTGGCGAGAACAGGTACTACCTAACTTTTATTGATGATTTTAGCAGAAAGAGTTGGGTATACATTCTTAAAGAAAAGGCAGAGGCTCTTGATAAATTCAAGGAGTTCAAAGCAATGGCGGAAAAACAAAGTGGCCAGTACGTGAAGATACTCAGATCAGACAGAGGAGGCGAGTATACTTCAAATTTGTTCAATGATTTCTGCATAGCACATGGAATTAATCACCAGTTGACAGCATCGTATACTCCACAACAAAACGGCGATGCTGAAAGAAAGAATCGTACAATTCTTGATATGGCAAGAAGTATGGTGAAGGGAAAGCACATGCCAAGAAGTTTTTGGGCTGAAGCCGTATTATGTGCTGTTTATTTTCTAAATCGTTGTCCAACAAAGAGTGTCAGATTCAAAACACCAAATGAAGCATGGAGTGGTAGCAAACCAGCAGTTGGACATCTCAGAATTTTTGGATGCATTGCATATGCTCATGTTCCTGATCAAAAGAGAAAGAAGCTAGATGACAAAGGTGAAAAGTGTATCTTCATCGGATATGACAAAAGCAGCAAGGCCTACAGACTCTATAATCCATTGACAAAGAAGGTAATCATTTCACGAGATGTTGAATTTGATGAAACAGACATCGGAGATGGAGCGCGGAAGAAAGAAAAGTTGCAGGTTTATTTTTTGAAGAAGACGATGGTGATGACTCAAATAATGAAGGTGATGAAATTGATGATCCAAGTCCTCCACCGAGTCCAAATCAACAAACTCCTGCATCGACACCATCGACGTCAGGAAGCAACAATTCAGGGGGAGCACCGAGAAAAATGCGGAGTCTAGATGATATCTACGATGCAATAAGTCCAGTACAAACAACATTTGATTATTCATTATTTTGCTTGATGGCTGAGTGTGATCCAGTAACATTTGAGGAAGCTTCTGAAGAAAGTAAGTGGAACAAAGCCATGGATGAAGAAATCGGTGCAATCAAGAAGAATGATGCATGGGAGCTCACAGATCTTCCAGACGGACACAAAGCAATTGGTGTCAAATGGGTTTACAAGACAAAGACCAATCAAGATGGAGAAGTGGAGAAATACAAGGCAAGACTAGTTGCTAAAGGTTACAAGCAGAAATACGGGATTGACTATGATGAGGTATTTGCTCCGGTTGCAAGAGTTGATACTATACGACTTCTTACAGCAATTGCAGCACAGAATCGGTGGAAAATTTATCAGATGGATGTCAAGTCAGCATTCCTAAATGGTTATCTCGAAGAAGAAGTCTATATTGACCAACCACCTGGATATGTTCAAAGAGGCCAGGAAGATAAAGTCTACAAATTGAAGAAAGCTTTGTACGGGTTGAAGCAAGCTCCGAGAGCTTGGAACACAAGGGTTGATGAATATTTTCAGAAGAATGGTTTTGTGAAAAGTCCATACGAGCATGCACTCTACACAAAAACAAATTCAGGGGGAGATATCATGATAGTATGCTTGTACGTGGATGATATGATTTTCACTGGCAACAATCCTCGTATGTTCGATGATTTTAAGAAAGTTATGACTAACGAATTTGAGATGACAGATATTGGTCAAATGTCTTACTTTCTTGGAGTTGAGGTGAAGCAAAGTAAAGACGGGATCTTTATGTCACAGAAAACATATGCGGAGCAAATTTTAAAGAAATTTAGAATGGAAGAATGCAAGCCGGTGAGCACACTAGCAGACACTAGCATAAAGCTGAGAGTTGACTCAACCAGAGAGTCGGTAAATCCGACATTATTCAAAAGTTTGGTTGGAAGTTTGAGGTACCTAACTTTCACTCGTCCCGATATTATGTACGCAGTTGGACTGGTTAGTAGGTACATGGAGAAGCCGAAGCAAGATCACTTCATGGCAGCTAAACGAATTTTGAGATACATTAAAGGTACACTTGATCATGGTTTATTTTACACACACTCTCAAGATTCAAAATTAGTTGGCTACTCAGACAGTGATTATGGTGGAGATTTGGATGACGGGAAAAGCACTTCGGGATATGCTTTTCATATCGGTTCGGCGATATTTTCATGGGCATCGAAGAAGCAACAAACAGTTGCTCTCTCAACATGTGAGGCAGAATACATCGCAGCAGCAGCGTGCGCATGTCAAGCTATGTGGCTAGGCTACATATTGAGCGAGTTAAATCATGCAAAGGAAGATCCGATTACCATTTACGTAGATAATAAATCCGCTATTTCACTCGCGAAAAATCCAGTGTCACACAGTCGAAGCAAGCACATCAACATTAAATATCATTTTATTCGAGAACAGGTGAATGATAAAATCGTGGAGCTGGTGCACTGCAGGACAGAAGAAAATTTAGCAGATATATTTACGAAGCCGTTGAAGCAGGAAATATTTCACCAAATGAAAAAGAAGCTCGGTATGCAAAGTAGAGTTTGAGGGGGAGTGTTAGAATTTGTCAAACTCTTCTGAAAGTAATTGAACAGCTGGTTGAATAAATTGAAGAAGCATTCAAATATGGTAGGCTGAGACAACAATACAAGCATGCATAAATATAATAGCTAGCTACATGGAGTCAGCATTTAGAAGTCAAGAACATCTAGAAAGATGCAGTTGGAGGCTACATTGAAATGGGCATGTTTACATGGAGATGTGTGTTCACACATGAAAAAGAATAGAAGCAGTAATAGTCTCAAAAAGGTGGCTGACCTGCACGTGCGTGAAAGAAAATAACAAGGCACCAAATCTCCCGAGTCAAAAATAATAGGCTGGTCATATATATGTAATAAATATTATGATGTAATAGATTAAGTCATCTAGAAATATCTACTCTATAAATACGGGTACATGCATGCATTAAAAAAAAAGTGTGTGGGAAAAACACAACGAGTGATAAGAAGCAACAACAGTTGCAGAGAGGAAAGTTGTAAACAAGCTGAAGCTTGTCTCTCCCTTCAAAGTCTTGTAGTCTGTTGTGAAATAATATATTTACAAGTTGTAGCTTTTGAAGAGAAAACAAGTCGTTTGTTTTTAGTACTCCAAATATATATTATATTACATATTGTGTTTGAGTTATATTCAGTGCAAAAGTCCATTACACGTTTCCAACAAGAAAACTTTTGAGATCAAAAAGGCGGCAAATACATACTGGAAGTAGTCTATGAGAGACATGGTTTGTGAGAGAATCCAAAGGGTTGAAGATTGATAATGGGTGAGATTGAGAATGTATTGATCGGTCTAACGTGCATATATATGTGTATATATAGGAAAAAATATTGTGTTAGGCATGCAGATGGCTGCCTAATTTTTGATAATTGATGAAAAGGGTATTGTAATCTTTAATTAAATCACAAACTAAGAATTTTGTTGTCTTACGTCTAAATTAGAGCAACATTGCCAATTAATATTGTCGGTATATGATACGACATCGTATACAACTCACCCGGGTTGTTGAGGCAATCGAGAGATCTCAAACCCGGCCTAACTTGGACGTCATGACAATTTATTAGAAGTAGTTAGAAATAATTCATGCCGTCATGACAGTTTGTTTTCCCGTCCAAAGACTATTTCGGAAAATGGATAATTGTTTATTTATTCATTCTCTGTAAAATCCATCATTTCTTAAAAACTAAAGCCGATAGATTACCTATTCCAAATAAATCAACTATTATGGAAATATCCACTAATAGAAAAATACCATTTCACATCGGACATTTTAGATCGGTTCTATAATAACCGATTTAGAAAGTGACGCGGCCATTTTCTAAATAACCGATTTAGAAAGTTCATTTTCTAGATCGGTTATTTTAGAACCGATTTAAAACGTACGATAAAATACCCCTCATTATGATAGTAAACCTCGCATTCCAATTCAAATTGTTTCTTAAAGAAGGTCTTCACAAAATTCAGAAATGGGGATTCCCCAATTACATACAGAATAATCACATGCTGCCATTTCATTTTCTCAATCTCAATAGCAGATTTATCTAAGCAGGCCGTAGGAATCCCATATTTCAGAGTAGGTGTAATAAAACTAAGTTTTAGTCCTTTACCTCCTCGATTCGGCATTAGCGGCTCTGGTTCCTTTGGTTTTTCAGTCGATTTTTCCTGCGATTCTTTCAATTGTTCCCATTGAATTACTTCCGGTTGGTTACTCGTCTCCGTTGCATTTTTTGGTCTTTCCTTATCCTGAGATAACACTGCTGCATAAGTGTTTTGGCTTCGATTTTCGGTGGATTTAGGTGTAGTTTCTCTCAAATTCTTCGTAGCTATCCCCGACTTTTCCGTTGTCGCATGCAGAACGACCTTGATGCCGGCGATCTTCTTCCTTGCTCCCTTTTGCCCTGCCATGCGTAGGTTAAGCAGAGCACGCTAACTTGCGCAGTAGATCAAAGCACCAGAATTTTTTTTAGTACATATTTAGGAAATACTGTTGTAATTTTAAGTTACTGGCTTTTTGATTTTTTTATAATTATTTTTTATTTAATTAATAATGGTATATTAGTAAATTGGTTAACTTTTTGTAAAAGTTTTAATTTGTTTGGCACATTCTTTATTTTGGTTTTACATAATCTGGTGCTAATTTAATATGATTAATATTATTAAATATATAGCTAATCAAACGATCAACACTTATTATCACACCTAATTTAGAGAATATTCACCGGTACAAGCCAAGTGGACGGCGGAACTTCCCTGGTATATATATAGTTTTTCCTTCCTTCTCCCACCTAGTGGACCGTTGAGTCACCATGATTTAATTCCTCCACCAATTTCTATCGAGCCAGGAAGTGCGGATCCTGGAAGCGAGCGATTTCGCTTTTTGCTGCAAGTTTTTCATTCCTTCTTTCTAATCATTTCAGCATGTAGTGGCCCAGGAGCACATGAGCCGATCCAGTATCGTAACCAGACCCACCAAACCGGCCCCTTAACCATACCCTTTTTGGATAGCCCTAAAATACACTTTTGGATAACCACGGTCATCTATACACACACACACACAGCGTTAGTCGTTCCCTGCTCTTCCTCGAAGATCGCCGCCACTAAACGCCGGTCGTACGTGCTCCTCTCCCTCTTTCTTTTTTTCTTTTTATGCTTCATTTTCTTCCCTGTTCTTTTCAACAGGCCGACTGTTTCCCGTCCTCAATCTCTATCTTGTCGGCCACCAAGGACAGATAGTTACGTCTCTGCTCTCCTTTCTAATCGGCCGGAAACGTCACCGCTACCACGAATTTCAGGGAACCGCTGACAACCAGCTGCCTCTGTTTCATTTCTGGTTTTTTCTACTTCTCTTTCGTTTCTTTGTTTTTTCTTTCGGTTTTTCCTGATTCTCTCCTTTCTCTTATTCGATTTATTTGATTTTCTTTTATTTTGCTATTAGTTGTTTTAAACTTGCAAAAAGGAGTACGAAATTCTTGGATCCCTGAGTAGTGATTCCATACAAAGCTGGATTCGCTATTTCACGACCAAATTTAAATCAACACGAGTAAAAGAAATCTTTAAACTTGCTTTATCTTAAAGAACCATTAGATATTTGGTGTTGATTTCTCTCTCTATTTTTTGGTAGTAATTGTTAGAAATTGGTGATTTAAAATTTGGAAACGGTATGGAAAGCTGTCGCCCTTGTCAGAGTTGCAGAAAAAAAACTCTCATCCCCGACAGCGATACGGGAAGCACAATCTGCGCATCATGCGGCGTCGTTCAGGAATTCGACAATTTTCAGGCCCATTTTGGCGGCATTACTGGCCCGACCGGTACTTATGTTCGCATCGGCACTGTTGGCACCGGCAGTGTTAACAATTTCAAGGAAAATAAAATTTTCGAAGCTCAGAAGTTAATTGAGGATTATTTTTACAAGTTAGGTCTTTCGGGTACGAAATCTCACGAGGTTAAGCTTTTAATTGAGAAAATCACTGATGGCGAATATGGCCAAGGTAATTGGTTTCCAGTTTTTGTCGGCGCTTGTGTTTATGTTGTGATGAGAAATGATAGGAACATGTTGCCGATCGTTGAAGTGGCGGATTTAGTCGGTTCTGATGTTTACGAATTAGGTCGTATGATTAGCCGTGTTGTCGAGTATATGGATTTGAAATTGCCGGAGTTTGATATCGTAAATTCTTTCGAACGTGCGGTCAAAAAGTGCTCGAGTTTTAGCCAGGTTTCAGAAGATATCGTCGAGAGGATCTTAAAGCAGGGTGTTTTTTTAGTGCAGTGTTTGATCAAATGGTTTGTGACCACTGGAAGAAAGCCTATGCCTGTGGTGGCAGCAGTTTTGGTTTTTGTCGGCGAATTGAATCAAGTAGACGTAAAGATTGAAGATATTGCCAATGAATTGCATGTCGCTCTTGTTACGTGTAGGCGGAGGTATAAGGAACTTCTCGAGCGGCTCGTGCGAGTTGCACAAGTTTTGCCTTGGGGAAAAGACGTGACGGTTAAAAACATATTGAAGAGTGCTCCATTTGTTATTCAATACATGGAGATGAAGTCGATGGCGGAAGGGGGTGGTGATAAAAAGCAAAACTTTGAGCATTTTCAGTGTGATGTTGAAGAATTAGTCGGAGACTGTTTGAGAAAAGAGATTGGATATTCATTCGATAGTAATCCCATGGAAGACAGTAGCTCGAATTATTTTGAAATCGGCTGCTGCTCGAATTCGAGCAGTGATGGTTTAGATAAATTCCAGATTTCTCCCGAGTGTTTGGCCATGATTTATTCCAGTTTCGTGGACGAAGTTTCTTTAACCAAGGCGAATGCAGAGATTGGTGTGGAGAAGAATATAGGGAAAAGGCCGAAAACTTTCGACCTACAAAAATTGTGTAACGACTGGTGGAAAGGAGAATCGGATTTGAGCAAGAAGCTTTTTCTGAAGAAGATATTGGAAAAGGATGTGGGATTGGATGTCATGCCCCCATCTTTTGATAAGGCGTGTTTGGTTAACAAGAAGAGGCGAGAAAAGATAAAAGCTGCCAAGTTGCGTATTCGGAGGATTATGCATCCGAAAACTGCCGATTCTGGTTATAATAATAGCAATGATCTTTGTCGGTTTGAGCCTGAAAAATCTGGTAAGAAGAGGAAGAGAGTGAAAGTGAATGTTGAGTGGGAAGATTTGATCATTGAAACTCTCCTCCTTCATAATGTAAAGGAAGAGGAGATAGAGAAGGGCCATTATAATGTTCTTTTGGATTTGCACGTGTTTAGTGATCCTGGCACGTGATCTTATGCTATTATTTAAAATATATGTAGACGTCAGTCTGACAGAAGTATCTCTCCTTTTACCTAATGAAAGTTTCTTCAAGAATGAAGGTTGCTATTGTATGCCCTGTGATTCCCGTTAAGTTATACGAGATTTATTCCTTGAAATTTCAATATACTGCCTGTTAGCTTTTCTTGTCTTGACGTGGAAGTGCTCTCGTCTCGGTAGATTAGCGCTCGACCAGTTGGGTCGGCCTTTATATCTTTTCTTCTTGCACCAAGTGTAGAAACTAATACATCTGCTCGACCAAATACATCTTGTTGGATCGGCCTTTATATCTTTTGTTCTTGCTCCAAGTGTGGAAACTAATACATCTGCTCGACCACATACATCTTGGTTGCTCGGTTTTGAGCCTATTAACTTGTGCCACTTTTGTCAGTTACTGCCGATGCATAAATTCTGGTAAAATGATGAGGTAGTTCTGAAGTTGCTATGTTGGATGAGTCTCTCTTATTCTTGTTTTCCAGATATCTCAAGTAATTTTTTACTTTTCATGTTCATGGGTAGAGCAGGCCGCGAGGCGAGTCGATTCAGCGAGCAGAGTAGACAAGGCTGGGCGAGCCAATTCAGCAAGCTCACTAAACCCTGAACCAGACTCGCTTCATCTACCAATGAGTTGAGTCAGGCTCGAGGCGAGTTAGACAACAAGTCGACTCGCCACGAGCTATAAACGAGCCGAGCTGGGAGCCTGAACCATCTCATTATCCATGGGATACCGGTCCGGTTCGGTCCGGGTATTGGCTTAGCGGGCCAGACCCGGTAAGGTTACCGGGTATACCCGGAACCGGACCGGTAAGCAATCGGTTCTAATGCCAGAACCGAAACCGGTCCGGTAAGCCTAACGGGTACTTTAGACCCGAGACCGGTAAGACCCGAACCGGTTAAGAACCGACAAGACCCGGTTCGTGTACTCATTAATTACCCGAAATAGAACCGAAAAATTACTCGTGAAGGGTTCAAAAATCTGCATAACTTAAGTTTCAAAATACATAGAGAAATTAAGTACATCTAAATTAGAGCTTCATAACATATTCATTATAGACGCGAAATAGATAGACAAATTTTAAATAATTTCAATAGCTACTTTGCGACTTTCAAAATACCAAATACTCCGAACAGTTCATCATAGGCTCAAAAAGATCATAAGCGAGTTCACCAATCATCATAGGCTCTCAAACGATCGATGAAGCGTTGTCTCTAATATCCAACTACATTAAAAATAATATCTAAAAGTTCGGATCACAAACAAATAAACAACAAAGTCGTTCAAAGGTACAATAAATCAGAATAATGAGACTTAATAAATTACTTGTCCAAAATCGTAGTTCAAACGCTCTTCATCTGTTTCAAGCTAAATAAATGAATACAATTGCCAGTACTCAATAGTAAGAACAAGACATATACATAAATCGTTTAGTTCTTATACCTGGACCTTAAGGATATGTTTGGTATGACTTACGAGTAAGGATATATTTGGTATACATAAAATAATTGAAAAATTACCGGGTTTTTTACCGGGTTACCGGTTTTGGTCCTTATCGGTTTCGGTTCTTATTACAGTACTAGTATCCGGACCGCTAACGTTTCGGGTGAGTATCGGTCCCGGGTATTATCGGGCGGTTCTCGGGCGGTTCTCGGGTATACTTGGACCGCTAACAGCCCTAGATGGGAGTATCCCACTTAGAAATAATTCTGCATTGGTAGATTACACTTACACCTATGATGCACAGATTCTTCAAAAATAAGTAGTATGCAAAATTGGATACTTGCAAGATGCGGGTGTGATTCGCGTCGGGTTCGCACCCGATATGCCACGTGGAGTATCCGATTTTTTTAGTTAGGATCCGAGAATCAGAAAATGGGATACCGCAGGGATCCGGTGTTTTTTTTTTATAAATTTAATCAAGTCTTGGGGTCATATTGCAGCTTCTCGACTGCTTGAATTAAAGGTATGAATCGATAATTTGACATCTCTTGGATGTGGTGCTAAAAATCTTTGCATGTTTTTTTCCTTTATATTTAACTTTCTTATTTTCTTTTATCATTTCTTTATTCATTTTTTATTTTCTTATTTTTTTATATTTTCTTTTCCTAATTTCCTACAACTATCGGGTGATAGTATCCATATATGAATATTCTTTCTAGCTTTTTCATTTTACTTTGTTTTTTAACCCAATTTAATTTCTTTTCTTTTTGTATTTTCTCCGATCGATTTTAATAAAAATAATAAGTGCGTGTTTGCTCTAAAAATTTTCGTTTCACCTACAAAAATGGCAAACACAAACTATTTTGATAATTAAGCACAATTAGTGTAAAAATATGCCTAAAATCCTATAAAAATAATACAAATATGCATATGAATTTCACACAATTTTCTAATTAGATAAAAATGATATATATTTTTATAGGTATTATGTATAACAATATATAAATAAATAGACGTATTCTTCCCACATTCGTATCGTATCGCTCCCGCATCTACGCGTTCGTGCAACATAGACTCACTCACACCTCTCCGTCCGGTTTGGTCCGGGTATTGTCTTCCCGGTCCAATCGCATGACGTAGATACGGCCGGTCCCAACTTCAATACTTGTATCCGGACCGCTAACGTTTCGGGTGAGTATCGGTCTCGGGTATTTCGGGCGGGTTCTCGGGTATTTTGGATCATTAAAAGCCCTAATCACCAAAACCTCATAATCGAAACAAGAATTGAGGTTTTTTTTTTCAAATGTATGCTAAGGAAATTAAGAGATAAGGTCTCTTAAACTTATTTTTTCTATATGTACTAATATCTTATACAATACTTTGTGCAATGTATGTTTATGAAAAATTACCGAGTTTTTTTTATCGGGTTACCGATTTCGATCCTTATCGGTTTCGGTTCTAACGTTGGTACCAGTATCTGTACCGCTAACGTTTTGGGTGAGTATCAGTCTTGGGTATTATCGGACGGTTCTCGGGCGGTTCTCAAATATACTTGGACCGCTAACAGCCCTACTCCCACCCTTCTCTTTTTCCTTCTTTTACGAAAATGACGCAAAAAACACCCTTGTTTGTTACGCTAATATTTCATAATAATCAAGACAAAAACAAAAGACAATAAAATGTAGGGTAATTTGAGGGGGTGCTTGGTAGGATGTTTTTGAGGGTGGGTAATGGTAAAGGTAATGAAAAATAATACTTGGTGCTCTATAATGGAATGACTCATTACCTAATAGTGGGTAATGGACCATTACCCAATAAATTGGGGGGAATGTTTTTTTCTCCCTTTCCCTTTTCCCACTATTATCATTACCTTTCTCTTTCCCTTTCCCGAGTTTGAACCAAGCACCCCCTGAATCTAACAACTAATCCGCAACGAGTTTATGCCCTCATTCAATGAGTCTAGTCGATCTTAGCGTTTGATTCTTCGATTTTTTTTTTTCTAGAATTACTAACCCTAGGAACAACAAGCTTTGTTGTACTCTTTAAATTCAATGCAATAAGCCTATAACATCATTGAGAAGTAAGAAAATAGGCGACCCAAAATACCAGGCTGCTTGAGCTTTTTTATCACCAAATCTGTTTGGCTTCAACAGTATGATACTTAGGCACGACAATTTTATCACACGACACGAAAATACGAAACGAAAACGACACGAAAATTTAGTATTTGTGTTTGCATTTTGAGTACCCGATACGAAAATACACGAACACGAAAGTACACGATCGAGATTTAGTGTCGGTTTTGTGTTTACCCTTTGAGTACACGACACGACACGAGGTAAACGAAATAAATAAATAAACAAATAAATAATAAATATTTATATATATATATATATCATATTATTAAATTATATAAAAAAATTGTACTAAACTTTAAAATTCGTAAATATAATGTGAACTTTTATAAATTTCGTGTAAACCTTCGTGTTTTCGTTGTCATTCGTTTCGTTTAGTCCACTAAAATTTATAAAAATAATATTAAAATATTAAAATTGTTATTTTTATAATATTTTAATATTTATTTTATATTATGTTCCTGACACGAAAACACGATACGAAACGACACGTATTTACGCGGTACATGACACGACACGACCCGAATTCATTTCGTGTCGTGTATGGTGTTTGGACTTTTAGTATACGAAACACAAAAGTACACGACACGAAAATACACGACACGAACGATTTGCCAGGTCTAACGATACTTCCTCCAATAATAAGCTTTACTCTAAAATATTATAATTAAGCAAAAAAAATATCAAATTGGAGTAAAATCATGCCAAATCCTAAAATAAGCGGAAAAAATATTTATCTCATGATGTACATTCAAAGTGTTACCACTTGATTACATGTTAGCTAGTTTGATTGTATTAGTAGATGGTTTGACCAACTGATTGTGATCGTTATTTGCAAAAATATATTTTGTAAAATTAACATTTGCATTAACTATTAATATGTAGAAAAAACTTTTAAGGAGACTGCTTATATTTAATTTTTTATTCTTGTTGATACCATTCCAGCCAATTATTTTAATATACAAATAAATAATATACATAATATTCAAAAAAGTAACTAATAATATACCAACAAATATATTTGATAACAGTGTGTGTATATATATCCAAAAATAATATACTGAATAATAATCTACCAAAGAAAACATTTAGTATTGAAATATTAGTAATAAATCATGTACCAATAAGTATGTCTAATAATAACAATAAACCAATAAATATATGAGGAAAGTGAATATGGGGTTGTCACATGTAAGCTTACATGCGAAACCTTCTAAAATAACGTCGTTTAACAAGAAAATATTAAAACAGTCTCATATGTATTATTTCCCTTCACTATATTAGTGTTTCCCCTTAATTGCATTAAACATCTTTAAAATAGAGTTTCCTATAATATATGCTTATTTTACATTATACTATTTGGTATTTTATATTATCTAACCAATTCACGCTAGTTTAAACAATTGTTTGACTAAATTAACGATTAAAAAGTGTTGCACTACTCATACAATGGATCCATTACTCATATTTTGAAAAAAAAAAATCAATTTAAGTGACATAATTTTAGGTGATTTAAAGTGATTTCACGTGTAAGCTGACATGTGAGATAGACTCATATTCACTTTCCTCTAACTATATTTATATATGTTTTATGTATAGCTGAGCTATTATGAGAGTTTCACACCACATATATATAATTAATAATATATTTAATAATCGTAATAATTTAGAAACAAATATATTTAATAATTGTACATTTATTTATTAAAATAATATATCAACTTTTATGTATATTGCTTGATTTACAAGAAAATTATCAAATTGGTCCCGTATGTATGTGTGGAATAATTACCAAAAAGTTCATCTTTTCCTATGACCAAAACACCACACATCTCCTCCCTATTTTTGTCAATTTGGTCCGCCGTCACCGGTTGGAGTATTTTCCCGCAATCGGAGCTGACGTGGACGACACGTGGCTGACACGTGGCAAAAATAATGGGTCCCGACAAATATATATATATATATATATATATATATATATATATATATATATATTTTTATATATATATATATAATGAGAAAATTATCAAATTGGTCCCGTATGTGGGACCAATTGGCCAAAAAGCTCCATCCGTCTCAGGCGGACCCAGTAGTTTTGCCACGTGTCAGCAACGTGTCGTCCATGTTAGCTCTGATGGCCGGAAAATATTCCGACCGGCGACGAAGAACCAAATTGGCGAAAACAGTGAGGGATGTGGAGTTTTTTGGTCCGTTGGAAATAAATGGGGCTTTTTGGCCAATTGATCCACGTACGGTCCGTGATTTACAAAACTAGTATCTAAAAAAGGTTTTTTTGGATACAATGTGAAAAGGTTTTCCAGATAAGACCGTCTGTGGGTATTTGATATGTGCCGGCCCACTAACTGTTTGTATAGCCTAATAGTTGATATTTTTTAGTCCACTATTTGAGCCTAGTCCAATATCAGGTTCCAAATATAAAATAAGAGACAATAACTCAAAATTACAAAGTAAACAAAAAAATAATTAAAATATATTTACTTTATTTTTGTTATCCAAAACACAACTTTTATAAATTTAGCACACAAATTTAGTTCACTAAATTTATAACTTCATTTGTATCCTTGTATGAAAAAAAAAAACAGCTGTGTGATAAAATGGGCCACCCCACCAGTGCCAGCCTTCCCCCGCCCACCATCACCTGACGCCGACCACCACGGCCGCCATCGTTGGTCGCGGGGCTGGTCGCCGTAATTTTTTTTATCGTCATTGATCAACAGTTAGCCAATCGTCGAAGACTAGACTTTCCTCCACTATCCCGCAAGCGTCGACCGGCCAATTATCGTTTTCGTTTTATGTTCGTCGTCATAATTTCTTTTGGCTATCGCCAACCGCCCTTTTTCCTTCTTTGTCGCCTGCTGGCCGATATCTTCTTTAGCCGGCCACTAGGATTTCTGCATTAGCAACCGGTAATTCAAAATACCTCTTCATAATTAAGATTACCAAAAAGTATTTTGACGGCATTTACAAGCATCATGGTCCGATAGACTTGTTGTGGACAAACAGAATTATTCAATTATAAATGGGTAATTTGGATTACCCAAGTACAAATCAATAAAGCAGAAGCGTGACATGAAATTAACATATAGTCCCCCATAGCAGAAAACAAAGAGCAAGTACAAAGAACTTCTTGAAAAAAATACCAAAAAATCGAAAAAGATGAAATAGCAGGACGAGAGGACTTTTCCTAAACTGTGGTTTTTCAATTACTAACTGATAATTTAGATTACCAGAGAATTATTGAAAAATGTCAATTGATATTTTAACGCCGGACTAGGTAAAACGAAAACATGAACTAAATTTCCACAAAAAAAATGAGTATTTGTTTTTTGTAAAACTTTTTATATTGATGTCTCCGGAATGATCAATTTGGTATTTAATGATCAATTACTATGGTTTTATGACTAGACTAATCGCCTCTTTTGTTACTAATAGAATATTTATCTTACTTAAAAACGTGGCATTATCCAACCCGTGCGATACACGGTCTTTGGTTGAATATCTACGTGTTTTGTACGTAATGTTGGAGCAGACGGTTGAATGAGCAGATGACGGAATTTAAATGGAGAAATTTATATGTTTTTTTATTGTTATTGTCCTTTTATTTTAGTCTATGTAATTAGTTATATGAAATGAAGCTTTACTAACACATATGTTGCTCTGGGGTTATTTTTGATTTATTCAACCCGTGCGATGCACAGATTGTATCTAAGTTTTCATAGCTAAAATTAACCATCTTGTAATTTATACTATCATTTAAAAGTTCAATTTAATCACCTTGTGTATTAGAAGGTGCATTTGCATAGTGATGTTTATCATAACTTTTGTATTTAAATTAGTTTATTTACATTAAAAGTTACAATTAAAATAGTCTCTTCATATGTAATCCTTTAATATGAATAAGTTACATAAATTTTTTTTTGCCTATTTATTTGGCACTTTTGCCATAGCGAATTATAAAACCATTTGTAGTTTGATATATATATATATATATATATATATATATATATATATATTCAATGACAGATTTTGAGTTGTTAGAGAACTTGATGGATGTTTCTGGATCTTCTAAATTGCATGATTGTATGCGTTTGTGGTTTGTCTGAATGCGCAGTGAAGATTATGCATTTTCGAGCGCTGGTTGTTACAAGATTTGGCGCTGTAATGGCAAAGAACCATACCACGATGTTGAACTTGGAAGCTTTAGGTGCTCGTGGTGTATCTTCTGATTCTATAGAATATGAGAACTTAAATATGATGCAGTTGAATACTAATGCCATCGCTTTATTGTTCTATATTAATAATCATATATGGTAAGAGTGATTCGTATTCTTTGAGGGTGAAAAATCGCAGCCCTTTGGTGTTCCATACCTGCATATTTTATTAGGAGCATTCAAGATGAGTTTATTGGGAGCATTCAAGATGAGTTTATCATAAACGAAAATTTGTACTATTTCAACATTAACGCATCAGAAACATTAGATGATGATTTTCTGACATATATAATTATTAACATATACCAACTGTATATTGGTAAGGTTAATTGGATAAAGTTTTCGACAGTTGATAAACAGAGTAAACACATAAGCCAAGAAAATGAAATATATATAGTTTCAGAAATTTTTACAGTTAGTTTGGCATTATTTATTTTGATCAATATAATTTCTTGCGGTGAAAATAATGTGAGAGAAAACATTTTCGGAATAAATTGATAAATATTAAGGGGATAACTTTTACTTTGTGCACAAACCCCATTCCACATTAAATTAAGGGGATAAGTTTTAAGCAGTATAGATTAGTAATTGACACAGTCGAATAGCTTATTCTATGATATTCACACTACGAAACCACCAAATAACTTGATGTTCATCCGCTTATTTGTCGAATACTTATCATTACAACAGCTAGGAAAAACAGAACGATACGAGATCGAGTTGATCGCTTTTCCTCTTATTCCTCATAGCAACATCATAATCTGTTTGCTGGGATTAGTGGGGAAATAGACTAACCGGAGGCAAGCCCTCCAAACAGAAAGGGCTATCGCGGCCATCTCGATATTTAAGACAATTGGCATTTGAATCCTCAAAGCCGTGAGATGAAGCTGTGGATGCATGCAAATCATCCATATCTTGGAGCCGGCGAGCCTCACTTTTGTTGTCTGTGAAATGTACGACGAAAATCATCATCATCATAAATGAAAGTACCAGAGCTGATCGAGAAGCCATTTTCGGTGTTTATATTGATCAAATTAAGTTATTTTGTTTTCAAAGAAAATTGTGATATCAGTATAAATAGATGATCAGTGAACAATTGATTAGTTCACTCATCGCCGAACTGTTTGATTTAATTAGCGTAGCCGCCATGTAGCTCCTAATTATCTATGGACCAAACTTATTGATGCATATGTGTGTCTAGGCATAGGAGTGGACTCGGTTCCATTCGGTTCGGTTTTTGACTGAAACCAATAACCGAACCAAATATTCGGTTTCGGTTTGGTTCGGTTCTTTTTGGAGTTCGGTTAGATTAAATTCGGTTTTATAAATATTCGGTTCGGTTTTGGTTTGGTTTGATGTTTTTTCGGTTCTTCACAATATAAATTCAAATATTATATTCAATAGAATAAGTTATATATAACAACAAGCCAACAAAAGTTATATATATATATATATATATATATATATATATATATATATGCTCAAGATAAGAGGTTGACTTGCACAACAATGTACAAATATCTCAAAAGATATAACAATCACAAATCACAATAGATCATTCTCTAAACTTAAATTAGTTGAATCACGAATTACACAAGCATATTATTGGTCCTCCTTGGATCCATGAGGGTCTTAAAAAAGAAAAAACAAATTACATTAAAATCTTAAACACATAAAACTCACAAAAAGATGTCATTTTAGTATGTGACTTTGACTTCGGTCCATTTCGGTTCGATTCGGCTCTGTCCGACCCCGAACCGAGAATCGAACCAAACCAATTCGGTTCGATTCTGTTTTTCTATTTTTCGGTTCGGTCTTCTTTGGTTTCGGTTCTTCGATTCTTTTTTCGGATTTTTTCGGTTTGGTTTTGAATTTCCGGTTCCGAAATACCACCCGCCGTACCTCACACAGTGCTATAAAAAGAGTTAATGATATATGGTTGCTTCATAAATTCATAATTAACCCCTCTACAATTCCTAATAATTCTACCACGATATTTTTTAATGGTGGGAGAACTGAACATAATGTATAAGCATGATTTTGTATTTAAAGTGAACTTGAGTCAACATTCTCCCACACTTGTAGTGTTCAACTCGCTCCCATACAGGTTGGTGTTCAGCTTGCTTCACGACTTACACAAGATCGCACCTCGGCCAATACTTTGAGGATACAAATTTGATTATCACTGAATAGCCCTCTAAATGTTAAACTTTGTCTCTGAAGTGAGGCTGTTCTGAGCTCAAGATATGGCATCTGAGGTCGTCTTGTCTTTCGTATTGTCTCGGACATACATTGGACTTTTATAAAGATTTCGTTTCTTTATTGTCTCCGTCTCGCATCTCATATATCTGGTATGGTTCTCGGTCTTTATATAATCTATCACCAATATAACTGTTGATGGTTGGTGCCATTTTTGATACTCCCTCGAATATCAACTTTATGGATATTTAAATGTAGAAGCTTTCTCAGCTTTTCATTAAGCGTAGTCTCTTTTCTAGTCGCCAGTATCTTTATGTATTAAATGCTTTTTCTGTTGTACGAACCCGACTTCCTCGTATTACAACAATTATACTTTATCGAATTAATTAATAAATATTACAAAAAATATATTTTAAATATATACATTCTATTCAAATAAAATTTTACGTAAAAATATGTGATTTTATATTATAAACGTGTGGCCAAAGTTAATTTATGAACAAATTCTAAGAAAATTTAGGAAGTATATATTTGGCGTATATGTTGAAGGTTCATGTTCATCACCAAAAAGGATATCAACCGTCATATCGAAGCAGCTCTCCATACAATCGATCTTTAAGTGTCCCAAGCACTGTCAAAACAGTAAATCACTAATGGTCTCCAAGAACATACTTTTTAACAAATTAATTAGAATACACTTATTATAAAATTCAAAAGAAGTTGCAAAAACAAAAGCTATTAGCCCTAAAAATACTTATTTTAGTAAATAAATTAGACTGTTTTTTCAAATTGATTTATTACATATTAGAATACTAATCACAATACATGTTACAAAATTACTCCAAATTGTAAATTATTAAAAAAAAAAAAAAAGAGAACGCTTTACCAACCACGTCTCGAGAAAAATTAAACGGTGCATAAGTTTATCTATTAAAATGATTTACTAACTAAACTTGACCACAAAAATGCTTGACCAACAGTTTCGCATCCAAATTGAATTCGATTTTGAAGTTAATGTTTTTTTTTCGAAATGAAAATGTCTCTAACGGCCTAAGTCCCCTGAATGTTGGGCCGCCCCAGCTTGTTGCTTTATGGAGTCGGCAACATGAGCCACCACCCCTGCTCCGGCATTATGAAACCATTCATTTTTCACCTGTTTTACAGAAAAAAAAAAAAAAGGAAGTATGAAGAAAAATAGAACATATGGATACACGCCTTCTTGCGGTTACATTACATGAATATTGTGATGAGCGAAGAATGGCCAGAAAGCCGAGTGAAAGCTAACATCAACTTTCATCCATCCTAATCGTTGTAATCCATCGATCATTTCCTCTGTAATAGAAAAACGTTATCTCCTCAACCGTTACGAAACAATCAGTCTTAACAATGGTAGCGCATACTCAATCGAAAGCGAAATAATACCTTCAACAATCTCGTGATATTCTGTAGTATAATGGGTGCTGGGTTTATTTTGAGCCGCCTCTTTTGCTTCGGCGGCTTCTGTAGGAAAATCCGGGCTCTCGGACAAAACTGGCGGGCAGTACTTGATGTTAACAACATGTTTGTAGCCATCCAATGACTGATTAGAAGGCTGCCCAGTTTCAAAACCATAATTTCTTGTTATAGCGAAGAAAAACAAAGAGGTTTTGTTAGTTCTGCACATAAAAATCAATGAGTATATGTACAGCAAACAAGAACTAACAGCAACAATATCTGAGCCTTAATAACGTGAATCATGCTTTGAAATCGTCAATGATCAGTTACATAAATAAAATAAAAGGGGAAAATGAAAAGGGAAACATGATAAATAGTCAATCTACAAATAAAATTTTGAAAGTCATAAAAAGTGAAAAACGTCTTTTTAAAGAGATTTAGGAAAAAAGATATTAATTACAACTAAAAAAACGAATGAAGATATGAAGCGTAGCGAAAAATCAAATCAAATCAAGAGAAAATATTTCACTATTGAGACTGACAGTAGTAATCTATTACTGAAAAAGTTTGGAAAGTCCAAAATATAACCCAAAAAGTAAAATAAAATAAGAATAAGAATAATATAAATAAAATTCTCCCTCCATAATGTCCTCTCCATCGCCATATCCTTCCGAACGAGCATATACACAACGAACTTTGAAAATTACAAACAAACCCCTTATTACAAACAATATCCAGCGAACTTTGGAAAATACAACACCCCTGAGGTTACACCCACCTTACACACGTGCCGTCAGTGGAGAGCTAACGGAAATTACTGACATCTTCAACATTATACAATCATATCCTCGACTTTTCTAATATTACTAATAACATAAACTTTTCGTCTTACATTTTACATTTACTCCATCAATTTTTCTAAATACTAGAAATAAGCAAACAAAAAGTCGAGTTGTGTAACTATAAAATATTTGATGATATCAGCAAGTGTAAGACAAAACCAAACCTCAAGGGTGGTTTTGTAAATACTCCAACCTCAGGGGAAATTTTGTTATTATCCCAAAAGATTTTAGATTGGGTGAGGCGGAATGCAAAAGTTTTCTTCTTGGGTGCTGCGAAGTGTAAATATTTTGAAAATACAAATACTATACTGGAAAAAAAATATTGGGTGAGGTGACCGCCACTGCGCTCCCCTGTCTCTGCCACTGATTATAGGCAACTAATGGATAAGAGAACATTTAATTACCTTAACAAGTTCTGTTTCCCTTCGTATAGAAGATGTACGCCAACCAACCATATCTGGATTATGTTAGGAATCTAAATAACCAAAGCAACAGAACAGAAAAATCGCAATAGTAACTAAATCCATTTTCCAAATGCCAACTCAATAAACTGATATCAGGATACGATCATAAGACACATTAGCATAAAGAAGCCGGTATCTGAACGCCCCAAGTGCGGATCTGCAATACAATCCAGCATAATAAGAAGCTTCAAATAGAACACCACGTAATAGTTGATTAAAAAGAATACCTAGGCGAATGCACTTACAGAAATTTTCCATCTTCACAATCGGAGGCCATTCGCAATAACAGAGGAGGTTTTTCGGGCTCATCATCTGTAAGGAAGAGCTGACTGCCTGTTCGACCAGCAAACATAGGGGCAAATGGAGCTGCAAGTTTCTCCAAGAAAGGCACTCCCAAAAGGAACGGAAGCTGAATCATTGAATAAAATTAAACTGTCTGGAGGTCAGATTCCACATGACTACCAATGACAACTAAGATTTAATAGTAAAATATTTGAAGATGCATAAGAAAATTCGTCAAATTTTCAATAACCGAGCAGACATGAAAGTACCGGTCGATCATTAATCAGAACGCCAACACAAACTGAATTTATAATGAGTGCACATAGTCACTTGCGTCTTTTTGAACCTTGCGTAATGGCATAATACAATTTGAAGCCACCCTCACTTAAATCTTTGGACTAACTATAGCCTTATTAAACTTCAGATAGAAG
This sequence comes from Orobanche coerulescens, assembly GCA_033398695.1. Classification (NCBI taxonomy): domain Eukaryota; kingdom Viridiplantae; phylum Streptophyta; class Magnoliopsida; order Lamiales; family Orobanchaceae; genus Orobanche; species Orobanche coerulescens. Next base: position 12,192,859 of record CM065813.1, on the reverse strand, counting down.
AAAGGCATCAATGTTTTTGAAAATTACAAGAACCCCTCGAAGTTTGTTTTTGTTTTACATTTTCACCCTTTCTAAGCCAAAGAAAAAAAAAACATATGAAACAACTCCTGACATTAATTGAAATAGTACAGTTACTCCCTTAAATCATCATCATCAACTGCATCTTAATCCCAACTATGTTGGGATCGGTGACATGAAGATTATAGTGCCAAATGCCAATTAATTGTCTAAAATTAGTTAACATGCAAAACACAAAGTGACAAATTTTTACGCCGGATGCCCTTCCTGTCGCAACCTTCATAAGGAGGAAAAAAGAGATGAAATTCCAAAACCATCAGCATCATAGGTTTTTTCAATTACATGGAAAATATCATGAGATGGTGATGAGTCGAGATAAATGCTATAGTCATGTCACATTACGTGATTGATATCGTAAAATCAACGCATACATGATGGAACATAACCCAGTTACTCCCATAAATGTAAGCCAAATCAAGTCTAAAGGGAGTTCCCATAATTTTTCCCGACATCTTCAGGATCTTTTTGTACTTGGTCCAAGCCTCATGGGGGTTTGGTTTTTAAAATGTTTTTGTGCTTATGAAGCGTGAAATATAAGAAGGAAACAAATTTCGAAAGGTTCTTGTAATTTTCAAAAGCTTTGAATGTTTTATAATTGGTCCAAACCTCATGTTTTCTCTCTCTTATTTTTTAATAATTTATCCAAATTAAAAACGATAGGACCTAGTAAGGAAAATAATTCAAATCACAAACATCCAATATATAGGCCAATTTCAATCTCTCAAGTACACAGTTAGTTGCATCTTAATTTCTACAGAATGAACACCCAATGTCACTTTTCTTGTTTGAAAACACTCTGCCGAATCATTTAAAATTAACATATGAAGAGGGCTAAATAAAACCATTTGTTGTAAATTCACAAAAATGAACATACATGGAAAAGAGTTGATGTGCCACTAAAAAATATACCTGCTTATTTCCTCTTACTCCAAGATGAGGGGTCGCGAGGGTGATGAAATTAATTGCTTCCAGCCCAGCAATCAAACCGTTACATGAAGAGTATGACCTTTTGAAATCTGTAGAAATGGAGGCACCTATATCATCAGGTTGATCAGAAGTAACATTGGGCATGTACAAAACAGCGACTGCATATCTTGCAATTAATCCACCAAGAGAATGGGCCAAAAAGGATATCTTTTCCAAGCTCTCCGTCTTCTTCACAACCTGCATGACCTGTTCATAGCAAGCATTTGTGTAAAAATAAGGACGATATATTTTAGACGTTTCTACCTTATGTATGGATTTACATGGTTAAGGTGCAAATTGCAAAAGCACATAGTATGACATGCACAAGCATAAGCTCTTCCCGTACTTCATCAGCCAGCCGTTTCCCACCATCATCAATGCCGGTGAATGTCTTGGCGTACGTATTACATGAACTTGCTGCACAAACAAAAGCAAGTTTAAATCTAAAATAAACACCGGGCTATCGTTACCAGGAAAATTAAAACAAAAACAATCTATAAATAAGTCAAAATAAGAATCCATTGAAGGGGGAAAAAATGAAGTGTGGTACTCCTAAGTAAGCATAATTTGCATATGCAACACTTCCAGTTCACCTCCTAACCAAGTCCTTCCATGAAACATAGTTGCATATAGACTCGTCCTTGGTACATCCTATTTTGAACATTAAATATCCAAAAGGAATGGGGAATGTCTCCCTCCATTTATCATGTAAGATTAAGAACTGTAGTAACACCACAAAATGGGATGTGGATCGTCATGTTTATCTTATGTTTTTGCTTTTGTGCCACCGATAAGAATAGTACCAAGCTGGAAATGACCAAATAGAAGGGCAGGGGAAAAAAGAAATCAAATGATGTCATAAAGGATATCTATAGGAAAGGACAGTGATGAATTAAATAAAAAAAATTGATCTTCTAGACTTCAATCGACCATTCTCCTAAATTATTCAGAATAGATGATATCCAACTATTCAGGGTTACTTTTTGTCCAATCATAACAAAAGTCAGAGTAAGCTGACAAATACTTTCATCATCTTTATTTGCAACATGATATCACAAAAAAATGATATGAATAGCATTGAAGATCATGTTAGCCCAGTGAATATTTTATGGAGACAATTTCCATAACAGACATACCATATATCAAGAATCTTCTTCCCAATCGCCTCTTCAACTCTGCTTCAAAATATGTCCAGTCATTGGGGCTACGCATCAAAGATTTACTTACATAACCAGAAGATGACTCATTAAATTTACTCACACATAATAAACGACAATGTATGGATGACAGACTAGAGAACTGTACTCGATGTGAAAGTTGATACTCTGAATCTTAGGCAGGGTCAGTTAACAAATTGTGCAAAATAAACACTTGCAAAGTGTTCCCAACAAACTATTTTTAATAATTATAAGGCATTCAACAATTTATGAACAGGAAAACAAATGAGTGAACATCAAACCAGCAAAATAAAGGATATCGGTAAGTGAAGTGTGAGAAACAGGAAGCATGTATGATGTATGTCTACTCTAGCAGTACTCATTTAGTACTCATTTTCTAGACTATATCAATCATCCAACCAAAACCACCAAATCAAAGAGGCATTTAGGATGTGTCTGCTATTGAAATCATTTCCGCTTCTTGTATCCACATCTCCATTATAACGATACTTCATCCATTGTATCTTACGTATATGTCAATACATTCTCCAGACAAATATGGCAAACCTTATTTTCTTATTACATGTCCAACAATATGCATACCTCCCCATGATGCCATGAACGAGAACAAGAAGATGGTCCGGTTTAACTTCGTCATCAATCATGGCCACTGGTGACAAAAGATTCCCTTCAGCGGTAGCCATGGCTTGAGCTTTGAAGCTTTGGTGCTTCCACATGCTTTTTATTCCTGCAAAGTGCATCACAATTCAAATACAGACACAGAGTCATCATCACGTAGCAACACAATACTACATGCCAAAGTCATTACATTATGTTACGAGGATATTGCTAATTATACATCATGAGTATATTTAAAAGTTTCTATGACACTAATGATATTGCAGACCCAAATAACAAGACAAACAAAACGCAGGAAGAAGATGAACGAAAAAGAATGGCGAGATACCAAAAACCAGAAATTCCACAACTCCACTGCACAGAAATTTCAAGATTGTGAGAATCTTGGCCATAATTAACATCCAATTCTTTCCTACACATATGTGTCCGAGAAAAGTTGTGAAACCCGCAGTTAAAAGACGGAAAGATACATATTTGTTTTTCTGATGAAAAATAGAAGGAGCGAGTGATTACCGGAGAATGTCATGAAATTCCAATTACGGCCTGGCGGAAAATACGATGAATTGGGAAAGGACGAGTAAGGGCAAGGATTAGAAGAAGACGACGTCGGATTGTCGTGATTCCGATGGCGGAGAATTCGAAGAGAACAACAAGAACAAAACAAAGTCGAGGAGATTAATACTACCATTTGTGTGTCGAAAAGCTTATATATTGATTTTATGGTAATTATTCCGATGTTTGTTTCATTCGGCTGGTTTGAATAGTTGGTTGGTTTATTAATTATGTTAATGTATTTGATTTTATAAAATATGTTTGGCTTTTAATTATTGACTACTTTATAAAAGTAGTATAATTATTAAAATTAAAAAGTACAAAACCAACTAAATTAAATTATCAAATATTTTTGTTGAGGAGAGAAAACTCCCCACTCATCAGAGTCATGGCCAGACGGTGTTAAATCGAGGATGCTGACTAATGACATCCCGACATGAGAGGACTAACGGACATTAACCCAAAGAACAAACCTTGCAATATTTCAGCAAAGTATTGTCATTACACGGATTCGAACCCGCGATGTCGGAGTGTTTCAACCCAATCACCTTGCAACTTACCTTCAGTCTATGACCCTGGGGACAAATTATCAAATATTAAAACAAGTCAAATCCCATTTAATTTTAAAATCAAAATTTGGCAATCATTTTAGAGTAATGCTACACCCACAAACAAGCTTCCACAAAAACACCCACAAAATGACGTGTCAGTGAGTGATTGGTGTATTTTGTGGCAGTTTCTCTCTCATCTATCTGATTACACCAATCACCCGCTGACACGTCATTTTGTGAGGTGTTTTTGTAGAAGTTTGTTTGTGGGTGTAGCATTCCTCATCATTTTAGGAACGAGGTTGTAATTAGCAGTCGAGTTGAGTTACATGTCGTATTGATAGAATAATGTCGGTTTATTTTACTTGAAGCGAAGAAGAAAAATCATGTAAATACTGGTATTTTTTTTAATTAGTTATTAATATTTTAAGTTAGTTAAAATTATTAAAAGAAAAATCATAATACACATCCTAAATTTCAACCCAAAAGTTAGCTCAATTTTCATCTCCGTCATTCGTTTCCACAATTTAACACATTATTTAAACTAGGCGAAAAAATTACACTAAAATTTTTTGGACTAATTTGAGTTTACGTTTTAACTTTTTTTTTCATCTGATACTAAAACATTTCAAAAAATTCTGTCGTCACACCAAACTTGGACGTTGTTAATTGTTCCGTTATGGAGATGGAGAGTGAAATCAAACAGCTTACAAACATGGGCTTCCACGCCGATTTGGCCACCCAAGCCCTGGAGGCCCGCGGTGGCGACCTCCTCAAAGCCACTGACTGGCTTCTCAACCACAACAACCCCACTCCTCCAACAGACCCATTATCAAACTCCACCTCCCCGATAGTCCAACCCACAATCAACAGATTTTTCAACTTCCATCCCAAGAAAGACCAAAGCCCACCATAAACCAACCAAGTATATGAAGAGCTAAAGCGAGAAAAACAGAATTCTGTCGGCCAATCCCAAAAAAGCGCCCCAAACCGGCTGAGAATCAACAAAAACCCCAGAAACCCTCGGCGAGTGCGGCGCACGCGCCTCTGTCCGAGAGGATGCGGCCGCGAGCGCCCGGCGAAGTGGTCGGCAGGACCACCTGCCAGCCGGATACTCCCTCCTCAGGTCCGCAATTTCCACCGGTCGCCTCCCATCCGTCATCCTGTGGGGGCCGCCGGCACCGCAAGACCTCCATCGCCAATGCCATCAAGTGACGAAATGGTATTTTTCTGCAATTCTGATGGAAGTTGTTAATGCCATCCAACCTTTGTGTGATGACGGGATTTTTTGAAAGGTATGTCTGATGAAGCATAAATTGCACAACAACTTACAGAAGTGATAAATTTTAACCCAAAAATAATACTTCTAGAGTTCTAGTGCATGTTTGGATGTCCAACCGATGAACCGAACGTGTTATAAAATCAAGATCGTAACGAGTCAATCAAATCATAATTTAAATATTTAATAGAATCTTAACACACGACCAACATAGTCACTTGTAATTCTATGTATATCTTAAAAAAAAACTCTTTTGATGAATGAATACAGGGCCGGCCATGAGTGCGCCGGGCCCAAAATTTTTTTACCACCCTTACTTAATATATGGTCCAAAACTGAAAACCCACTTAAGATTAGCATGTCTGCGTATAATGGACAAGATTGTTTCCACTTCCCAACTTGACAACAGCTCCAAATGAATTTTGATTCTCTCTTTTCAGTAATTCCATTCAATTAGTTATAATATGTGGTTTCGTTTCTAATTTTATGATAATAGTTGAAAGTTTACTTATTGGTTGGTTGTTACCTTGCCTTGTTCTCGTGCTAGAAATTTATCATTTTGTTTGTATGATTCCACTTCGGTTTAGTTTTATCATCCAAATTTCCGTACTCGATGTTATTTCTCGCAATGAATTAAGATGGAGTACTATTTTCTTAATGGTATTTTTCTTAAGGATGATAATGTGCCACATAGTTTTAATGAAACTCATTACACATATTTTGTTTAAAAAAAATTGGATGTATATGAGATTAAGGGGCTTATTTATTAGACTTCGTCTAGGGCCAACGAAATATCAGGACCGGTCCTGAATTAATAAAATAAATAGAAGACTGAAAAGAGGAGAGAACGAAAAATAGCAAGCCCCACAGATATTTGTTGTCAATGACAATTTTAAAAATGTTTTTTTTTTCTATTATGTAATTAATTATTAGTTATCATATACTGCATTCTTGTGACTTAATCGAACAATGGGTAAAATGTCTTATTCGCCGACGTTTGGAGTTTACTTGTGCTTAATGGCTTATTCGTCAGCATAAAATGGCTTATTCATTAAGCGTGAAAAGTGTTGTCCCATTAAGACAAAAAAATGACTTCTACCCCTAATGAAAACTACACATTTATATATACAATATAAATAATTTAAGACAAAAAATAACTCTTGTCCCCATTATATTATATATACTCATTTATATATACAATATAAAAAATTTAAGTTTTATAAATGATTGTAATATATATTATTTATATATAAATAATATACATTATTAATTTATATATAATATTTGTTACCATATATTATTGTATAAATAAACTTTTGTATCTACAAAATATCATATATATTATGAATATATAAGTAAATATTATATATTACTTATATATTAACATTTATTCATATGTATAATATTTATTATATATGTTCTTATCTATTTAAAATATATTTCTATATATAAATATATATTGTATATTATACGTATTATACATATTAAATATTTTATATATTACTTACATACAAAATTGAATCATTTATGTATAATAATTGTTTAAATTAAAAATTTATATATATATATATATATATATATAAGATGAGTCAAATTTGATTTTTTCAATAATGTTTAAATTTGTCTATTTTGTGTTTGAATTTGGCTACTTTGTGTATGGCTTGACTTCTTTGTGTTTGAAACTGGATTTTTAAGTACTTTATGAATTTATGTTTTGATTTTTGAATTATATCATTTATATTGCTTAAAAAATAAACAACAATTTATAAAACAGCTTATAATTCATATTCAGGGGTAAATCAGTTATTTCTGTTATTCAGACAGTTTATTCAGATGAAAAAAGTAAACAATAACATCAATTTATCCAGACAGACACATTTACCTGCATGCACAAATTTACCCACATGTACACAATTTACCTGCATGCATAAATTTGGTAAATGTACATAGCCAAACATCCAATTTTTTTGGATAAAAATGAAACAAAGATGTACACCAAAAAAGAAACAAAGATGTTGCGGACATTGGATTTGGGCACATAATCTGACCATGGACACATGATAAAAAATATTTAATATACTTGAACACATAATAATACGTATTTTATATATTATACTTTATTAAAAATCACAATTTAGTTTGTTTTGAAACTTTTTTCTATCGTGACCCATGGACACACAATAATTTTTAATAAGATTAACAAATAACAATAGAACTCACTGTTGTGATGAGATCTATGTGAGGTTTTCATATTGATTTTTTTTTTACCGACTTAATGATGTTGGTGGAATTTGAACCCGTGATTTTTGATTTCTGGACAATACCACTCTACCACTAGGTCATCCCACTTTAACGTTTTCATGTTGAAAGTTAGAAACGAGCAACTTCCAATTTTTCGATACCAAGTCAAGCTGCCCGAAAAAAGATGAAGAAAAGAGAAACAATCCAGATTTAAAAAAAGAACACATATACGCCATGTTCACTAATTATTTAATAGACTCGTTTATGTGTGTAATGTAATGTGTATATTTAAAAAAAAAGTTCAATGTGGACGGTAGTTGAGACGGGACCCACCAACCTGTGAGATAAAGAAGAAATTGAAAAATACAAATTATCCGACCCGAGCTATGACCAAAAATGGGCCATAAACCGGATCCAGAACCTAAAATGCCTACGACCCGCTAAAGAAATACCATGTGCATCACTAAAATCGTGGGCTAATGTGCGGACATATAGACTATAAATCAAGTACTATGAATCGAAAATGCTACCTAAATCTAAAGCAAGGATAACAGAACTGATCCATCCGTATAAGAGAGAGAAGAAACATAGGAGCAGTATCTGATGAGTAAGTCTGAATACTAAGGGACGACATGCCAAGCTCCGAGAGATAGGCTCTGTTCTTTTGGACTGAATGAATCGAATCGAATCGAATCAATCGAATCGAATCAATGGATTCGAATCAACTAAATCGAATCGAATGGAATCGAATCGAATCAAATATATATTAAGGGTAAATAATAATAATAATGATAAATAATAATAATAGTAATTAACAACAACAACGATAATAGTAATATTATTAGTAACAATAACAATAATAATAATTAAGATTAATAAGAAGAAGAAGAATCGAATCGAATCAATCGAATCGAATGGACTGAATCAATCGAATCGAATCGAATGGACTCGAACCGAATCGAATCGAATCGAATCGAAAATCGAAAAATAAGTCCAAAAGAACAGGGCCATAGTCGGCTGGCCTGCTGCCCTCCCAGAATATATGAGCGACTCTGAATTGGATATCCATGAGAATGTGACGGATACGCATAAGGGTGTGACGAACCTGCCATGAGCCCCGATGGTCAGATGTAAGCAGGGCCACCACAACAGTAGCATCAAGCTCAATCCACACATGTCTCGACCGCTGGGAAGCTAAAATCAATCATACAGCGAGCGCCTGGATCTCCGCTTCAAAGCTCGAAGAAGCCTAAATAGAGGAGTGGAAAGCTAAAATGAGTTCTCCATGATGATCTCTAATCAGACCTCCACCTACGGCAATCTGAGTATCTCTATCGAATGAGCCATCCGTGTTCAGCTTGATCCAAGGTGTCTCGGGTCACAGCCAAACAACAGGAACAGGGCGATGTATCTGAGCGGGAAAAGAATAAGCTCGCTGAAAATGATCAGGAGGCGAGCACCCCGCCCAGAACTCTGAAGTGATAAGCCCCGCTGCAGCTAATAAAAGAACATGATGCTCCACCTGCACAATAATATGAGAAGAAAAAAAAGTAACATCCATATGCTTTACACTATTCATTTCTGTTTAGATGAACCAAAGGATTAGACGAGGAATAATAAAAGTTGCGTGTCTAAAGTGTGTGTCATGTGAGGAAAAACTCGGGAGCTCAAAGATATTATCTTTATGGGGTGGGGAAAGATTTGTCAACACGCCAAAATACTCCCACACGTCACGAGCCACGTCACTCTCCAGGAAAAGGTGGGCTTGATGGAAATAAAAACGCAGCGGAAACGTCGGGTTTGGATTTACTAAAATCGGCCCTCAAGAATCGGATCTATTTAGGCTCGTCAAATAATTAATTACACAGATTAATAAGCAATTTAAACGAGCAATATTTATTTCTCCGTTATCTTCTTATATTTCTACCTTTAGATCTTATAGAGTATATCCCACCTATATCCGGATGTCATGTGGGCAACAATCTACCAGACTTCCTTGAACAACAACTGGGATCGGCCGAACTCCTCCAAAAATTACCTTATGATTTTCTCTCTATTTTCTTGAATATATGGGTATTTTAGAAAAATATTGTGTTATCCAATTATGGGATCGAAGACACAAGTCAAGATCCACAATCAAACACAAGACAAAAATTAAAATTTCTTGGACTGTTACTCTTGAATTTCAGCTAACCCCTATGTCCCTTTTATAGGTGTTATGTGATACTCTAGGGATCTTAAGGAGGATTGGGGAAAGGACTCATAATAGACCTCAAATTCCCGTATTAGACCCCTCCCTAATATATTGAGTCTATTAAATATCAACTCAGTCCACTAAAGAGTTAATATTTCACTTCCTGCCCAAATCCAAATTTACGAAATCGGGCTCCTTACTTAAATATATTATTTTCCGTGTTTAACATATCGAATGTCCATTAATTAATTTAAGCTACTAGCAGCTTTAATTAATTAATATCTTATCCAAGAGTAGTACCACTCGAACCTTATTATTATATCGGAATTAAATCCACCTGCATGGTTTAATATAATAATCATTATCGAGCTCCTCAAGGGGACATCATCAACCCACACGAGTCGGGACACGATTTCTAGTTATAATAATAATTGTCATCTAAATAATATTATTGCCCAAGATACGAATCTTATTGAGTCAATCATTGTGACTCTCACCCATGTTAAATCAAAGCAATAAACATTATAAATACACAATTAAATATTATATACTTAGAATTAAAAATAATTATCCGAGCTTTACGTTATTCTTACAGTCAGTACAGAAGACTATCTCACTTCGATCCAGTTCAACGTATGCATATACGCTAATGCATGCTAATAGTCAAGACCAACTAATCTCAAGCATACATTACAACCATTCACAAAATTTGTCTAGAATTATATAGGTTGTGAACTATTATATTATTTTATAATGCACCGATAATGTGATCTTCTGTGTGACTCTAACACATCACATTATCTATAGTATAAAATAATTAAATATTTTATGTGCATAACCATAACGTGAATAAATATGTAAAACATGTGATTATGTGTATTAATATTCTCATATGTAGTTACACGGAAATAAGGTAATGCAAGCATAAAGTATGCTTTGCAGTATACAACCCTAACAATCTCCCACTTATAATCAAAGCATGCTTTTAAGTATACTACCCTATTATATAGTCTCTCATTTTTGCCACTTATACTCAAAGCAATGTTGTCATACACCGTAATCTCATTCCTTCCACATGCCTTTCAAAAACTTTTGAGGGTAGGCCTTTCATGAAAGGATAAGAAAGATTATCTTCCGATGCAACCCTGGATACAAATACGTCTCATTCCTTTATGAAGTGTCGTATGATATGGTACTTGCGATTGATATGTTTACTTGCCTTGTGGGCTCGTGGTTCACTCGGATTTGCGACTGCACCGGTATTATCACAATAAAGTGTAATACCCTTTGGCAAATTGGGAATCACGTATAAGTCTTGCAGGAAGTACTTGAGCCATACCGTCTCTTTGGATGCCTCAGTGACTGCCACATACTCGGCTTCCATGGTAGAGTCTGAGATGCATTTATACATCACACTCCTCCAACTAATTGCTCCACCTCCCAAGCTAAACACATAACCTCAAGTAGGCTTGGACTTTTCTTTGTTTGATAAAAAATTTGAGTTAGTATAACCCACTGAACATAGGTCGTCTGATTGATATACTAGCATATACTCCCTAGTACTTCTCAGGTACTTGAGTGTGTGCTTGACTTAATCATGCCTACCGGCGAAAAAGTTTCATCATAATCGATACCCTCTTTCTGAGTGGAACCTTTCGCCACAAGCCTCGCTTTGAAGGTTTCAACCTTCTCGTCACCTTCTTTGTTTCGCTTGTAGACCCACTTACTCCCACTGGCTTGTATCCCGTCAGGTAGTTCTACTAGCTACCACACTTGATTGGAATCCATAGATCCCATTTATGATTCCATTGCTACTTGCCAGGATTCAACATATTTATCTTGGATTGCCTCCTGGTAAGTCCAGGGATCTGATTCATCTTCGCCTGGGATTGAGTCATAAGATTGTCCCACGCCCATGAATCATTCCGATTGACGAACAACCCTTCCACTACGACGAGGCAAATCCTGAGTTGGTGTACAAGTCTCAAAATCGATACGTGGTGCAGTGTTAGTTGGCGCTTGTACGATTGGTACAGATGGAGTCTCGCCCCTCAACTCTTCCAAAATTATTTCGGTCATGGGCTTATGGCTAATCATATAATCATCTTTCAGGAATCGGGTATTGGTGCTAATAATGAACTTCTTATCCTGGGGACTATAGAACAAGCCACTCTTCGTTCCCTTAGGATATCCTACAAACACTCGTACCTCTGTACGAGGTGCCAACTTATCAGCTTCCTTATTCAGCACATGTGCTGGAGTGCCCCAAATCCGAAGCTTTCACCCACTCTACAGTTTTGTGGGTGTTTTTGGAACTAATTTTGAAGGCACCATGTTGAGAATGTATGCCGTTGTTTCCAAGGCGTATCCCTAGAACGAAATAGGTAAATCTGAATAAGTCATCATTGACCTAACCATTTTTAAAAGAGTTCTGTTTCTTCTTTCAGCAACACTATTTTGTTGTGGAGTTACCGGCGCAGTGAGCTAGGACAAATCCCCTCATTTGCAAAGAAATCCAAAAACTCTCCACTAAGGTATTCACCACCATGATCAGATCGTAGTTACTTGATACTTTTCCCATGACGCTTCTCCATTTCGGCGTTGAAATCTCTGAACTTGTCAAAGGCTTCAGACTTACGTCGCATCAAATAGATGTATCCATATCTCGAATAATCATCTATAAACGTGATGAAGTATTCGAAACCACCCCTAGCCTGTGTAATATCCTACAATTTCGCTACGATTTTTCGCATTATTTTATCTGAGTTGCACTGTACAGAGTGAGACCGACATAGTATGGTGGATAATTTTGGGAACTGTGACAGTCGTGCCAGTATGTCTATCGAGGTTATTTTAATTATAGGATATTACATGCTTGATGTGTTTTTCGATGTCGAATATGTTGTATCAGTATTTGAACAATTGCCGTACTTGGTCGACAGTTGTATTTGAGGATATCGTGCCTCAGATGTATCGTATGAGAATGTTATCGGAACGAGCATATGTATTCAGTATGTCGTGTGTACGTATTCAGTATATTGAGACGACAGACAGGAGCAAAAATGGCTAGGTATGAAAGCCATTACGTACGTTATATGTTGGAGATTACGTATGTAGCTAAGTAATCTTAACGTACGTTAAGCTGCGTACATTACGTACGTTAAGAATGGAATCAGCGGGTCCGAGCTGTGGTCGGTAGGTGGGCCCGGTTTCGGCGGCTTTCGGCGCAGGATGTGGACAGGCGAGTCAACCTCGAGCCTTACGTACGTTAAGGATGAAGAATTACGTACGTAAGCAAGCGAAATACTGTAGCAAGTCAACTGCTACATTACGTACGCTATGGCAAGTATGTTACGTACATAATGCATGACACAAAATAGTACAGTTAACCCTGGATGACGATTACGCACGCTATACAGGACATATAGCGTACGTTAAAGACCTTACGTACGTTAAGGTTGTGACTTAACGTACGTAACGAGATGTGCAGATTATAAAATAAGAACTGGTTTTTCATTTCTTCACGAAAGGAAACACATTTCCTCCTCCCCAGCTCGTCCCTCTTCACTCTCAAATCCATTTCAGACCCTTATACCTTCGTTAAGACTTTGATGAAGATGATTAGAAGCTTGACACTTGGAGTTCTTGATGTTTTTGGAAGTGTTTGATCCTTGTGGTTCTTCTTCAAGAGGTATGTTGATAAACTCCTTCTATCGATTCGGATTTTGATGTTGTTATTGATGTTCTTCTCCGTATGATGATGATTATGGTATTGTTGTTATGATTTTGAGATTATACGAATCGTATATTGAAGAATATGATGATATATGCTTTGGATTATGAACTAGATGATGGTTAGATGTTAGAACATATCGAATTACGTCGTTTTGTTGGCTATGAACATGATTATGGATTCATTCACGTTCTTGAAGAGTTCTTGAGTAATATATGTCCGTAAATTAGAAGGATTGTAGTTAATTTTGGTATATGATTATTCGTGATGAAAACCGGTAATTGAATTTCTATGAATTTACAAAGATGAGCCGTGTTAATCCGAAATTAAGATTGAAGTCGGAACCAAGAATGTTGCAGACGTTGTTAGAACTATTGATTATCGAAATTCGTCTTGAAATTCGTATTGTTAAGAGTTGGTATGGTTTGGTTTCGTATGATCGAAATGTTGTTGAACCGTTGAGTTTGATTAGTTGGTTATATCGGTTGTATTGATTGTTATCGAACGTATTGTTAATTGATCATTGCGATAGGTTGCGTTAAGTGATCGTTGATGATTAACCGTTGTAATGCGATTGGAATCGGAGGACGCATGAATCGCCTTGGTCGGGGCGGTGGAACTTGTACATGAAGACGACGGGATTGGTAACAACTTCATCGTATTGGTATCAAGGCAAGTTATGCTTGCTCAGTTCATAATATTTAATAAATGATTTCGTTTTCATTTCATTTACGATTCATATAGCAATAGTATCATGGAATATGAATTATCGGGATGATGATATGCTTGGACTAAGATAAATCTTAATGTATATGACTTTAAAGTGGAAACGGAGACGTGAATTATATTCGGACTATTGTGTGAGAGATTAGACATCAAGGTTAGTTATCATGCCGACATTGAATTCGAGGTGGTGGTTTGGTATTAGTTATGGACTCTACTTCATTTTGGATTATTCGGATAACCGTGTATTCGTTCAGGAATGTTGGTCGTGGAAAGGTTAGCGTCTCCAGCTCGAGGTAAATTAATATTGCTAGATTATGATAATCATCATGTTGCATTATTGCATGCGTGTGTTGATATTTCATGTGGTGAGTGTGCACCATCGTTTGTTGCGTTCTGTGATGTGCTCTTTTTTTGAGCTGTAATCTGTTTGGCCGATGTGTTATGGGATAAGACCTAAATGGCACCTATGTTCGGAGTATTCCTGAGTAGATGCTTCCGTGACCCTTGGCTGCTGCCTTGGGAGTTTATGTGATATTGTCCGGAGTATTCCTGAGTAGATGCTTCCGTGACCCTTGGCTGCTGCCTTGGGAGTTTATGTGCTATTATTATATGCATTGTTGAGCATGCTGTGAACTGTTGTCTGACGGAATACGACATTGTGGTCCTGTCGGTCTTTCGTGATCGAGTTATTTTTGCCCTCTTGGAAAATCTTCTGATCCTTGTTGGATATGCGTTTCTTCGAGATTTGTTGACATGTGGTATCGTGGCATATATGGAGTCAGATACGTTATGATCGTTCATGTGTAGGATTTTCGGGACGGGCACATGTAGCACATGTTGGTTTCGACCTCATATTGAACCGTGCACACGAGACGTACTTCGTGAGGCTGATTAGGTACGAGACCAGACGTGTATTGATCAATACCCGTGGTTGGCTTGTACACGGACACATATCCACATCGGGCGTATCGTGATGTCTATCTTGAGTCTTGTTGATTGGTCATTCAGACCATGTATAATCGGATTTGTTCGATAGTCGGGTGGTCTTGAAATCCCATATATATATGATTTATATATAGTTGAAGATTTTATTCTCTCATATATCTGTTCCCGTTGACCCTTTTCTGACCTCGTTTGGAGTCACCATACCGATGGTCAACTCGTTTGTCATCGACCGTTTATTAATCTCGTTTGGAGTTCCCCCTATCATTGGTAATCTCGGTTGTCATTGATTCTTATTGATTCTGTTTGGGAGCTGCCTTATCATTGATATCCTCGGTTGTTAGTCCCTGATGGATTCCTGATAGAGTTTACCGTGTCGTTGGTATTCTCGGTCGTTGATCCCTTATTGCCCTTGTTGGAGTTTACCGTGTCGTCGGTATTCTCGGTTATTGTTCACTTATTGATCTTATTGGAGTTTACCGTGTCGCCGTATTCTCGGCTATTGTTCCCTTGTTAATCTTATTGGAGTTTATCGTGTCATCGGTATTGTCAGTTATTGTCTATCCATTGATCTTATTGATCTTGTTGGAGTTTACCGTGTCGTTGATATTCTCGGTTGTTGATCCTTTATTGATCTTGTTAGAATTTACCGTATTGTGGGTATTTCCGGTTGTTGATCCTTCATTGATCTTGTTGGAGTTACCATATCATGGTATTCTTGTTCGTGGTTGGTCCTTTGTCGATCTTGTGTGGAGTTATCATGTCATTGATATTTCCATTTTGATGCATTGATTGTTTATCGTTATTGATTGTGTGAGCATTCATGATTTGTATGGGTATCCGGGACTTGCCTTTGTCTCGGAACAGTTGGTTTACAGATGTGCCGTGTGATATCGGTTTTATCAGAATTGGGATCCGATTGTGCGATCCAGCGGACAGAATCAAACTTGGCCAGATTATTCTATACTCGAGATATGTTTATGTTTGGAAATCTTGATATCATTTCGGATACAGTACAGGTGATTACTTTTGAATTCATTCACTACTTAAGGACGCGAGACGTAGATTATGGCAAGAATTGATTTGATATGGATTGTGATGGATCAGTAAGGTTACACTGGACTTGTTTTTACCTTATAATTACATTCGTATGTAATTGTTTATGCGATGTGATCGTTACCATTGTTGAGTATTATGGCTGACCCCGTCGTGGGCTTTATCTTTTAGGTACTCGGAGTTCGAGCTAGTAGAGGTCGTGAAGGGATGAGCTTTCCGGTGATACTGGCTATGGCGTGGTTACTGAGATTCGAGTGTCCTTTCTGATTTTTATAATTCCGCTGTAAATGTATTTAATTATGTCTCTATTCGCTGCGTGTGAAATTTTAAATGGCTTTCAGTATTTTTCCAACTCGTGTTTAGTCTCTAAATGCCTTTTTGGCGTCTTTGCCTTGTGCTTTCAAATGATATTTTCTGACGGTAAATGGGAACAACGTTTTTAAAAATATTTGAGTATTTAAAACATTACCGTCATTGGCCTTTTGGCATTTTTAAACGTTTGCGAAAATAATTTTAGCCTTGTGGGTTCCAATATGGGGCCCACGACGCTGTAATATTCCTGGTCGGTTTTGGGGGTGTTACAGAAGATGGTATCAGAGCTTTGGGTTCGTAAAACCCGGGCATGTGTGTTATGTGGCTCTACCAGTACGGTAGTAGCGTGACTTTTAAAAATAATTTTCCGACTTTTGAGTCAAACTGATTTTTGGAGATCCCAAAATTTTTGAAATATTTTCAAATTGCCATATTTGCGATGCGGGTGTGTTGTTACGTTGAGGCTTTATATGGGAGCCATATGTTAGTATCACGGGAGATCATCGACTTCACGGACCTGTAAGTATGTCCTTTGAGTTATTCAGTTTTGATGATGATTATTTGAGCATAGTGACGTGATTTTGACATATTTCGGGATTGAGATATTGGTTATGACAGGATTTTGAGTTTCGGGGATGAAAATTATTTAAGTGGGAAGATATGTAATATCCTAGAATTTTGCTATGATTTTTCGCATTATTTTATCTGAGTTGCACTGTACAGAGTGGGACCGACACAGTATGGGTGGATAATTTTGGGAACTGTGACAGTTGTGCCAGTATGTCTATCGAGGTTATTTTAATTCTAGGATATTACATGCTTGATGTGTTTTTCGGTGTCGAATATGCTGTATAAGTATTTGAACAATTGCCGTACTTGGTCGACAGTTGTATTTGAAGATATCGTACCTCAGATGTATCGTATGATAATGTTATCGGAACGAGCATATGTATTCAGTATGTCGCGTGTACGTATTCAGTATATTGAGACGGCAGACAAGAGCAAAAATGGCTAAGTATGAAAGCCATTACGTACGTTATATGTTGGAGATTACGTACGTAGCTAAGTAATCTTAACGTACGTTAAGCTGCGTACATTACGTACGTTAAGAATGGAATCAGCGGGTTCGAGTTGTGGTCGGCAGGTGGGCCCGGTGTTGGCGGCGTTCGGTGCAGGATGTGGACAGGCGAGTCAACCTCGAGCCTTACGTACGTTAAGGATGAAGAATTACGTACGTAAGCAAGCGAAATACTGTAGCAAGTCAACTGCTACATTACGTACGCTATGGCAAGTACGTTACGTACGTAATGCATGACACAAAATAGTACAGTTAACCCTGGATGACGATTACGTACGCTATACAGGACATATAGCGTACGTTAAAGGCCTTACGTACGTTAAGGTTGTGACTTAATGTACGTAACGAGATGTGCAGATTATAAAATAAGAACTGGTCTTTTATTTCTTCACGAAAGGAAACACATTTCCTCCTCCCCAGCTCGTCCCTCTTCACTCTCAAATCCATTTCAGACCCTTATACCTTCGTTAAGACTTTGATGAAGATGATTAGAAGCTTGAAACTTGGAGTTCTTGATGTTTTTGGAAGTGTTTGATCCTTGTGGTTCTTCTTCAAGAGGTATGTTGATAAACTCCTTCTATCGATTCGGATTTTGATGTTGTTATTGATGTTCTTCTCCGTATGATGATGATTATGGTATTGTTGTTATGATTTTGAGATTATACGAATCGTATATTGAAGAATATGATGATATATGCTTTGGATTATGAACTAGATGATGGTTAGATGTTAGAACATATCGAATTACGTCGTTTTGTTGGCTACGGACATGATTATGGATCAATTCACGTTCTTGAAGAGTTCTTGAGTAATATATGTCCGTAAATTAGAAGGATTGCAGTTAATTTTGGTATATGATTATTCGTGATGAAAACCGGTAATTGAATTTCTATGAATTTACACAGATGAGCCGTGTTAATCCGAAATTAAGATTGAAGTCGGAACCAAGAATGTTGTAGACGTTGTTAGAACTATTGATTATCGAAATTCGGCCTGAAATTCGTATTGTTAAGAGTTGGTATGGTTTGGTTTCGTATGATCGAAATGTCGTTGAACCATTGAGTTTGATTAGTTGGTTATATTGGTTGTATTGATTGTTATCGAACGTATTGTTAATTGATCATTGCGCTAGGTTGCGTTAAGTGATCGTTGATGATTAACTATTGTGCTGCGATTGGAATTGGAGGACGCATGAATCGCCTTGGTCGGGGCGGTGGAACTTGTAGATGAAGACGATGGGATTGGTAACAACTTCATCGTATCGGTATCAAGGTAAGTTATGCTTGCTCAGTTCATAATGTTTAATAAATGATTTCGTTTTCATTTCATTTCCGATTCATATAGCAATGGTATCATGGAATATGAATTATCGGGATGATGATATGCTTGGACTAAGATAAATCTTAATGTATATGACTTTAAAGTGGAAACGGAGACGTGAATTATATTCGGACTATTGTGTGAGAGATTAGACATCAAGGTTAGTTATCATTCCGACATTGAATTCGAGGTGGTGGTTTGGTATTAGTTATGGACTGTACTTCATTTTGGATTATTCGGATAACCGTGTATTCGTTCAGGAATGTTGGTCGTGGAAAGGTTAGCGTCTCCAGCTCGAGGTATATTAATATTGCTAAATTATTATAATCATCATGTTGCATTATTGCATGTGTGTGTTGATATTTCATGTGGTGAGTGTGCACCATCGTTTGTTGCATTCTGTGATGTGCTCTTTCTTTGAGCTGTAATCTGTTGGGCCGATGTGTTAGGGTATAAGAATGGCACCTATGTCCGGAGTATTCGTGAGTAGATGCTTCCGTGACCCTTGGCTGCTGCCTTGGGAGTTTATGTGATATTGTCCGAAGTATTCCTGAGTAGATGCTTCCGTGACCCTTGGCTGATGCCTTGGGAGTTTATGTGCTATTATTATATGCATTATTGAGCATTCTGTGAACTGTTGTCTGACGGAATACGACATTGTGGTCGTGTCGGTCTTTCATGATCGAGTTATTGTTGCCCTCTTGGAAAATCTTCTGATCCTTGTTGGATATGCGTTTCTTCGAGATTTGTTGTCATATGGTATCGTGGCATATCTGGAGTCAGATACGTTCTGATCGTTCACGTGTAGGATTTTTGGGACGGACACGTGTAGCACATGTTGGTTTCGACCTCATATTGAACCGTGCACACGAGACGTACTTCGTGAGGGTGATTAGGTACGAGACCAGACGTGTATTGATCAATACCCGTGGTTGGCTTGTACACGGACACATGTCCGGATCGGGCGTATCGTGACGTCCATCTTGAGTCTTGTTGATTGGTCGTTCAGACCATGTATAATCGGATCTGTTCGATAGTCGGGTGGTCTTGAAATCCCGTATATATATGATTTATATATAGTTGAAGATTTTATTCTCTCATATATCTGTTCCCATTGACCCTTTTCTGACCTCGTTTGGAGTCACCATACTGATGGTCAACTCGTTTGTCATCGACCGTTTATTAATCTCGTTTGGAGTTTCCCCTATCATTGGTAATCTCAGTTGTCATTGATCCTTATTGATTCTGTTTGGGAGCTGCCTTATCATTGATATCCTCGGTTGTTAGTCCCTGATTGATTCCTGATAGAGTTTACCGTGTCGTTGGTATTCTCGGTTATTGATCCATTATTGCCCTTGTTGGAGTTTACCGTGTCATCGGTATTCTCGGTTATTGTTCACTTATTGATCTTATTGGAGTTTACCGTGTCGCCGTATTCTCGGCTATTGTTCTCTTGTTAATCTTATTGGAGTTTACGGTGTCGTTGGTATTGTCAGTTATTATCTCTCCATTGATCTTATTGATCTTGTTGGAGTTTACCGTGTCGTTGGTATTCTCGGTTGTTGATCTTTTATTGATCTTGTTGGAATTTACCGTATTGTGGGTATTTCCAGTTGTTGATCCTTCATTGATCTTGTTGGAGTTACCACATCATGGTATTCTCGTTCGTGGTTGGTCCTTTGTCGATATTGTGTGGAGTTATCATGTCATTGATATTTCCGTTTTGATGCATTGATTGTTTATCGTTATTGATTGTGTGAGCATTCATGATTTGTATGGGTATCCGGGACTTGCCTTTGTCTCGGAACAGTTGGTTTACAGATGTGCCGTGTGATATCGGTTTTATCAGAATTGGGATCCGATTGTGCGATCCAGCGGACAGAATCGAACTTGGCCAGATTATTCTATACTCGAGATATGTTTATGTTTGGAAATCTTGGTATCATTTCGGATACAGTACATGTGATTACTTTTGAATCCATTCACTACTTAAAGACGCGAGACTTGGATTATGGCAAGAATTGATTTGATATGGATTGTGATGGATCAGTAAGGTTACACTAGACTTGTTTTTACCTTGTAATTACATTCATATGTAATTGTTTATGTGATGTGATAGTTACCATTATTGAGTATTATGGCTGACCCGTCGTGGGCTTTATCTTTTAGGTACTCGGAGTTCGAGCTAGTAGCGGTCGTGAAGGGATGAGCTTTCCGGTGATACTGGCTATGGCGTGGTTACTGAGATTCGAGTGTCCTTTCTGATTTTTATAATTCCGCTGCAAATGTATTTAATTATGTCTCTATTCGCTGCGTGTGAAATTTTAAATGGCTTTCAGTATTTTTCCAACTCGTGTTTAGTCTCTAAATGCCTTTTTGGCGTCTTTGCCTTGTGCTTTCAAATGATATTTTCTGACGGTAAATGGGAACAACGTTTTTAAAAATATTTGAGTATTTAAAACATTACCGTCATTGGCCTTTTGGCATTTTTAAAGGTTTGCGAAAATAATTTTAGCCTTGTGGGTTCCAATATGGGGCCCACGACGCTGTAATATTCCCGGTCGATTTTGGGGGTGTTACAGCCTGGATGTTCATTGGACCACATACATCCATATGAACCAATTCTAACACATTCTGAGCACGGTTTCCCTTGGTCTTAAAAACCATCTTGGTCATTTTTACCTTCCAGACACGATTCACAAATTAAAAATGACTCAACTTGGAGGTCATCCAATAGGCCATCATCTACCAATCTTTGAATCCTCCTAAGGTTTACATGACCTAACCTTAAATGCCACAGATATATTTGATTTTTGCTCGAAGTTTCTTCTCTATTTTTAGGTTTAATCAAAGAGTTAAGCGATTTTTGTTCATCCATGTGAGTTTGTGCAGTATTAATGACATGCAGTCCATCAGTATAAATACCTTTGCAAATATATTCACCGTTTCTTTTGATAATAACATCACCATCAAAAGAAACTGAATAACTATTACAACTTTATTTAAAAACCGAATTAAATTCCTTCTAAAATCTGGTACTAATAAAACATTATTAAGGACTAATATTTTATCATTATTCTTCAACTGCATGACTCGCATTGCAACAACCATAAGCCTGGAAAATCGCCCAAGTTGATGGTAATCTCGCCCGCACTAAGCTGCTTGGTTACTTGAAAACCATGCGAGTCAAAGCAAACATGATCAGTGGAGCCTGAATCACCTATCCACGAAGTTGAAAAACAAGCTGTCAAACATATTTTGACTACTAGTGCACGAGACATATCTTTCTTAAGAGTAGGATAGTCCACTTTGAAATGTCCTTTCTGACCGCATTTATAGCACTTTCCCTTTTGCTTTTTGTTCGCCTCAGGATGAGGAGCGTTGCTCTTTACCTTGGGAGTTGCAACTTGCTTCTGGACCACTTGTTTCTTCTTCTTCTTCCCCCACTTGGGTTTAGAAGTCGAAACACCAGTTGCCGCAAGAACTTGATACCCTTGCCTAAAGAGACCTTCCGCAACTTGAAGCACCATCAGCAATTCCGCCAAGGTATACTCCTACGATTCATAGTAGTTCAGGCGGAATTGCTCGAAGCTCCATGATAAGTTGCCTATGATGATTTCGACCTGCGTTTCAACATCAAAACATGTGATTATGTATAATTAATATTCTCATAGGTAGTTACAGGGAAATAAGGTAATACAAGTATAAAGTCTGCTTTGCAGTATACAACCATAACAAGGCTATGGTCTAGTGTGATAGGTCTGGGTAGGGGTAGAGGTACAACAAGTGCATCTAGAAGCCATGGAAACGCCTTTTTGCTGAACTACATCATCTGTGGGAATCCATCGTACTAAAAGTCGCCAAATGAACACCATATCGTAGGTGTAAGTAAGGCAATCCTAATATCCCCGAAAATGAGATCAGCCTAATCTCTCACCCTGATGTGAGACCAAGCTGGCGTCAAAGAGAAAGCACCCGAGGAGATAAGTGTCTAACACATGCTATCCGTGTCCTCCTCGCAATGGGAGTCGCGATAATTTCCTGAATGAAGTGAGAGATAAATCCTAGCTCCTCTCCAAGAATCGACTCTAACTCACCCCTGTCCCAACTCCCATGGTCCCAAAGCTCTTTAATTTTAAGGTGGGTCTACCAATAGTCTGAGTATAAGACGAAATAGGCCTATCCCCAATCCAAGTTTCATCCCAAAAACTAATCTCTCCGCTGCTACTACCAAGAGTCCAAAAAATCAACTCCTGAGCCTGAATACCCACATGTAGGACTCGGCGCCAAAGGTGGCTGACATGAGCTTTAAGAGCAGTATGCATAGGCGTAAAAAGGCCACCAGAGCAGTATTTGCGGAGCATAAACTGTGACCACAAAGACGTGCCAGCGCTAAGACGCCATCACAGCTTATAACTAAAAGCTCTCGCCATATCCGAAAGGCTCAGAATCCCGAGGCCTCCCCAGATACTGGACGACAAATATGCCGCCACCGGACCCAATAAGTCTTCCTCTTAGGACCAATAACACCTCAGAAGTATCTCGCAATGATTTGATCGAACTCCTGATAACATTCTTGGATGGGTCCATCACCTGAACTAGATGAAGAAGAATCGTACAGAGAGTGCTCTTAATAAGAGCTAAGCGACCTCCAAAACCAAGGTGGCGATGGGACCAACCAGAGATCCTATCCAACATCCTTTGCTTTACCCCAACAAAGAGCTCTCTTCTCATAAAGCCTTTGTAAAGGGGCGCACCAAGATAGGTGATGGGGAGATCACCCTGGCGGAAACCAGTAAGATCATGAACTCTCTGATGCCAACGAAACGCATGCTTAGGAGCAAGAATAAAAGTGCTCTTATGAATACCAACAACCATCTGCTCGGAATCCATAGAGTAGTGATCCAGAAGGCACAAAAGGTCAACGAGACCATCATCCACAGCCCGTGTGAGTATAATGATGTCATCAACACAGGAGAGGTGCGAGACGGGGAAAGGTCGTCCAGCAGTCATATACCTCATCAAATGATGGTCTCGAATGAAGTGATCCAAGCAACGTGATAAGTAATCAGTGGCAAGAATGAAGAGCAACGGTGAAATAGGGTCGCCCTAACGCATACCCCGGCTAGAGGAGAAATAGCCAGCCAGGCTGCCATTCACCAGAATGGAGAACGAGCAGCTATCAACACAATGACGGATAAAAAGAATTCATCTAGCCGGAAATCCCATCCTCACCAGGACCTCATGCAAAAAATGCCAGTGAACCCTATCACACACTTTATCCATATCAAGCTTCAGCGCAAGGTTCAAGACACCATTCTTGTCTGCCACAAGAAGGTCGTGGATGAGTTTTTGGGCCAAGAGGATATTATCAATAATAACCCGCCCCTGAATAAATCCATTCTAGTTCGGATATAATAAGAGGGAGGACATAAGCAAGCCGAGCGTTAAGGATTTTCGAGATAATTTTATTGATCACATTACACAGACCAATAGGCCGATAATCTGACCCACTGCTCGGAATAGGCTTCTTAGGGATCAAGACGACCGTAGTTGCCGATAAAGCCGGAGGCATGGGATGACGATCACTCGAGCACAGCTGCATCCACGTTACTAGAGACGATCTCCCAACAATGCTGAAAAAATAAAGAAGAAAACCCATCAAGCCCAGAAGTGCTCTGAGGATCTATATCAAAAACCGCAGCACGGATCTCCTGAGGAGACGGGGGGACACATAAACTGTCCGAATCAAAAGAAGGGGGGATACAGGGGAAACAAGTGTCATCCGAGGGAGCGAGATCATCTCCCTCAGATGAAAGCAGTAGGGGTGTCGAGTGGCTCGATTCTTGTTAACCGAACCACAATTTTCGGTTAACCGGAACCATAAACACCCCAAAATAGGAACCACTAACTACACCACTTTAAATTTTGGTTAACCGGAACCACACCGATTATATATGGTTCTCGTTTGGTTAACCTTAAAAACCGTTTTTCTTTTTTTTTTTATCCGAAAAACTGAAATAATCAATTTTAAAATGCTAAAATTAATCTTTTAAAACAAAAATAATAGACAACAACACAATTAATCCATAAATCCAACAACTATAAGTCAAAATTAATCCATAAATCCAACAATTAAAATGCAAAACAATCACAAATGGAGCATTGATGTGGGGGCAATTAATTTGCATATTATTAATTCAATTGAATTTATTTTTAGGATAAAAATATATAATTATAATTTATTAATTTATCATAATTTTGGTTTGTAGTTCTGTGCTTCTGGAACTATTCGGTTTCGGTTAACCACTAACCATACTTTTTTTTGAAGTAGGAACCACAAACCGCACCCTAACCACAAATAGTGGTTCTCGGTTAACCGGAACCACGTCGGTTCGGTTCGGTTCTGGTTAAAACCACTAACCACGAACCTTTTAGGCAGCCCTAGAAAGCAGGGTCCTAAAGAAATTCATAGTGGATGATCGAATGTCCGACTCCTCAGAGAGAGTCGTACCATCATCCGCAACACTGTGAATATGAGACTGACAACGCTTCTGCTTCGCAAAACCTTGAAAAAACCGCGTGTTACGCTCGCCCTCAGAAACCCAACGAACTACTGCTTTCTGTTTCCAGAAATCTTTCTCCATAGAGAGACGAAGTTGGTACTCAGCGCGAAGAGGGTGCATTGCGGTTCTATTTTCCATAGAAGGCTCCGAATCATATTGCCGATCGGCATCATAGGCGGACCTCAAGGCCTCATCCAACTTCACATGAAGATTTCCAAAAACAGACCAGTTCCACTGTTTGAGCCTTTGCTTAACCCTAAGGAGTTTGGCCTGTAGGTTACACATGCCATAGAGTCCAGTCGGGGTAAGTCAAACCTCCCGAATAGTGTCCACGAATGTGTGATGGCGGATCCACATACTCTTAAAACGGAATGACGACTTGTGACGAGTCAAAGAAAAGCGACTCTAAATGAGAAGGGGCGCATGGTCAGAACGAAGTCTAGACAAGTGAGTAACAGTAGAGACTGCAAACACATTCGACCATGCCTCATTAAATAAGGCATGATCTATTATTCCTTCAGGCCATTACACTCCCAAGTGAAAATATCGCCCTCACAACCTGCATCAATCAACTCACAGTCAGCAATAGTTTGTGCGAAGTCAAGAATATCAGGCGAGCAGTCAGTGGCACTACCCTCGCGTTCATGTGAATGCATGAAAATATTGAAGTCACCGCTAACAAGCCATGGCAACCCCTCAACTTCCAATGCAATCTCACGGAAGGTATCCCAAAGGGCGTAACGACCAGCACGCACGGCGCTGGCATAATCATAAGTAATAAAAATAGACTGAGGAAGAACGGGGGAAGAAATAGATAGATGAAGGACCTGATAGGTATCCAATAAAACTTGGTGCTGAAAATTCGGATAAAAAAATAACCAAAATTTTTAGACCGATTAAAAAGGCGTGACGAAAAACCCAAAGAACGGGGATAAAAATCAAAGTTAGCATTAGAGCCCATAGGCTCCAAAATGCCAATAAAAGAAAATCTATAAGAGCGGTGAAGATGTCGAATACGTCTTTGTGCTCCGGCATTAGCCAAACCATGGACGTTCCATGTCAGCATGGGGATCGACATAAACTAACCAACCAACTCAGTTGAGGACCGGGGACGTTTACTGGAGCGCCCCCATCTCGGGGATGTGCCCGACCTAGCGGATGTTCCACCTTTCGAGGGCGATGCTGATCGCACCTTGATATGGGGTGGAAAAGATCCATGATAAGCTGCTCTACCACGTATGGAAGTCGAGGAATCAGAAGCGGCTTTACCCCTGGTCGTAACACCAAGGGCAACAGTGGAAGGCATGAGTCTTCTCTTCACTGGGAGAGGCACCATAGCAGAGGAAGAGAGACTAGAGTCAGAAACTTCAAACTGCTTGCGATAAAGAACGCATGCAGTTTGACAGAGAGGGGTGAGTGAGAATAGAAGTGTGAGGGGAGTAGGAGGCTCGTAAATAACCATGGGAAGGGTATCAGGATCCTCATTGATAGGCTCATCAAGGTGTCCCTCGCGGTCGTGGCGCGAAGAAAGAGACTCATAGAGTCTAGACTGAATGGGGACCGTAGACGACTCATTATCACCATCTATAAGAAGCTCCTCATCTACAATGTGATCACCCTAATCACTACCGGAGACACTCTCCTTATCACCAACACTAATGACATCATCAGTACCGGCTAAATCTTCCTCCTGTCTACTCGAGGGGGCTAGAGATGCAAAGTATGAGTGTTGGCCTGTGGCAACAGTGCCTTTAGGGATGAACCCCATCTCTTTCGACCCTTTCTTGGTCACCACTTTCCATATGGCACCTTTCTTGGCTTTAGGAGCTGCCGGCATAGTAGGTGCCTTAGGGGATATAGGAGGAGCCTACTGCTGCTTCTGCTGCCTAGTCAGAGCATAAGGCTTCTTACACTGGGCGAAGGAGATCGTTTTTTGTTGCCAGCAATATAGCAACTAGAAGGCCCATGCCCCACATGCGAGCAGAGAGAGCAATACAACGGAGCTCTATCATAAATTACACGTTGCATAAGAACACACTCAGCAAATTCGATTTCAATTTCTAGTACCCGAGGTGCCAGAAGATTGATCTCGACGTAAACTCGAGCGACTGAGAGTCGTGAGTATGTGTCCGTGGGAGCATCCACCAAAATAGGATTTCCAGTGGCTTGGGTGGAACAAATGAATGGGAAGGCCCGTGAGCCGAATCGAAACAGGAGATAATGATGTCTCAAATTTAAAAGAAAATCTAGGAGTCCACTTAAAAACACGAAGAAGGCACCCGGGGAAATTCCAGCTAGAACCTAACCAAACACGTCTATAGTCATCATAATTATCGAATTTAATAGCTATGAGACAGAAATTAATCCAAGTCCAACTACATTTACCCCCAACTTTATATGATTCAAACCAGGGGACACATCGCGAGGGGTCGGGATAGCATGTGAAAGTTTCAAAATCAAAGTACGATCTTAAGACGCAACAAGAGTAATCATATCATACGATGAAAAAGATACACACGTTTTCTCATTAATAGAGGAGAGAGTTCCAATGGACATACCTTGGCTCCGTCGAAATTAAGGGACTTGACTGTCGAAGTGGGTTGTAGGATGTTTCTGGGCTGTTGGGCCAAACCGGGCGGATTATTCACCATTTGGGCATACGAAGCTTTCTGTCGAGTTGGAATGGTCGAATCATGCAATACTGTATCAGACTATCAGGTCGGATTGTATAAAACTGGGTCAGTGGGGTGGGTTATATTTGTCTTGGAGGCCGAGGGGGCTGTATCAGGTTCTTAGGTTGTTTGAGTAGTAGAAGTATTATTGGGTTGGGTTGGTTGTTGTATGGTTATTGGATGGTTGTTATTTGTGCCGTGGTGAGTATTGATTTGGGTATTATTAAGGTTGGGAGTGTGTTTATTTAGGCCGAGGTGAAGGCTGGCAGAAGGATTAATAGGGATGGGCTGGGGCGAAAGGCTGGGAGCTGGGAGAGGCTAATGGGTTGTAATGCAGTGAGAGTAGGTGCGCCTTGGGCTTGGGAATGATAGGCTGCGGATTTGGGAGTAATAATAGTGGGTTGTGGGTTGGGGTCGGTTGTAATATTAGTGGTTGAGTTACAAGACCCAGAGATAGGGGCCAAAATCGTGGGCTATGGGTTGAGATGGGTTCTATCTGCTAAATCGGGCCAAATAACAGCAGCCCATGGTGCTTAGGAATAAGTTTAGATGGGCTAAACTCATGAATGGATGACTGGGCTTCAGAAAAAGGCCCGTGAGAAAAGCCCTGACGTTCCAAGTGGGTCGGGGAGCCCATAGTTGGCAAAGGGCCTAATATGGACGGGTCACCCGCTACCGTATTCTTCACTATATTACAGATGAGATGTTAAACGGGCTCGGGCCCGTAGGGTTAGCCCGTTTAACCGCATGCAAGGTTAAGTAGATATTTCTGGCCGTTTAAATTCGAACTTTAGCCCTGAATAGTTTCTAGCCGGCTTAGTGGCTAGCCACAAGCCATGCTAGCGGCTCGATATATATATATATATATATATATATATATATATATATATATAGTTTCAACTTACAGTAATACTATATTTAAATAACATATATTAATATTATAGTATATGTAATATATATTAATATTATATAATATATATATTATTACAGTATTTGTTAATATAGTGTGTATATATATATATGTATATACATAAAAGTATATTTTTTATTATATTTATTATAGTATAGTTGTTACTATATATATAAAATATATTGTTACTGTTTTTTTTGTTTATGACTTATAAAAAATAAAAAATAGATTTTTTAAATATTTAGCCCGTTTAGCCCGTTTAGCCCGAAACCCGTTAGGGTTAGGGTTAGGGCCGATATTTCCTAGCCCGTTTAAATCCGGGCTTTTTTGGCCCGGACCGTTTAGCCCGAAGCCCGCTAGGGCTAGCCCGTTTAACATCTCTAGATGTTATCAGCCATTAGGGTTTCGAATGACGACAGAAACCCTACATCTAGGGTTTTCGATGACGGTAGTGAAGCTGACGGCCGGGCGATATCAGGTGCATTTGGAGCCATCGGAACTTCGTTTCCGACGAAACTAGACTTAGTAATACCGTTGCTATTTGGATCCATGACGTGACTATCATCCAAGCTTATCTTGACCCGTAATGGTGTATTTGTTGGAAAGGGCTACTCCAGTGAAGGGATGGTCAAATTATGTATTATTGACAATGTTATTAATAAAATTTCTCCTTCTCCTTATATGATTGATTCCGTTTCTTTATGGCATAGTAGATTAGCACATATAAGATTTAGCACTATGAAAAGATTAATTAAATGTGGTTTAGTTTCGTGCAAATATGATAAAATAGATAAATGTAAAATATGTGTGAAATCTAAAATGATAAAGAAACTCTTTTATAGTGTAAAGAAAAATTCTAAATTGTTAGATCTTCTACATTCTGATTAATGTGAATTCAATGCGATGTTAACCCGTGGGGGAATAAGTATTTTATTACCTTTATTGATGATTGCTCTAAATTTACATATGTGTATTTATTAAAACATAAAGATGATGCTTTTAATGCTTTTAAGATATATAAGGCTGAAGTTGAAAATCAAATAGGAACTAAAATTAAAGTTCTTAGAAGTGCTAGAGGTGTTGAATATTTTTCTAGTGATTTTAATGCCTTTTGTAAAGAAAATGGTATTGTTCATGAAGGTTCCCCACTACGTACACCACAGCAAAACAGTTTAGCCGAACGTAAAAATAGAACACTTCAAGAGATGATAAATGCCATGTTAATGCATTCTGAATTACCTTTTAGTTTGTGGGGTGAAGCTAGACCTGGCAAACGGGCGGGCTCGGCCCAAACGGGCCGGGCAAAAAACGGGCGGGCCAAATTTGGGCCGGGCCAAAAAGGCCCGTTTTTTTGGGTCAAAAATATTAGGCCCGTGGCCCGCCCCGGGCGTGCCCGGCCCGGCCCGCGGGCCTCGACTCTTTTTTTTTTTGAAATATTATTTCTGAATAAATAT
Source organism: Orobanche coerulescens (assembly GCA_033398695.1). Classification (NCBI taxonomy): domain Eukaryota; kingdom Viridiplantae; phylum Streptophyta; class Magnoliopsida; order Lamiales; family Orobanchaceae; genus Orobanche; species Orobanche coerulescens. Next base: position 12,162,436 of record CM065813.1, on the reverse strand, counting down.
AGAAATATTTTTCGATCCGTAATTATTATATTATTCACTATACTATCACAATCAATTAAATAAGTGCACAATTATTTTTATTTAATAATTATATTATTTACTACACTACCACAATCAAAAGACAAATATATAAATATTTTTATTTGATAATCATTTCATTTATCACTACTACTTTCTTATAAAAATCATAAAATAATATTATTATTGATATGAGATACTACAAAGTAATCACAAAGTCCCATAAAAAATAAAACATCAATAATTAACATATAGATGTAATCTAATCTAACAAATAAGGAAAATTTTTAAATATTATAATTACATATAACATATATATATATACCCAATATTTTATATATATATATATATAAAAAAACTGGGCCGGGCGGGCCGCCCGCGGGCCGGGCCTCAACGGGCGGGCCAAATCTGGGCCGGGCCAAAAAGGCCCGATTTTTTTTGGGCCAAAAATATGAAGCCCAATGCCCGCCCAAAAACGGGCGGGCTGGCCCGGCCCGCGGGCCTGGTCCAATTTTGCCAGGTCTAGGTGAAGCTTTACTTTCTGCATATGTCATATTTTAAACTGTATACCTTTAAAGAAAACCCAAATTTCTCTGCACGAGGTATGGAATGGGCGAAAACCGAATATTGGGTATTTGAAAGCGTGGGGGTGCCTAGCCTACTACAAAAACATGGATCCTAAAAGGACCAAGTTGGGTCCTCGAGAGATACGAAGTGCTTTTATTGGCTATGCTACGAATAGCAAGGCATATAGACTTCTAAATTTAGAATCTAATGTCATAGTAGAATCCCGAGACGTGGAATTCTTTGAGAACTCTAATTCTAAGAAAAAAGAATCTCAAAATTCCACAAATGAATAACCTCAAGAGGAGAGTTCTTCTAGGGTTGTTGTTAAACAACCAGAACCCCAGATTAGCAAGAGAGTCTGTAAGACCAAGGATTTGAGACCAGATGAAATAGATTATCAACTTATTTCCTTCTACCTAGTAGAAGGAAATAGAGAGAATTTTGCCCGAAAGATTCCAATTATTATTCTTGTTGAAGATGGTCCTAAGACTTATAATGAAGCAGTGGCTTCTCGGGACTCTGCTTTTTGGAATGATGCTATCCAAGATGAAATGGATTCTATTACAGCAAACCACACTTGGGAGATTGTCGATCTACCCAAAGGGTCGATACCTATTGGATGTAAGTGGGTGTTTCGAAAGAAATATTACAGAGATGGTACTCTTAACACTTATAAGGCTAGATTGGTAGCCAAAGAATTTCGACAACGGGAAGGAATCGATTATTTTGACACATATGCATCGGTAGCAAGAACAACAACAATTAGAGTGTTGTTTGTCTTGGATTCTTTGTATAACCTGAATGTTCATCAAATGGATGTCAAGACGGCATTTCTAAATAGAGATCTCGATCCGGAGATTTACATGAAGCAACCGGTAGACTATGTGCTTCCGGGTAATGAACAAAAGGTTTGCAAGCTTGTCAAATCCTTATATGGATTAAAATAAGCACCCAAACAATGACATTAAAAGTTTGACTCATTCATACTTTCGAATGGATTTATTCCTAACGTTTGTGACAAGTGTTTGTACACAAAGGTGCGTGGCAACCTTGTGATTTTCCTATGTCTCTATGTTGATGATATGTTGATCTAATATTAGAAACGAAGAGGTTTCTATCTTCCACTTTCAAAATGAAAGATCTTGGACAAGTTCATACTATTTTAGGTATCAAGGTTCGTAGAACCAGTGGGGGTTATGAACTTGGCCAATCACACTATGTTGAAAAAGTACTTGACAAGTTCAAACATTTAAAGTTCATGGAGGTGAACACCCCTTTTGATCCAAGTGTAAAACTTGAAAAGAATGATGGAAGAGCTGTGGCTCAATTGGAATATGCTAGTGCTATTGGTTGTCTTATGTACTTGATGCAATGTACTCGACCAGACATAGCATTCACCGTTAGTAAAATGAGCAGATTTACTAGCAATCCAAGTGCCGAGCATTGGAAGAATTTTTGGATTTCTTTTAAAAACCAAGAATCTTGGACTTCAATACGGTCAGTTTCCTACCGTACTAGAAGGATATGCTGACGCAAGTTGGATATCGAGTGTCGGAGATAACAAATCTACGACAGGATGGGTGTTTACACTTGCCGGAGGAGCAGTTTCTTGGAAATCAAAGAAACAAACGTGTATTACTCATTCGAACATGGAATCATAGTTCGTGGCTCTGGCTTCCGCAGGTCAAGAGGCTGAATGGTTAAGGGATCTTCTTTTAGAAGTTCCATTAGCTAAAGACAATATATCAATCGTGTCGATATATTGTGATAGTTAATCAACCTTAGCAAGCGCATACAGTAAAGTATACAATGAAAAGTCTAGACATATTATTCTTAGACATAATTATGTGAGGAAATTGATCAAAGATGGAATCATTTCACTCACGTCTGTGAGATCAAGCTTTAACATTGCTGATCCGTTCACTAACCTCTTGCAAGAGATTTGGTGAAATCGACCTCGAGAGGGATGGGTCTTAAACTCCTTGAGTAGTGATCCGACTATGATGGCAACCCAACCTAACGTTAGGAATTGAATAACATTAGGTTCAATGGGTAATAACAAGTCATTGATTTGGATGTTCACAACATTATACGGTAATGTTGGCTGTTACTATTGGAGGTTGAGTTTTCTTAACTCTTAATGAAGTTCAGTCATGAGGACAAGCATCTGTAAGTATGAGAATCTTTGTAAGAACTTCACCTATGTGAATTTAAGGATGGTGCCGTCCCAAAGTGAGAGTTGGAGTTTCTCTCATGAAAAATTCACGAGACAGGATGAGCACATGGCCATTAACGGTGTTAAGCGTGAGATGTAGGCAAAGAACACTAAAGAGTGTGTGTTGAGTAACACCGACTTTATCACAAGGAAAATAGGTTCAAAGCCTAGCTACCTAATTTTTGATAAAGTCTTGTGTTGCTTGTACTAAGGATTAGTTCAAATCGAAAGATACTTATCTGTACTAACACTCTTTGTTTTTCTTCTGGATTCTATATTGTCTTTTCTGAACAAGTGGGGGATTATTGGAAAAGCTAAAAAATTAAATAAGGGATTTAATTATTTGAAGCTTTTATTTAATTGTTCATTAAAAAACAAAATAATATGTTGTTGTTTAGAGAGTGTGTTTTGTGAGTGGAAAAGAATCCCACATGGAACAAACACAAAAGAATTGAGCTCCTTATAAGTGTAAGCATTTAATAACCATTAATAAACATGTGGTAGTGGAGAGACTATGCCACGTGGATGTGAGGTGGAGGTGAGGTGGCAAATCTATGCCATTTTTCACTCTCGCATCGTCGCACGCCGGTGTCGCCACCGGCGTCCGGCTCCGGGTCGAGCTCGGGCATGGGCTCGGGCTCGGGCTCAGGCACGGGCACAGGGCTTGGGCACGGGCTTACAGGCTTTAATGGCGTTTCGTAGGCGCACTTTGACACTTCGGCACGCCGGTCACGTGGGATTGTGGCGAGTCCAGTGAAACAGCGCGGTCCGCGGGCATCTCGCGACGATTCTTGTCAACGGTTGCGCCTCTTCAATTGGTGGTTATTTTTGCTGGTTGAATGAAAAGTCATGTTATTTCGAAACGAATGGTTGTTTGTCCAACGGTCGTGTCGTTTGAACGAAATGGTGCTCCTTTTCGCGAATAGGTATGATTTCTTTATAAAACTGAGTTCGGTTTCAGAAATCAATATAGATTTTCGAATCAACTATTCTCATTTCCTTAAACTCTATATCCAGAAAATCGTTCTTGTCTACTTTTCGGATTTCACTCTGTCTTAGTGCAGTCCAGAATTTAGGTTTGTCGTATCCTGCGGTATTCTTGTTTGTAACCTTAAGACACATTTCGGGGTGCAAGAAATACTATAAGGAAAGCGTTTCTATGCGTGATTCAAGCCTCAACGTCTTTAATTTTGAAGAATTTTCTAACATTTTATAGAGAATTCAAAACTTGTATCATCATTTTCTTTGGCATCTTCACTTTGCGTACTATTTTGTGTAGGCCGAGCTTCCTTAAATTCGGTGGGATCACTTAGTATTTCATCTCCTGCCATCATATTGTGCATGATCATGCATTATAATCATTATTTTTCCATCATATCGCGATCCCAAAAAAGACATCGGTGTTTGATAAAAGCGAAAAACGCTTTAGAACACCAAATGCCCGCTCAACGTTTTTCAACCTCTGAGCAAACAACTGATGCTTTTGAATTTGCAGAGAATTAACAGATTTGACAAATACTGCATATCGAGAATATATATGTCATCATTGAGATAATATCTCATATTTTTTCTTGACCATTTACGGCATAACTAACTTTTGGTGCTCCAACATATCATTGAAAATAGGAGATTGTTCAACTACTTTGATATTATCTCTCGAACCATGGGTACCAAATAATACATGCCAAATCCATAAATCATATGATGCAACTACCACCAAAAAATACCAAAAAAAAAAGTTACATGTCAATTCCCGCTTGGGATAGTGACGCATAACTTGTTCAACACCTCCTGATGCGCAAACTTTGGTTTCCCATAAATATACCGAGCTTTTTTCTCAATATCTGGGACATTCCGCTTATTTTTCGCCATATCATATCCTTGTATACACTAGTCAACTTGGTTACATTGTATCCAACATTTTGTAACGATTTCTCAGTGACTCCACGTATCGATTGTTGCCTATGGAGTCTGGATTTTCTGCTCAAACTTGTTTATACATTTCCAAAATCCATTGTCTTAATGTGGCATTACTTCGATTGATGCCAACAATTGAATTCTCACTGTCGATACACCAAGAAGACATTAGTGCTTTATCTTCTTGACCTATCCGACTTTGTGAACCGTTTGAAGTACGTGTTTGTGCTTGATAGACATTTTGAAATGAGTTTGAGGGCATGTCTTGAGAGTTTGGTGATATTCCCGAATAGGAGACTGAGTGAGATTTTGTGAAATCGAGAGTTCGTCATTGATCTAAAATTCAAAAATTCTTCAGAGTTCTAGATATTTTTAATATGAGAATAATATATCTGATGGGGCGACAAATTATGTGAATTAGAGAGAAAAATTTTCTTCAGACCCATCGAGAGAGAGAAATATATAGATTAGTGGGGGGAAATAAGATGATTAAGATAGGGAAATGAGATAATTCGATTGTGTTAAATACATCAAATTTTGTCTCTATTTATAGAGCATGAAAAAATATGAATTATGATATTCTTATAAACAAAAATGATCAAGCAATTTACGCATGTGATTTCGGGTCGTGCTTTTTGGTAATTCACCCCCGAGAAAAGAATAGTTAAATGAATGTATAGAATATTATTACTATTAAAATATGAACCGGCACAAGGCGTATTTACAGCAGAAGATGCTTAGGCAACAAGAAATTCTCCTCTCTTTCTCTCTCTTCTTTTTTTATTTATTTTTCTAATATTGAAACTACAAGACAAAACAGGAAGACCCTTAACAACTTTGACTATTAGGGCCGCGGCTCATCTCATCTCATCTCCTCCTTTTGACCGGATAAAAATGCCCAAAACCGCCGTGCTCCTCCGCTCGCCACTCCACCACCCCTTCGAAATTCAACTGTTGCACCGCCGATGCATCAAAGAAACAGCCCTCCGACAAGACACCGCAGGGCGGCTTGTTTTTCCGGCGACCCGCGCCGACGGGCACATTGCGTAGGGCCCCGCCGGCGGTCCAGTACCTCTGGCAGCGCTTACAAAAGTGCCTAGGCTGGTTAACGTTGTAATTGTTGAAGTAACAAAACTTGGTTTCCATGCTTTTGCACCTAGGACATGGGATGATCTTGCCGGGACGCTTTTCCGCCATTTGATCGGCTTTTTTCTCTTCTTCTTCATCGTTTTTTGCTTGCGGTTGTCTTTGTTTTAATGATATTGTAGCGCCAAACAGCTTAATCCCTGATGAGTTAATGTTGCTATCTTGAACCTCAGCCATATGAGAGAGAGAGAGAGAGAGAGAGAGAGAGAGAGAGAGAGAGAGAGAGGGTTTTTTGTGTCCGATGAAGAAGCATTATATCGTGGTTATATATATATATATATATATCAAGATAACTTGAATAATTTTGACAATTAAATCTAATTGATATTAATAAGAATATTATCAAATGTCATATATTTTCAAAATAATATTTTTTCATAACTTTTAGTTTTATGTAATTAAATATATCAATGGTCATATGTATATGTTTTTTGAAGAATACTGAACACAAATGTACAAATTATTATGGGACGGATGAAGTAACATTTTGAGTTTAGAACCATATTTATCCATTAATCCATTCTTTTTTATTAAATATATATACACATAACTTTGTGTTAAACAAAAATCAACTTAAACTTATTAGTAAATTAACATACAATATTTTGTTGGTTAAGAACAATATTAAAAACTATAATTATATGGGGTCTATTTAATTTGAACTGTAATTGCTTTGTATAGATTTTTAAAAGCTATGGAGTGTCAAGCTCAATAAAGTCTATTGAGTTTTCAAAAGATGAACTTTTTGAGTTTAGTGTATATTTAAGGGGACTCTTTACACATCTATATAATTTATAAAAATTAATTACAAAAATACATCAACAATAAAAATATTCACACATATAATTTATTGCACATATTTTGATATAATAAAAGAAAAAAACCCACTATTCTTATCCCTAAAAATCAACCATACGTCCCTTTCTACCCCTCTCTCTCCTCTCCCCCTTTCTCTTTCTCTTTTTTTTTTCTTTTGTTTTCTCTTCTCTTCTGTACAACTCCGCCTTCTGCAACTGTCTGGCCTCCCTGCACCTCTCTTTTTTTTTTTCATTTTTTTTTGGTAAATGCATCATCAGATTTATTTATTTTTCTCTGCAAATTTATTTCTTATCTATCAAGTACATCCATCAAATCTCTGCAAATACGTTCTCGTCGTTCACACATTTGTGTTGTTCTAAATTTTTGAACGGCCATGTGGTGGTCGATTTATCGAGGGAGGTGATGGTCGGTCGCGGCTTTAGTTGGATTGATTCAGTAAAAATCTGTAAACATCTCAGTCCGATACATGCAAATTGTAATATGGTTACCTGAATATTGGATTTAGATACCAATTAATCTTGATGTTAATTTATTTAATCTAATAATGAAAAATAGATTTATAATCCATGGATACTATCAAGTTAATGTGGTTACCAAATTGCATTTGGATATCAGCTAATGTTGCTCGTTAATTTTTTATATCCAATATAAAAATAGATGTACACAAATGTCTATATTATCAAATATATTTTGTGTTTACTAAATATTGTATTTGGGTACTATTTTTTCTGTCCATAATGAAAAATAGATGTGTAAAATTATGTATACTATCAAGTATATATAAGTGGAGATAATTTCATATTAAAATATCTCTAATATTTATCAACTTGAAATTTTAAACGACTGCACATACTTACAATTAATACTTTTGTTACCTAAATATTGCATTTGAATACAATTTACTCATGAACATTAATCCAAGTCTAAAACAAAAAAAGGTTTTTGCATCCCCGACACAAGTACCGCCCGACGAAGGGAATATTTAAGAACAAATTGAAGTACAAAAATATAGATTATATCAACTGTAGTCAGGTTACCCAAATATAAATATTTGGTTCTTCATTTATCATCGAACATTGAGTTGTTTAAATTTTCAACACCAACAAGAAGCATATGGATACTTACAAGTAGTAGTTTGGTTACCTAGATATTGTACTTAAATACTAGTTATTCATGTCTGTTGACTTATTTATATTAAATAATAAAAGTATAAAATTATAAATATCAAGTGTAGTTTGATTACTTAAATAATCATATGTGGATATTTTAGAATGAAAAATGATTACATACATTAGGATACCCCCGTTATATGATTGAGGTGCCATAATGTATAAGTTTAGATACTTATTCAAAGTGTAAAATAACCTTATATTTATTGAAATATGAATTGCGGAAATTGCTCCCGCTTCATCTGCAAACCTGTAACGCTCATATTATGCTAATAAATTGAGAAACACAGCCATAAAAACCAGACATCGTAACTCAAATATAACAAAGAGGCATCATTGTGTCATAAAAAATAAATGGTCTTTGCTGGTAAATAATGGAGTAATTAACCAACATTTATTCGTAAGCATCACCGTGCATACTCAGAAAAGTGAAGCACCCTTCCAAATTTATAGACCGAATATAACAGAACAAATATAAATCAGCAAAACTATGTATACATTGATACTCATTTAGAAAAGATAATCCAATTAGATATCATACTTAAATAAAAATATAACAAAGGTAATTGAAACTTCATTTGTCAATCACAATGAAAAAACACCCAAAATCACTGTGTACTTGAAGAACATCAAACTTAGACCTTCAGAATCGGCACTCCCTTGAAAATAACTTGGATACCGTAAAACTATATTTACATCTTTAGATACCAACATTGCTATATTTTAGTTACCATAATATACATATTTGGAGACCTCTAAAAATAAAATAGAAAACTTAATAACGTTTCTAATTCAAAATAGAAAAATAAGAAAGTTAAAACCCTAATCCAGCTTTCAGCCACAATCCACGTTAAAACATCCATCCATCGCCGCCGATGGTGTGCAATACTCTTTTCAATCCTATTTTTCGTCAAAAAAATAGATTGACAATAATCCAAATCAGAACCGTCTTCCCTATCGGAACTCGCTGCCTGTCTCTGATTAACTGCAAAACGCACCTCAGACCCTCCGTCGTGTCACCATACAGAGATTTCGGCATTCACACACAATAACGACCAGTAAATTCCGAATCCGACCGCGGTGGATTTCCCAATTAAGTCTCTCAAAAATAAAGGAATGAATTGGTAAAGAGGCCAATGATTATCTAGAAGGATTATCTAACTTTGCCGGAGGGAAGAACAGAGGGAGAATCGCATTGATTCTGGAAAGAGAGAAAAGAAGGGGGAAAAGAGGGAATCATCAATGAAAATATATATTCTAAAAATGAAGAGATATATCCTTTCAAATAACTACACCCATATTTTAAGAAATGACAATCCACTCATTCACGTAAATAAAACTGACCAATCTGGTCATTTGTGTAATTATTTATCAATGATGTTCATTTTGTAATATTTTAACAAAATGTATTACATATCCTATATTTAATAAGTCCATATTGGACTATGTAATAAAACTGTTTTTGATTTTATTCATCTTTATTAATAACGCAAGTCTAATAAGTTTATAAGTCGAAAAAGATACTTACTACTCTCTGTTGGTTTATTGACACTTTTAAATACATAAACAACATAACTATCCAATTAAAAATCACTAGATCCTTATGAAATGAATAAAAAAAATTGAAGAAAACAATATGAAAGTTTGATTTTTTAGAAATAAAGTTTATTTTGAGAACTAATTAACCAGAAAATAAGAAACAACTTTTAAAATCTAAAAATAAATTTGAATTAACCAAATAAAGTGTAAAATTACCTTAAATAAAAAAGGTTAACTAATTCTATTCATGTGTACAACAAAATAGATTAAATAGTATATACGAAAATAAAGTACGAATTATAATGTCAAAAAAACATGTAAGAATGATATACATACATGGAGTAAGAAGAAAATATAAAAATTAATGGAATTTTATAGAAGGGGAGTCGGCTGCCAGCTGCCGGCAGCACATAACTCATGGCCCAATTGGGGTATGCATGTTGAATTTTAAAGCCTAAAAAATAGGCCGAAGACTAGGTAAAGATAAAGAGCCTAAAGATAAAAGATTAAAGGGGGAAAAGACCTGAAAAAAGGTCATTTCATTAACAGGAACTTTCTTCGCACACATCTCTCTCTCTCTCTCTCTCTCTCTCTCTCTCTCTCTCTCTCTACTGTCTCGATTTCTTTTTACTTGCAACCGTTGGATTTTTGCACTAATCACTTTTGCATCAGATAATTACGTATAACAGTATCATTTTAATAATATAAAACTAAATAATATTATGTCAAGTATTTAATGAATTTGTCTCCGTGCGTATTTTCAAAATATTTTTTTCGTCGTGAATGTCAAATTATTACAGATATATAAACAACATTAGGGTGGTGGCAACCGTGCCTCACTTACCCCCATCTACCCCCACTTTCCACCAATAACATTCTTCCAACTCATCCAACCCTCACTCAACCCTCACTCAACCCCCACTCACCATTTTTTAGTGGCAACCATGCCTCACCAACCCTCACCACTTTTAATTTTTTTTTTTTACCTTTTTATATTTAAAATTATATCAAACAATTTAATAAAAACACATAATATTTTATTATTACTTAAAAGGAAATTACAAAATACCTAAAAAAAATTACATCCTAAAAAACGCTTTAATCGAAATGCCATCCATATTTCTATAAAATATACTTTAATAAAAAAATCATTAACTAAAAAATATAACATAAAATGAAAAAAAGTTATAAAAATAGATTTTTAAGTTTTAAAACTATAAAAACTGATTTGTAAATCTTTAATACTTAAGGGTTTAAAGTGAAAATAATTATAAATTAATTAATATAAAATAAAAAGTTGGGCCCCCTTCATTCGTTACCTTCTTCTTCTTCATTCGTTACCTTCTTTCTTTCTTTACCTATACATATAACTATGTATATATATATATAAGTTGCAGGTTTTTTTTCTTTTTTTTAAACAAAAAACTGGCCTCGTCAACCAATAAAAAGCTGGCCCCCCTCTCTTCAACGGTCACCCCTCACCCAACCCTCGTCGAGTTATTAACCCGCAGCCTTCTAACCCGCAGCGAACCCGAGGGGGTGGCGGCGGTGTTCACCGTCCGGGTAGGGTGAACCCGCGGTCCAACCCGCGCCCGTTGCCACCACCCTTAGGAGAAATTCATTTGACCTTTGTTTTCTCTTGTAAGATATAAAATAGGGTTGGGAATTCTCAACCCCAAACCTATAGAACCAATCGGACTCCTATCGAAATTTTCGATTCGATTCTATTCCTGGCTTTGAAAGAACGTACTTTTTTAAAATCGAACCCAAATTAAGAAATTCGGTTCGGATTCGGATACAATAAAAAAAATTCAGAAAAAAATCAAATTACCTATTTACCTATTTTTTATTAATATTAGTTGATTATATGCAAAATATTAAAAATCTTAGTTAACTTCTTGAGGTTGAAGTTACTTTTTCACTGCTTCATTTTGTTTGAGACTTTGATTGTATCAACTGAACATTCAAAATTATGACCCTGTTTGGCAATCAGCGGTTAGCTGTTATTAGTTGTTAGCTGATTGATTATCTGTTTTGACTAACGGATTGTATTAGCTGGTTTGACTTGTGTTTTGTATTAACTGTTTGTATAAAAGTATTTGATAAATAGTCAATAGCTGATAGCTACTTAATTGTGTAAAATGACCAACAAGGACGTTCATCCAATTCATTATTTTGACGATTTTTATATTCTCAATTATTTAAAAAAAAATATTTCAATAAATTCATATTTTAATTTATATAACATATAAAATAATAATTTAAAAGTATTGTATAAATCTAATTACTTATTTCATTAAATAAACTTATTTCTTAAAATTGAGAACTTTAGCGGAAATAAAAATATTCATTCAATTTGAACAAATATAATTGTATTAGAAAAATCTAAAAAAAAATCAGTGACATACATTTTTTCCTAATATCTAATTTTTTATGTAGTGATATTAAATTATTTAATAATTTATGTAACAGTATAACTCTGTGAATTTGAGATAGAAATGTATTCCACCATTTAATCATATCCGCCTTATATTAGTTTATTAATTAAAACTTTAGTTTGAGATTTGTGATTAAGAAAAATATTGTGGTCCTGTTTGGAAATTAGCGGTTACCTGTTAGCGGTTAGCTCATTGATTTGCTGTTTTGACTAGCTAGTTATATTAGCTGGTTTGACGAGCGTTTTGTATTAGCTGTTTGTATAAAAGTGTTTGGTAAATAACTAATAGCTGATAGTTACTTAATTGTGTACAATGACCAACAAGGACATTCACCCAATTCATTATTTTGACGATTTCTATAATTTCACTTATTTAAAAAAATTTGTTTCAATTAACTCATATTTTAATTTATATAACATAATATAATAATTTCAAGCTACTGTATAAATCTAAATAGATATTTCATCAAAATAAAATTATTTCTTAAAATTGGAAGCTTTAATGGAATAAAAAAAATCATTCAATTTGAACAAAATATAACTGGACTATAAAAATCTAAATTTTACTTTATTTTTCAATGACATAATTTTTTTTCCTAATACCTATTTTTTATGGAGTAATAATAAAATTCTTAATAATTTACTGCAATAGTTCAACTCTATAAAATTGAGATAGAATATGTATTCCCACTATTTAATTATATTCGCATTATATTAATCTATTAATTAAAAGTTTGAGATTTATGATAAAGAAAAATATTGTAATTTTATAAATATATAGGGATAAATAATCTTTTCAACTCGTCTATTGAATAAGCTAATTGAAAAATCTCAAAAAACGAGCTTTTTGAAAAATAGAGAATTTAGCACAATCGTCTAATTCAAAAAGTTCCCTACCAAACATCAAAATTAGAGGTTTATAAAGTCAAACCTCTAATTTATTTTAAACCTCTAATTTTGGCTCAAAAAGCTGTTTACGAAAAGGGCCTATAATTTTATAAATATGTAGGAATAAATAAATATTTTCAACTCACTTATTGAATAAGTTAATTGAAAGCTTTTTGAAAATTAGAGAATGAAGCTCAATTATCTAATTCAAAAAACTCTCAACTAAATATCAGAATTAGAGATTTATAAAGTCAAACTACTATTTTGTTTCAAAACTCTACTTTTGCTCAAAAAGGGGTTTGCCAAAGAGGGTCTATATATTATTCACTATCTTATTTTTCTTTTGGTAAAATATGAATTTTATTCACTATCTTATTTTCAATTGGATTATTGTTGTTTATGATTTGAAGATTGACGTAAGTCTTGCTTTTAAATGGACTGTTGTTTAAATTGATTTTTTTCATTGAAGTAGATGAATAGATTCATACAGACATGAAAAATAAAATCGAAATGTTGCTGGAATCCGGAATCGAATCAGGCTGCCTTTGAATTGAAGCTACCGTTTGAGGGTGTCCGCCTCTAGAATTATCTACTAAATATTAAAAGAAGAGAAAATCCACTCCTTTAGCCACTTTGCCATAGTCAATGACAATATTTGTCAATGGACTTAGTTTGTACAAATTCTAGCCAAAAAGGACATGGTTGGACCAATATACCCTTACTTTTCAATAAAACTAACTCACTTTATCTCTCTTCTTATCTTTTCTGAGTTTCTGGGTTACGATGTATGTATTTCGTACCGTCTCATTACCATGTGTTGTTTACCCTTTGTGTTATTGTATCATAACTTCGTATCTTATTTACCGTGTTGGAATATTGTACACGAAGTACCAGTAAGCGGATACGATATTTATTTTTCATTACATTCGTTACATTACCCGATTAATAATTGATCATTTATTATTTATTTTTCATTCCGTTTCGTTACGTTCGTTACCAATATAGTAACATGTTAAGTTTAAATGGTACACTTGGTGAGAAGTTACAATTTCTTACCAATATACCAGAACCCACTACTATGAAAACAGGATACGACATCGATTTTTTTAATTGTTTCACATCAGTTATAAAACCGATGTCGTATCTACCGATGTCAATTTTTCACATCGGTTTTAAAACTGATGTTAATTTACATCGGTTTTAACCGATGTGAATTCACATCGGTTTTCTAATGAATTCACATCAGTTGAAAACTGATGTTGTTACTGTTAATTCACATCGGTTGAAAACCGATGTTGTTACGGTCAGAACCGATGTGAATGGTGCCCAAAATTTAATTTTTTCACCCAGCCTGGTCTGCCAGCCCAGCCAATTTCACCTGTATAAAAAAATTGGGGCCAACCTACACCAACATATTTTTCTGATCACAATTAGCAACATCTCAAACGAAAACCAACCCAACATAATTTTTAAGCAATGAATGTATTATCAAACTTTCGTAACTATCTTTGTTTACAACAAGCATTATCAATTAACTACAAAATAAAAATACACATCCTTATAAAAGTCCTGAAATCTTTAACTTCATGAACTTACCGGTTCGAGAATAACAAGAACCAACCGTTTGTATGTCATAGAAAAAATCTAAACAAATTGGTAAAAAAATATTTCGCCCATTGCATTCGAATTTCTTTCATGCTCTCTTCAGGAAGCGCTTGAGTATCGCTAAATATCTGTCATATAATTTATAAAAATATTTTTCAGTACAAAAACAAAAAAAAGATATATGATTAGTTTGACTTGATAAAATTACCTCCATCCAATTTTCTGCAATACCAGCCTGAACTTTGGTCCGCATCCAGTTCATGACATAATATCCACACTCCCAACCACCATTTTGTTTATTACACTAAAAAAATATTAATAATTGCAATCGGTAAAAGAATATTTGTCAAGTAAGATAAAATCACACAAAATTATTTGTAAAAGAATAGTTGGGATTGAAATTTTACTTACTTTGGGATAAATCCATTGAATGACCTGCTTGGATTTACTCGTGTGTGCACCATCCAACACTCGAGGTCACAATACTGGAAGTAAGAAAAACATAATTGTGTTATGAATAGTACAAGAGGTCACATGATTATAAGAATTGAAAGTTGTGAGTTGAGACTGAAATAAAAAGAATTAGGGATGTTAAGAATTAGTTGTGAGTTGTGCTCTGGTCGTCCAAGTCGCCCAACTGCAGCTGATAGTATATCCTTGCGACCCTCGTTAACAAATGAACCATGTGAGCACTGCTCCTCAAACTCATCCTACAACGAATAAAGATAGAGCACTTGAATAACTTGTAAAACAATCATATATTTAAATAAAAATTAATTACAATAAGTCAAACAGTTGGTATTCTTGTTTACCACATATTGATATAAAAACTAATGTATGCAGAAAGAAACCTGGACAGAAAACAGTTGAAAAAAAACTGGACAGAAAACAAAAAATCTGGACATAAAACCTGGACAGAAAACAGAAAGAAATCTGGACAGAAAAACTAATATAAAAACAGTTGCCTATGAAAAATGCAAATGCTGCCCAGCACCTGAAAGAAACCTGGACAGAAATATCGGAGGAAATTATGGACACAAAAGTTATCCACTTCTAGTACCTCACCTAATTAACATATCATGAGTATAAAGAATCAAACTTGATATCAGAATGAAGGATAACATCATAGTATTTTTCAAGACAACACCTTATATTCATGTACTTTTTTCAATTAATCATTCATAATTCTTCTTTCGAGAAGAAACATGGTAAGAAACACGCCATTAAACACAACTTAAATATGGTAAGAAACAGATCAAAGTTTAATTCTCAACCAGGCATAATTCTTTGAGGTAAGTACAAAACAAATAAAAACTTACAGTTGTCTTAGCAATCTCGCGTGCTGCATCAGAAGTCATCTCACCCGATTTCTTAATTCGACCCATCTTATATTTTTGGTGGCGTGTCGGAGGAGATGGAGGATCAACAATTGTATCAACACCAGATTGTTTGGCTTCCTCTTGCCGTTGCTTTAGTTTACTTTCCATGATCTTCTCTTCAAGCCAATCATAACCTCCACGAGACATAGTATGGGGAGCCGTGTTCAGTTTTTGGATGTCCTGTGCTTTTTTTCGTTTTACCTGTGATTATGAAGAGAAACACTAACGCAACAGTTTTTTTCTATTGCTTTAATCAAATTTTATAAATTAAAAACTCATTTTTCTGTGGGAACCAAAATAGGACATCTCCTTTATATATATATATTTCTAAAACATGATTTCAACACTTCTAAATAATCAAACTACCTCAAAATCAACTCCAAAACTATCCTAATCCCTTCCACCAATTCTTCAACAATTTATATAGTGCCATAATAATATATACAATATAATGAAAATTCATAATATCATGAATTAATTAATATCATAAAACTTATATGTACATATTTTGATCAATAAAAATGACCTTGTCAATTATTTATTTACTTTTTTCATCATACAAATCTACAAACATGTATATGGTGATATATTTTTATGTAATAAGTGAAATAAACACTTCTAAATTGTAATAATACATACATAAGTTGTGTAAAAATTATGAAAGTAATTTTTATAGCTTACTTGAGATTAGTAGGATATGATGCCCAAGAAAACAAATGTACCCAAATCAATACTTATATAGAATTGTTAGTGTTAGCAAGCTATACAAGTTGTCCATTCTTATGTAGAATTGTAGATAACCTCTCTTCATTCAATTGTAGATAAACTTAACATCACTAGTACATATCACTTAGTTCGAATGCAACACATTGAGACCGGCTAAAAATTTGGACGACACAAACGCCTGCTGCCCAGTAAGATGCGCCTAAGAAAAAAATGAAGCAAAATACTACGAAAAATGCGACTAAGAATCGAGCAAAATACCACGATTCGAGCAATAAGATGAACAAAATTTTACCTAAATACTCGGTTGGAAATCTAGCACCACCACTGGACCGTGGCCTATGGTTTCACCATTGTACCTATGGTTTCAAAGTACCGTTAGTGACAGGAGGAAAAAAAAATGACAGGAATGAAACTGCAATCCGATAGGAAAAAACATGCTTATTGGCTTAATGCTCTCGTTCTCACCGCGTAAAACATTCCACCTTTAGTCCGCGCCCTAAATTTGGCTGCTGGGAGATTTCTTCGTTATCCGATCCCAACTCCCTTTGAGGGATTGATGAAACGGGGATGATGGATGATGAAGAGCGATTGAGATCAAGGATGATGAAGGAATACTCATATTATCGTTTTCTTGGACAAGTTTCGAGAAGAAAAATGAAAGGGAGAAGGCTGCGTTCGTTTCAACGGGTAAGAGAACAATTGAAATATGAAAGGGGGATACTGTCGATCTGCTGCGTAGGGTTGAAAGAAAAATATATAAAAGGATTCACATCGGTTACATATTAAAACCGATGTTAATAAGTATAATTCACATCGGTTTTTTAGAAACCGATGTTAAACTACTGATATTCACATCGGTTTCTAAAAAACCGATGTTTAACCTACTGATATTCACATCGGTTTTTCATAAACCGATGTTAAACAACTGAAATTCACATCGGTTCTACTAAGAACCGATGTTAACGTAGAGGAAAATTACAATTACACCACCGCCTTTTTTTTACATCGTTTTTCTTAAAAACCGATGTAAATTGGGCGATGTTGAATCCTATTTTCCTAGTAGTGACCCCATTAAGACAGATACTATTTCGTAGCTGGAAATAGTTACAGTTACACTAATACGAAGTCATTAATTCGTAACTTCGTACTAGTTACACTTGGTAAGAAGTTGCAATTTCTTACCAATCGTAACAGTTACGAATTCGTAACATGTATACCAAATCTCCAATACGAAAATTTCAAATCGGCACAAATGTGTTATGAAATTCGAATTTCGTAACTTCATACTGATACGAAATGATAAAATCTTAACAGAAAATCAAGGCATAGTGATACGAAATGACAATATTGTAACATAGTAACCCAATACGAAATGAATAAATCGTAACAACTGTAAATTCGTAACCACGTATGCAAACATGCGAAAAACTAGATCTAAAACACCAATACATACAAATCAATCAGAAATCACCCCAAATATACCACGAATCACCAGAAATCATATGAAAACTTGTAAATCATCAAAAACAAATACGAAAATAACATTATTTCAAGCTAGATCTATGACTTTTCTAGAGAGAGAAAGTTGGAGAAAGTGAAATAAAATCGAAAGAGAGAGTAGGTAAGATTCGGAGCTGCTGGCGGTCGTCGGAAAGGAAAGACCGGAGCTCCGACGAAGTCGGCGCTGGAAGGAACTAGGGTTCCGGTGCAACGACGCGGCAATGGTGTTGGATCTACGGGCGGTGCAACTTCAGCGGCGGCGGAAAGAACTGGAACTCCGACGAAGTTGGCTCCGGAAATAGCTAGATTCCGGTGAGATCTGGAGATGGTTGTGAGGGAGGGAGGGTGGGTGAGAGAGAGGAGAGAGAAGAGAGAAGAGAGAGAAAATGTAAAAATGAGAAAAAGAGATAGAGAGAGACGGGGGAGAATGAGTGAGAGAGAGAGAGGCAGGGGGAGAAATAATGGAGGTCAGAGATAAATTGGTCCAAATTTATTTTTTTTTACTACAATTTGTATACACTAAGTTGCATGACAAATATTATAATTTACTAAACAATATGACTAGATTATGTCTTCTCTCTTAAAAGAGATTCTTTTGTCCTTGTATCTGTAACACCCCAAACTAGGCGGATATTACAGTGCCGTGAATCCCCGACTGGGACCCACCAGGCGAATGAAAAGGATGAATTACACAAGATAAATGTAGTACCGAACCACATTACAACAGTAATTACTCCGATGAGGAGTTTAATTACAACACACCAGACAATATCAATACTAGTGTATTTTATATGAAGATAAAATACACAACACCGAATGAAACGAGTATCAAAATGAAAATCATGCAGTGAAAATAAACGACAATAATATGAATAACTGAAAGATCGGGGCCCCTACTAGTATCACTAGGACTCCTCGACATCAACATGCTATTCCCGTGCGTTTGCCTAGCCATGACTAAAAACAAAATCCCCAAACGGGTCGATAAAGAACAACAATCCTCAAGAGTTGAAAATACACAATCATGATTATATCCAAGTTATGAAATATCCCGTCGAAACATACGCAATCAAACATGCTATATGAATCAACTAATCAAGACGGCTCAAAGGAATGGCGCCACACTACGTCCGGATGGAAATGTGTCCGTGCACAAGCCACCAACGATCAAACACGCGTGGTCTTGTACCTAATCACCTCACGAGCAATCGACTCGAGTGCACACCCAATGTGAGGCCACCAACCAACACACGACTATAATGTGCCCGACATGAAAATCCTACACATACCAACGCACGCCAAGATGACCCTAATGCCACAATATAACAAAAGTGACATCGAAAATGAATAATGACTCACCGAGATGGAATGATAATGAAATAAATGACAGTTCAATGAAAAGATTGGAACCGCTGCTCCTTATGATCAAACGATTAATTGATAACAACAAGTTTTGATTATAATGATGAATGAGTTATGATTATGAATGAACAACAACAAAAGGTATGAATATCCTTTTAACCGAGTAAGAATTAACTTACACAACACCGGTGAAGAAATCCGTCACGAACAACGCCCTAAATGAAGTGTCGTCGCACGAACAACCTTAATTCAATACAATTACCGACAATCCGATCAATATACGAATTAAACACGAATATAACGAACTCAAAACGTCGATACGATTAAACTAAGTTCATCGGGGCATTATATCGAATACGTTGTATCCAAACTCCGATTGTTTACAATCAAACCTCGATATCCCAATATCAAAATCCCCAAGAAGTGTTTCAAACCATCAAAACATCTCCAATACGATCAATAATCCGTTATGAATATCCAAAATGTGTTTATAACAACTATTAGTCGAAAATCCCCAATTCAAACTCGATTTACTTTGTGTTCTTGAATATTCCCTCAATAATCCTTTGAATCCTTATACAAACTCTTTATCATATACATATCCCTTCATATATCTTGATTATAACGTCCAACATCCTATTTCAACACAAAATCGAAGTCCAAAGTGTTGAAGGAATTACCTCTTGATGATCCAAGTGCTTTAATCCGAAGAATGCGCTAGATTGATTATCCTAAGCTTCACGATCGAAAGGAGATGAAGAAAATCAAACACCCAAATGATTTGTGAAGGAAAACCCTCCTCAAGCCTTATCTCTCGGTTGAAGGTGAAGAAAATGCGTAAAAATGGGTGAAATGTCAAAAATGAATTTATAGGGGTTGATTACCTGCCGGACACGGCCCGCGCCGATCGGCACGGCCGTGTCGCATACTTGGCCGACACCGGCCGACAGGACTCGACCGTGTCCGGATCGACACGGCCGCGGCTGAGGGCCTTCCGATAGCGACTCCGCCCGACAAATGACTCGGCATGACTCTGGCCGTGTCCCGGGACACGGTCGGGCGTGTCGGCAATGCTCCAGGCTTATCCGAAGAGTACGGCACGGCCGTGTCGGACGACACGGCCGAGCCTGGTCGGCGAAACTTCGCATTTCGGACGAGTACGGCACGGGCCGTGTCGGACGACACGGCCGAGTTCGCCGGGCAGTGATCGGCCAAAAACTGAAACGACCATAACTCTCTCGTCCGGACTCCGATTGACTCACCGTTTGAACCATTGGAAAGCTAATTCGATGCTCTATAATATTGCAAAGATTAAGAATTTTTGGATTTACCAAAAATTAATGGTGATTTAACAAAGTCGAACTCATATGAGGAAAGTTGAAACGATGAACAATAACGATACTCAACTCGAAGTTTTTACGAACGGTGAACACGGTGAATGAACATGATTGATGAATGATTATAATTGAGTGAAAATACACTGAGTGACAATTACAGACTGATAATTACTGAATGAAAATGAATGAATTACAACCGGGTATTACAGTATCAATATCTCAGTTATTATCCATCCATAAGTTTTTAGAATAAATATTATGAATTAACTTTTTTTTAGAATGAAAAGTATAAATAAATTCCTATCTATATATAATATATCCTAAAACCATTTGATCTCTGTATACTTTTTCATATTTTTTTAACATGTATATATTGTTAAAAAATGTAAACATTTTTTTATAATATTGTTAACTGAATTTAATAATTTCTTAAGCCAATCAAGTATGCAAAGTTTTCTTAATATTTGCAACTAGTATTTAAAAATATTTAAATTTATCCAGAAATCCAGAATATAATTAGACTGTTAAATTTTATAATTAATTTTGAAATTAATACGTCCCTCCAAAACATGAAATTATTAAAGTTTTGTGATTAAATTTAAAAAGAAAATATTGTCATTGTTTAGAATAATTTTAGTATCAATTTTGACAATATAGATTTAAAAACTCTTAATCAAATGACTTCTTTTATGTTATCTTGACCGAGTAGAATCATATTTTAATATTATAATATATATATATATATAATGATTATAGTTATTAACATCAATTTCGATAATATATATAGAATTGTTAAAGAAATTAAGATTTCTTAAAAATTTAGAATGAGATATCTGCAAAAGTCTACTAAAAAATGTTAAATTAGTATTTTTCTCAAAGTACAGTAAAACCTGATAAACAAATATTTGATAAACGAATAATCTCGCCCAACTTGGACAAAGGGACTAAATGAATAACAACGCTAAATGTATTATCAATGTTAACTTTGAATCCTTAAAGGCCCCATGTAAATAGAATGAATAATCATTATATATATATATATATATATATATATATATAAACAAAAATGTTTCTTCAAAAATAATGTTCATACGGGAAATCATTTCTTCACAAATAAAACGCCTAAAGTTGTTTGCTTTTTCCTTCCACTAAAATGCATCCCATCCTTGAGTTTTCTAGTGCAAACAAAGCTTCTGGAATATTCTACTCGTGTTGTAGCAAGTAGTTTCGTGGGTGGTTACTCCTTGAAAGGTTTCTTTTGATTACACATCTGGTGCGACACCACTATCATCTGGTTTTGGATCATTCTCATCATTTAGTACGGACTCCATAATTTTTTCGTCTGCAGGCAATTTCATGACTGCATCTTTCTCGTTAGGATAGTTCACTTCTATCAAAATTGAATATTAAGAAAGATATAGTAGAATGAATTATTTACCAAACCAATACTTTATGTATAGTTTGTAGTGTAGGCTGGGTACATGTCATTAGTCTCTACTTATTCCATATATAAAAGGCTAAAATGCTACTCGAATCCCTTAACTTAATCTCAGATAACGATTTAGTCCTTTATCTTTTTTTGTCCCAATTAAATACTTTATCTTTTAGATTTTAAGCAAAGTTAGTCTTTTCCGTTGGTTTCCGTTACAATAATTAATCAGATGCTGATTTTATACTTACGTGGCTATAAACATTCTTACGTGTCAAATCCCTAACCTACGTGTCTATTTCATAACCTACGTGGATTAGGGACACATTAAATTTAGTCTAAAATTAAATACATGTCTAAAATGGGTCCGAACCGCGGACTGGAAAGACGGGCCGGGATGTGAATTAGCGATGGGTCGCGTGGGTCGACCTTTGTTTCAGTTGCGGTAGTTTGGAATCGGAGAAGGCGGGTTGCGGTCCGTGTTGAAGATGACTAGGTTGGTCTGCAATGGTGATTCGCGATAGGGGGGTCACAGAGCAGCGATGTCGCGGTGGTTCGTTGAGTTTGGTTCGCGGTCGGATTTTTGGCTGAGGTCGATGAAGCGGACGACGTCCGGACGGTAATGCTTTTCTTGGCGGGTCCGATTGGAATATGACGGAGGCGAGAGAAGGAGACTAGCCAGCAAATCGGATTGGGAAAGATGACAGTCGTCCGAAATTAGGGTTTCGGTTGGAGAAGGGGGGATCTGGCCGTTGAAGGGGATGACGACAACGATCAGAATTAGGGTTTCTGGGGAGAAATCCACGTAGGTTAGGAAATAGACACGTAGGTTGGGGATTTGACACGTAGGAATGTTTATAGCCACGTAGGTATAAAATCAGTATCTGATTAATTATTGTAACGGAGACCAACAGAAAAAGCTAACTTTGCTTAAAATTTGAAAGATAAAGTATTTAGTTGGGACAAAAAAAACATAAAGGACTAAATCGTTATCTGAAATTAAGTTAAAGGACCCCAGGAGCATTTTAGCCTATATAAAATCTTATTAGTACATGGTAGGGGCTGTTTACTTTAGACTTAGTGGGACTTAATGGGCTGGACGACTTATTCACGCAGACATGGGTGGGTATTTACTTACGACTTAATGAAAAAAGAGGAGTCTGAATCGTTAAGTCACCTCCCCCCTCTTGTCCCCATTAAGACACAATAATGACATTCGCTACCCCTCTCCCCTTTCACGACCTATTAATTAGCAAGAAATCTAAAAAAAATAATACAAACTTAAAATAAGCAGGTTTTTTATTATTTTATTTTTATGTTCATAAAAAATCTGAAAAATAATACAAACTTAAAATAATAATATAAATAATAATAATAAAAACCTACTGTTTATTTTCATAAAATTAATAAAAAATATTAAAAGAATATAAAAACTCTAGAAATCTGAAAAAGTTAAAAAAATTCGGAACTTATTTATTAGTTAAAAAAATCTGCAAAGTTAAAAAAAATCTGAAATTTAGGTAATTTTATTTTTAATTCTGGAATATTAATATTAAAAAAATCAAAAAAAATTATTTAAATTCGGAAATTAGAAAATCTAAAAAATTCTGAACTATTTAGTAAATTTATTCTTGCTATTTTTGGATTATATCATTTATATGGCTTAAAAAATAAACAACAATTTATAAAACAGCTTATAATTCATATTCAGTGGTAAATCAGTCATTTTTGTTATTCAGACAGTTTATTAAGATGAAAAAGTAAACAACAGCATCATTTACCCACACAGACATATTTACCCAGACAGACAAATTTATCCATACATAACTTAATTGAGAATTTGTTAAACAACCCGTTAGTCTAATATGTATATGGTGCATGTATTCTTAACATATACTCTAACTATTCCATACATAGAATCTTATTAGCACATGGTGCCTGTATTTAGTCTATATACGTATTTATACATTAGGTGTAAAACATACGAAAAAAATAAAAATGTAAAAATACTATCTAAATGAGTAAAAATTTATTTATCGATAAACGTAGCAAATAACCTAAATATTTTTTTAATCTCAATAATATTCATCTTTCGAGGTTTTACTGTACAAATTATAGTAAATACTCGAACACCCGTTCAAGTCTTGGCTGGAGATTTTTTTTTTTATTTTTCACTTATTCTGCAACAAGAATCAAACTTTTTGTGGCCCATTTTTACTTTTTTTTTTTTGTTTAATCAGTTATGGTGGGCTGTTCAGTATACAATGAGAATAAGAATAAATATCAAACCAAATTTTCTTTAGAGATTTATGTACGAAGTATATTCACATACTTTTTCCAACAACAGCTGTACCTTTGGCGATCAGGCATTTTTTTTTCCGGCAGTCGGGTCTAGGGGTGGGCATGGGACGGGATGGATCGAGATTGGGCGAATCCCGCCGTCCCGAAAATAAATTACCGGGATGGGAAGGGACGGGATTGCATATTTTGAAATTCATCACGCACGTCCCGATCCCGTTCGGGTTCGAGTCGGGACCGGGACGGGACGGGATATCCCGCACATTTATTGATCTTGACAGAAACTGTGAAAAAATGAATGAGACAGCTATAAATTTTGGAATTATCAAATGAATGAGGTAGAAATTTAAAAAAAATTCAAACTAGTCATTCCAAGAAAAAAAATGACCCTGAATATCCATTAGAAACTTAAAAAACACACAGAACAAAATAGATAGTAACGTAAACACGCACAAATGACAATAGATCAATAATACAACTGCATAGTGCAGATTACATCAACATCAACACGTGAAGATAAAATTCAAATTGAAAGTGCAGAAAACATCAACTTAAAACTGAAAACTTAAAACTAAAACTTTGATGTTTCATACATCATACATCAATTTAGGGTTTACATGATTAAATGATATATAAAAAATTGATTATATTAAATATTACGGGACGGGATGGGATTGATCGGGATGGTCCCGGTCCCATCCCGTCCCATTTGAATAGTAACAGAGCGGGACGGGATGGGATGGGATTGCCATTTTAAGAAACTATCCCGTTCCGTCCCGCTAATTTCCGGGACGGGATCGAAACGGAATCGGAATTTCGGGTTCAAGTGCCCAGCCCTAGTCGGGTCTCGCTAGACCTTTGATGATTAATTTCTTTTTTACGCCCTCCAACCAGCATGTTTTTTTTTTTTTTCTAATAGAGTAATTCGATAATTTGATTATTTTTATTTTTTTATTTTTATTATTCATCTTAATATCAATAACTATCTCTATATAAGTACTGCAATGGATGTTTACGACTAGGAAAATCCAAATCTCAAACCACCAATTTCTCTCGTCTTCCCTACACCAGCATCACACCCACAACACACGACTCACACCACCGTGGATAAGTAATTTACAATGCACAATTATTATGTTAAGAAGTATGAAAACATTATCTTAAATAAGATACCTATTTAAATTTCTATGGCTTTGCCTATTAATTTATTCAATAATTAAATTTGAATATTTTTTTTTCATTTACTCAACACGAATGTATAATTATAGATCCTGAATGATTAATTTGGTATATCATATACTACAATAGAATGTAAATTAGTTTATGGATAAAAAAATTGAATTATAATCACTTTTTAGAGGGAATACATAATAAGGTATGTTCGTTTCTAATGTACTAATATCCTAATTGATTCAACACTACAAATTATGGTCTTTCATGTTCGTGGTACGCGTGCTTTTTTGAGGCGAAATTTGATCATGAATATTATTATAAAAATATTAAATAGTGCTTAATTTTCATATGTAGATTTATTGATATAATAATCAAAAAATATTCAGATCAATATTAATCAAATCTTTTAGTGTGAAACTTTTTTTGGTTGTATTTCGTGATTAGATTGAGGTTAATTGGTCCCCACACTCGGCCTCTCCGAGTAAAATTTTTATTACTTGATTAAATCAAACTTTTTTGTAATGAGCTGATTTCCCCAATTTCACGTGTAAAGTTTAGCTTTTGGTTTGAAAACCAATTATAAAGAATAAAGCACATAGGCCTCTCAGGATGATTTCTTTTTCTTTTTACTTTTTAATTGAAAATAGATTAAAAAAAAAGAAGGTAAACTTTTTCTTTTTTATGACGAGAGAACTCGCTTTCTTCGAAATACAAGATCGAATAAACCTTCTATTGAAAGTAATAGGCAGAAACCACGTCAATCAAGAAACCATACTATGCAGTTCTCACAGATAGATTCAACCCAAAAAATATTGGTAGAGAGAATCAAATTTATAATCTTCCAGTCCTCCGATTACCTACTCCACAAACTCGGCTACCTTACATATTAGATAAATAGATAGTTGATTACTACTGTTCCTTTTGTCTACGTACTCTTCTTTTTGCAAAATTGTACTGCAGAATTTTTTAGTAGTTAATTTTCTTTCTTTCTTTTCTTTCTTACTTTTTTTTTTCTTTTTTTTGTGAAAATGAAGGAAGGGGCTACCCGAAATTATCTACTCGTAGAATGAATCGACCTCATCCATCTAAATTTTTTTAGTAGTTAGGAGTACTTTATATTCTATGTAGTAGTAGTAACTTTTATTTGAACGAGAAACCACAGTCACCATCTCTACCGTGTTTATTAGGCAATGTACATTATTTTAATGCAATAGAATCGATATAAAAAATAATGTATGAATTTTTAAATAATTACGTGGTTTTCCGGTGTGAATTATGTCGTAATTGATTGTTTTGTGATTTATCTGAATTTCATTTTTATATATTTTGACTTTCTGAATATATAAATTGGTGCACGCTCACCATCAAAATTTTATATCAGTCCAAAATGACGTCCTTTTGTTGTAATTAAAACGACACCACTGTTGATAGCCCATCCGTCTTGGCATCCACGTAAGTGCTTCCGGACAGCTCAATCGTCCCGATTGGAAGGACCAGAAGATAGAACCGATTTTTGGGTCGACCGGTCGAGCAGAGCAACGAGCCGGACCGAGTACGTATCTAATTTACTCCCGGGCCCGTTAAAGACCCGACCGGACAGAAACGTCAGGGCCGACCCGATGACCGGACCGGAAGGGCCGACTAGGTACATGGTAGGTATACTCCAAATCACAATCATGACATGACCGATCAGAGCAGCGGGAAACCCGAGGGCCGACACCAGAGTCGGCCACAAAGGATAAGTATCACCAAAAGCATGAGGAACAAGCAGACAGGACATGCGGAACAGGCACACAGGACAGTTAATGCATTCTGTCCTCCCCCTTCCCAAAGCAGTCCCCGAAAGCCGCCACGTGTCTAAGGCACACTCTCCCTCTGACAAGTGTTTGGACGCATTCCCAGACATCCTCTAGCTGTCGCCCGCGGATTGGTCAAGACTTTCTATATATAGAAGGAATGTACAAAAAGAAAGGACTTTTGGAATTTGTCAGAAAATAGAGAGAGAGAGAGAGAGAGAGAGAGAGAGAGAGAGAGAGAAACGAAAGAAGACTTGTAATAAAACAAGCAATTAATATAGACCACCTAAAAAGTTCAGCTTGACTCTATACCAGGATAATAAAATCACTTAAATCCAGTTGTCTTATTCGTTCATATTTTTTTATTTTCTACGTGGCTTCGACCCACCTAGTCCAGGTCAGCACACGTCACGCTGGTCAAATCAGTAATCAACAAATTGGCGCTAGGCCCCTCGCTGCCCACAGTTACATACGTTCTCACCAGAATCCTGACAAGATAGTCCCAAGATATGTCTCACGAAAGTTCCAAACACCATCAGCGCGCCACAGAGGAAGAAAACCTCCGCAAGGTGGCAGAATGCTTTAAACACCACGCGTTCATCCACGGATTGACCGCCCTCATGGCGCGGGTTACTGAAGGCGGAATCCTTCAGAAGCCCGAAGACCAAACGGAGGCCCAATCTCAGACAGCCCGTCCAGTCGCCCCTAGACGGGATCAAAAGAGGACTGTCTCCCGATTTGTCGAGGAAGAGGCGGAAAGCCATGGTGAAAGCCCTCATCCCTCCCGAAAAAATTGGCTTTCTCGCCCCATATCGGTTTTTGATCGACTGGGGACAGGGAAGAAAACTCAGAAAGTGGCACCGGCCCGGACCACTAGGCCGCAAAGAAGAAAAGGCTCCCCGTCAATCCCTAATCCCGACGCAAACACTACCGCAAACTCCAGGCGACAACTTGAGTGAAATCGAGTTCCTCAAATAACGCCTCACGGAGCTTGAAAATAAACAACTTCAGCCATCTCAAAGTTCAGAATGACTCAACATCCACGAGAGTCCCCTTGCCCCCAGTGTTTTGGCGGAGCCTCTCCCAGAGAAATTTAAGGTCCCCAAATTCCCCCATATAACGGGTAGACCGATCCTAATGCTCATCTTGGACATTACAACTCCTGAATGGACTTGCACGGGTCTAAAGACGCATTCCGATGCCGGATATTCTCCCTGACTTTGAGGGAAAGGGCCCAACGGTGGTATCGCTCGCTACCCCACCACTCTATCCAGACATGGGCCCACCTCACTTCAATGTTCCGATCCCATTTTATGGGATCTCTAGTACGCGTCGCCCCACGGTCCTCCACCGCCTCCGTCCTGCAGGGCCAAACGAATCCCTCAAGGATTATATATATTGTTTTAATAATCGAATATTGAAAACAGAACCCATGTCCGACGATGCACTCGCCATAATTGCTCAGGCTGGCCTCATGAAAAATTCTTTTTTTTCCGCTGGACGGTGTGCCAGAGCATCTCCCACACCTATCAAGAGTTCTTAGAGCGCGACGGCTCCCACATCGCTGCCGAAGAAGCTATGCCGGCACCAGTCCTAGTCATGCCCGCCGATCGGGAAGGATCATACAAGAAGAAAGAAGACATGCATGACTACAGGGAGGCCCGCCAAGAACCCCGCCGGGAGAATAAGACCCTCGACTCCTCTTCGACAGCCCCATCAACCCGGAACTACCGGGAGCAAAGGCCCAAGCTCATGGCCAGCTTCGCCAAAATATACTCTATTGGGGCCGCGACCATATTCGACCAGATAAAAGAGACGAATTTGCTTCCGGTTCCTCGGCCGATCTACAAAGATCAGAAAGACATGGATCAAACCCGCTTCTGTAAAACACCATGAATCGACGGGTCATAAGACCGAGCAGTGTCGAGACCTCGTCGCAGCTCTAATATCCGGTTGTAATTCAGTAATTGTCACTCAGTAATCTTCACTCATTATTAATCATTCATCATTCACGTTCATTCATTTGTATTCACCGTTGGCGTACTTGGAGCCGTGTATCATTTACCAATCGTTATTCAACCCCGGTTGAGTTTTGAGATGAGAGTATTTTCATAATCATCGTTATGGGTAGTCTTGTGTGGGAAGTATCACCTATTGCATGTTTTTGGACTCAATTATATTCATACAAGTATGGTAAGTCGGGTCATTCAGCGATGTGTGTCGAGTAGACGGAATTGTCATTTCGTTGACGTCCAACAACGAGTTACGGACGTAACATGCTTGCATTACGTCCGTAACATGCGTTCGTTGTTTTCAGGGCATGTCGGACGAAGAGAACTTACGGCCGTAAGGGTTGCGGCATACGGCCATAAGTTGAGGCAAGTACGGCCGTAAGGCTTGGCCGGTTACGGCCGTACGATCGAGCAGTGTGTCCGATCAGTTTCGACGAAGGCTTCATACGCCCGTAAGATTTTACCAAGTACGGCCGTATGAGTCGAGTTACGCCCGTAAGGCATGTGCGGTTACGGCCGTATGTCTGTCGGCATACTTTCGACGAAATCGGGTTACACCCGTACGATATGACTGGTCACGGCCGCAAGGCCGTTGACTTGGAGATGTTACGGCCATATGTAGGTCGAGTTATGGTCGTAACATTCGGCAGTACTTAAGTACCTGGTCGGGTTTTTGTGTTCATTTTCTTATTCCTTCACTTGAGTTTCGAGAGAGAAGTTCTTGGAAGAGACTTTCTTCATCACATCACTTGTGTAGTAGTGTTCTAAGCATATATCCTGGATTGGGAAGCTTGGATAGACGATTTAACACGAATTCACGAGATCGAAGTGTTCGAATCTTCAAAGATAAATTCTTCAACATCTTGGATTTTGATTTTGAGTTGACATACGATGTTTTGGGGATGTTATAATCATGATATATGAAGTGATATACTTGTGATTATGAATTGTTAGGGATTATCATCGGATTAATTGGGGTTATTCAAGAACACTTTGAATATTGAGTTGGAATTGGGGGTTTTCGATTAGATGTCGTTGAAATCTCGAATTGGGTATTCATATTGGATTATTGATTGTGTTGTAGATGTTTTGTTGGATTGTATCACTCATTGGAGGTTTGGTGTGGATATAATTGAGGTTGATTGTAAACAATCGAAGATCGGTTACAACGTATTTGTTATAATGCCCCAATGAACTTGGAATTATCATATCGACGTTTTGAGTTAGTTATAATCGTGCATGATACGTATATTGAACGGATTGTTGGTAATTGTGTTATTCAAGATTGTTCGAGCGACCGACATCTCGTTTAGGACGTTTGTTCGAGGAAGGACATTCCTCACCGGTATTGTGTAAGTTAATTCTTACTCGGTTAAAAGGATATTCATTCATTTCGTTGTTGTTCATTCATATTCATAATTCATCCATAGTATATTATTCGTGTTGAGAATTGTAATTATCAAACTAATCATTCATTTCATGAGGAACGATGGTTCCAATTATTTTCGTGAATTATCACTCATTTAATCGTCAATTCATCTCGGTGAGTCATTCTTGACCCTTGTCGATTTGCTATTCACTGATGTTCATCATTGGTCACTTTTGTTCTTGTGTCCATCTGGGTTCATATTGCGTGTCCGGGTGGGGATGTTTGGAATTTTTAGTCGGGCACATGATAGTCATGTGATCGGGTTCACCGACACAATGGACTGTGCACACGGTAACGTGCCTCCGTGAGACTAATTAGGTACAAGGGTGGGTGTGTCCGGACACTCGTCTTATGCACTTGCACATATCATTACGGGCGTACTATGATGCCCCTCTTCACCTGGATTTCATAACTAAGATATGTAATTATGGCGATTGTTCAACTCTTGAGGATTGTTGTTCTGTGTAACTGACCCCGTTGGGGGATATTGTTTTCAGGTCATGGCAAGGCAAAGGCACGGGAAAAGAACGTTGACGGCGAGGAGTCCCAGTGATACTCGTAGGGGGCCCCAGTCTCTTCATTTCATTCGTGTTTTCATTGTTATGTATTTTCCACTGCATTTCCTTTCGGATTGTCATTTGTTCAGTGTTGTATATTTTATCTTCATATAAAATATACATGTATTCAGTGTTTCCCTGGGTGTGTCGTATTTGAAACTCCTCATCGGAGTAATTGATGATGTAATGTGGTTCGGTACTATATTTGTTATGTGTAATTCATTAACTCTCATTCGCCTGGTGGGTCCCAGTCGGGGGTCCACGGCATTGTAATATCCGCCTAGTTTGGGGTGTTACAGAGTTGGTATCAGAGCGTGGTTTTGAATACTACCTTCCGAGTCATGTCTCATTTGAAATCATTCTACATCAGACTAGTATCATTGGACCTTCGCGTCATGTGTGACTCGTGCAAACGCCAAGCCCCTCAGACCAAGGAAACAGTAAGATTTATGACGCCATGGTATAATTTCTGGTAATAAGAATCACTCATTCATCATTCATCACTCAACAATCCTCGATCATCATCTTCACTTTTGATCTTGTCGATCATGTTAACTCATTAATCACTCATTTCACTTCATTGCTCAGTTGTTGATCTTGAGGATCGTATCATTAATCTTGTTAATTTGTTCAAGATAATCATTTCAAGAATTTCATCCGATAATCATGTCACCTCAGTTGATCATTCATGTATCATTGCGTTAGAGCGTGTATGCTCATTATTATCATTTTACAACGTAAGCATAATGCGGTATTCATGCGAAATATATAATCATCATGTGATTTTCCTACTTCAGTATGGATAGAGCTGTCAGAGGACGCAGGGAAAGAGGCCGCGACGCGGTCCGAAACCCGAGAGCTCATGTGAATACACGCGCGAACGTGAGGAATACTGCTAATTCATCAAGCAGCGACGCTGCCACTCATTCACCGGGAAATGATCATTCACTGTCAGGGAGTCGTACCCGGGACACAGCTCAATCAGAAGGTGTTCGGGTAGATCCACTCGCTTTTATGCAGGGCATGATGGCCCATATGACACAGATGGCACGCCTCATGGAGATGATGCAGAACTCAACCGCCCAGAATCAGCAGGCTCCTCCGCCGCCACCTCAGGGGCAAGAGAGGAATGTGAGCAGTATTATTACGACATCTCTCGCCAAAGACCACCTGCTTTTGAGGGCTCGTCTAAACCGGTGGATATTGTTCGCTGGCTTGAGCATTTCGAGAAGTTGTTTGCTATGGTGGAGTGTCCCGAAGGGCACAAAGTTTCAGTTGCGGCTTACTATCTGGGTAAGAGCGCTCACTCATGGTGGTTATCGTTGAAGCCCACCGACGGATCTTGTACTTGGGACCAGTTCAAGACCCTCATAATGGAGAGATATTATCCGGCCCCACTCAGGGAGGCCAAGTTATCAGAATTACTCATCCCCGACCCCTCAGCGGACGATGATGTTATCGCCATCACCGAGAAATCTCAGGAGCTACTTCCTTTCACCTCATCTATTATTTACTCCGAGGCGGATAAGATCAAGTATTTCAGTAAGAGGTTGAAACGTCGTATGCGGATGCAGTTGCTTAATCAAAATTGAATCACTCTGGCCGAATTCATCGAGAAAGCTCTTACTTATGAGCTTACTGATAAGGAGATTGCTAAACAACAACCTTCATCTGCTAGCAAGAAGTCTAAGAATCGTAATCAGTCTGATGGCAGTCAGGCAACTTTCAATAAGCCTCGTGCGGGTTCTACTTTTTCTGAGCGACCTCCTATGGCGCCTAGACCCGTAGAATCTCAGTCCCAAACGGACAGTTCGGCCATCACCTATTTCAACTGTGGAGAACAGGGTCATTTCAGCACCAAGTGCCCGAGACAGACTATCACATGCAATAACTGTGGGATTGCTGGGCATAAGGCTCATTTTTGCCGAAGAGACTCCAAACCTATTCCAGCGATATCTCAGGCCCCGAAGCAGTCAGCGGTTCAGTATCAGGCCACTCAGTCCGCGTCGTTCAAGACGACGGGAGCAAACGAAGGTGGAGCCAAAATCTATCAGACGGGAGCGTTCGGTTCGGGGGCCGGCAAGCCCCGAATTTATGAGATGAAGAAGACCGACGATCCGGAGGCCCAGATGATCTCAGGTACACTCTAAATTCTATCTCAACCTATGTGTACCCTTTTTGATACTGGTGCATTCATTCATTTCTGAGTCATGCTTGAGTAGACTTCATCTGGATAGTGCTACTAGTTGTGAGTCTTATATCATTGGACTACCTGACGGTAGGAGAATTATCGGAGATCGTGAGGTTAAGAATTGCCCGATTAAGTTTCATGGCCATGATTGGTTGGCAGACCTGATCGTGGTGGATTTACCTAGAGACGACGTCATTTTGGGTATTGATTGGATGGATCGTCACGATGCCATGCTTAGTGTCCGTAAGCGTATGGTCACTATTATTTCAGATGATGGAGTCGAGTATGTATTTCAGGGGAGTAATCCCAGCTGTTCTGGAAGGGTTATCAATATGATGAAAGTAGTGAAATTACTCAATCAGGCTTGTGTTGGTTATTGGTGCTATATGACCAAGACCGAGAAATCATCAGTGCCATTGGCGGATATTCCGGTGGTGAGAGAATACGCCGATGTATTTCCATACGAGTTACCTGGTTTGCCTCCACAGAGAGATGTGTAATTCACGATTGAATTGGAGCCCAGTACATCTCCAATATCGAAATCACCATATCATTTGGCCCCGATCGAAATGCAGGAATTGAAGAATCAACTGGAGGAATTGACCGAGAAGGGTTGTATCCGACCGAGTGCGTCCCCGTAGGGAGTACCTGTGTTATTTGTCAAGAAGAAGGATGGTTCGTTTCGGTTGTGCATTGATTATCGAGAGTTGAACAGGGTGACGATCAAGAATATATATCCCCTTCCCCGCATCGATGATCTATTGGATCAACTTCAGGGAGCTTCAGTATTTTCCAAGATCGATTTGAGATCTGGGTATCATCAGTTATGAATTCGAGAATCAGATATCGCTAGAACGGCATTTCGAACATGCTATGGGCATTACGAGTTCGTGGTAATGCCGTTTGGGTTAACTAATGCACCTACTGTATTCATGGAGTTGATGAACCGAATTTTCATCGACTATTTAGACCGGTTCGTGGTTGTTCTCATAGACGACATTTTGATTTATTCTCATGATCGAGAGGAGAATGAATTTCACCTCCATCAGGTCCTCAACGTGTTGAGACGAGAACATCTCTATGGAAAGTTTTCCAAGTGTGAATTCTGGATGTCCGAGGTGACGTTTATCGGGCATGTAATTTCAGCAGACGGAGTACGTGTCGACCCTTAGAAGATGGAGGCTATCCGAGATTGTCAACTTTCGAAGAATGTTAATGAAATCCGAAGCTTTCTCAGATTAGCTGGCTATTATCGGCGATTTGTGGAAGGATTTTCTAAAATCGATCAATCCATGAAGAAACTTTTATGGAAGGATAAGAAATACACGTGGTCTGACGCATGTCAGCGGAGGTTTGAAGAACTCAAGAGTCGTTTAATTTCAGCGCATGTCCTTTCTTTACCACAAGGGACAGAGGTATTCGTAATTTATAGTGACGCGTCCGGGGAGGGTCTCAGATGTGTATTAATGTAGAATGGAAAAGTGATTGCCTATGTGTCGTGGCAACTGAGGCCTTATGAGGTCAACTATCCGACCCATGACCTGGAGCTAGCAGCCATGGTTTTCGCATTGAAGATTTGGCGTCATTATCTTTATGGCGTCACCTGTCAGATTTTCACCGATCATAAGAGCTTGAAGTATATATTTACCCAGAAGGAGTTAAATATGCGTCAGATACGGTGGTTAGAACTGATTAAGGACTATGATATCGAGATACAGTATCACCTGGGTAAGGCGAATGTTGTCGCCGATGCCTTGAGCTGTAAGTCCGTTCAGGAGCAAATGCTTGCTCGTTTAACGGTTTAGAAGGAACTTCAGCAGGAATTCCTTAGGCATGAGATCGAGGTTTGGTTACAGCGTTTACAAGGACAACTTTGCATGCTGGAGATTTCATCGCCACTTGAGGAGGCGATCAGACTAAAACAGGATTCAGACCTATTTTTGTTGCGCATTCGAGATGATGTGACTCAGGGGAAAGCCCCTGGATTTGTGGTCCACGAGGATTGACTTTTGCGATTTAAGAATCTGTTATGCGTACCGGCGAATGACGAGTTGAAAAACTCGATTTTGAGAGAAGCTCATGCTACCCCTTATTCCATTCATCTGGGGTCTAAGGCTCTGTTCTTTTGGACTGAATGGATCTGAACTGAACTGAACTGAACTGAATGGACCTGAACTGAACTGAACTGAAATATATATTAAGGGTAAATAATAATAATAATAATGGTAAATAATAATAATAATAGTAATTAACAACAACAACGATAATAGTAATATTATTAGTAATAATAACAATAATAATAATTAAGATTAATAATAATAATAAGAAGAAGAAGAACTGAGCTGAATTGAATCGAATCGAATGGACTCGAATCGAATCGAATGGACTCGAATCGAATCGAATCGAATCAAAAATCAAAAATAAGTCCAAAAGAACAGGGCCTAACAAGATGTATAAAGACTTGAAACAAAATTACTGGTGGAGTAATATGAAGTGAGAAGTCGCAGAATTTGTTTCAAGATGTCTAACCTGCCAGCAGGTCAAGATAGAACATCAGCGACCGGCGGGTATGCTGAAACCGCTCCCTATTCCAGAGTGGAAGTGGGAGGATATTTCAATGGACTTCATCACGAGTTTGCCGACGAGTCGTCGTGACATGAATACAATTTGGGTAATTGTGGACCGCTTAACTAAGTCAGCTCATTTCCTTGAGATTAAGGATACGTGGGGTCCCGAGAGACATGCCTAGTTGTTCATCAAAGAGATAGTGAGACTGCATGGTACTCCTAAGAGTATCGTTTCTGATCATGACGGATGATTCGTGTCTCCTTTTTGGAAATCAGTTCATCGTGCCATGGGAACTCAGATTAATTTCAGCACAACTTTTCATCCTCAGTCCGACGGACAATCAGAGCGAACTATTCAGACGTTGGAGGACATGTTGAGAGCATGTGTCCTCGATTGGAAAGATGATTGGGAAGCCCAACTACCGTTAATCGAGTTCACGTACAATAATAGTTGGCATGCTTCGATTAAGATGGCACCTTACGAGGTCTTGTGCATTCGTCGTTGTCGATCTCTTTTGTGTTGGGATGACTTGTCAGAATCAATTGGCACCAAGCCCAATATGCTTATAGCGCCCGCGAGAAAGTAGCTTTGATCAGGAATCGTTTGTTGACCGCTCAGAGTCGACATAAATCATATGCAAATAATCGTCGTCGGCCATTAGAGTTCGAGGCAGGTGACCACGTTTTGGTCAAGATATCCCGAGTCAAGGTATCTTCCGTTTCGGGAAGCGGGGAAAGTTGAGTCCGAGATTCATTGGACCGTTCGAGATTTTGGATCGAGTAGGCAGTCTGGCTTATCGATTGGCTCTACCTCCGGCGTTGAGCCGAATTCATAATGTGTTTCACGTCTCTCAGCTTAGGAAGTATATCGCCGACTCGAGTCACATACTTCAGTTCGATGAAATTGAGATCGCGGATGATCATACGTACGAGGAGCGCCCCGTGCGAGTCTTAGAGCGACGAATCAAAACAGTTAAGGAACAAGACGACTCCTTTGGTTAAAATTCAGTGGTCTAGACACGGGGTCGAAGAGGCCACTTGGGAGACCGATGATAGTATGCGGGAGAGCTATCCCGAATTGTTCGACCCTTAGTTTCGAGGACGAAACTCTTTTAAGGGGGGGAATGTAATACCCGGTTGTAATTCAGTAATTATCATTCAGTAATTGCCACTCAGTAATCTTCACTCATTATTAATCATTCATCATTCACCTTCATTCATTTGTATTCACCGTTGGTGTACTTGGAGCCGTGTATCATTTACCAATCGTTATTCATCCCCGTTTGAGTTTTGAGACAAGAGTATTTTCATAATCATTGTTATGGGTAGTCTTGTGTGGGAAGTATCACCTATTGCATGTTTTCGGACTCAATTATATTCATACAAGTATGGTAAGTCGGATCATTCATGTCGAGTAGACAAAATTGTCGTTTCGTTGGCATTCAACGGCGAGTTATGGCCGTAACATGCTTGCATTACGGCTGTAACATGCGTTCGTTGTTTTCAGGGCATGTCAGACGAAGAGGACTTACGGCCGTAAGGATTGCGGCATACGGCCGTAAGTTGAGGCAGGTACGGCCGTAAGGCTTGGCTGGTTATGGCCGTATGATTGAGCAGTGTGTCCAGTCAGTTTTGACGAAGGCTTCATACGCCCGTAAGATTTTACCGAGTACGGCCGTATGAGTCGAGTTACGCCCGTAAGGCACGTGCGGTTACGGCCGTATGTCTGTCGGCTAAATTTCGATGAAATCGGGTTACGCCCGTACGATATGGCTGGTCACCGCCGTAAGGCCGTTGACTTGGATATGTTACGGCCGTATGTAGGCCGAGTTACGGCCGTAACATTCGGCAGTACTTAAGTACCTGGTCGGGTTTTTGTGTTCATTTTCTTATTCCTTCACTTGAGTTCCGGGAAAGAAGTTCTTGGGATAGACTTTATTCATCACATCACTTATGTAGTAGTGTTATAAGCATATATCTTGGATTGGAAAGCTTGGATAGACGATTTAACATGAATTCACCAGATCGAAGCGTTTGAATCTTCAAAGGTAAATTATTCAACATCTTGGATTTCGATTTTGAGTTGGGATATGATGTTTTGGGATGTTATAATCATGATATATGAAGTGATATACTTGTGATTATGAATTGGTAGGGATTATCATCGGATTAATTGGGGTTATTCAAGAACACTTTGAATATTGAGTTGGAATTGGGGGTTTTCGATTAGATGTCATTGAAATCTCGAATTGGATATTCATATTGGATTATTGATTATGTTGGAGATGTTTTGTTGGATTGTATCACTCCTTGGAGGTTTGGTATGGATATAATTGAGGTTGATTGTAAACAATCGAAGATCGGTTACAACGTGTTTGTTATAATGCCCCAATGAATTTGGAATTCTCATATCGACGTTTTGAGTTAGTTATAATCGTGCTTGATACGCATATTGAATGAATTGTTGGTAATTTTATTATTCAAGGTTGTTCAAGCGACCGACATCTCATTTAGGTCGTTTGTTCGAGGAAGGACATTCCTCACCGGTATTGTGTAAGTTAATTCTTACTCGGTTAAAAAGATATTCATTCGTTTTGTTGTTGTTCATTCATATTCATAATTCATCCATAGTATATTATTCGTGTTGAGAATTGTAATTATCAAACTAATCATTCATTTCATGGGGAACAACGGTTCCAATTATTTCCGTCAATTATCATTCATCTCAGCATCAATTCATCTCGGTGAGTTATTCTTGATCCTTGTCGATTTGCTATTCACTGATGTTCATCATTGGTCACTTTTGTTCTTGTGGACTTCTGGGTTCATATTGCGTGGCCGGGTGGGATGTGTGGAATTTTTAATCTGGCACATGATAGTCATGTGATCGGGTTCACCGACAAAATGGACTGTGCACACAGTAACGTACCTCCGTGAGACTAATTAGGTACAAGGGCGGGTGTGTCCGGATACTCGTCTTGTGCACTTGCACATACCATTACGGGCGTACTATGATGCCCCTCTTCACCTGGATTTCATAACTAAGATATGTAATTATGGTGATTGTTCAACTCTTGAGGATTGTTGTTCTGTGTAACTGACCCCGTTGGGAGA
Source organism: Orobanche coerulescens (assembly GCA_033398695.1). Lineage (NCBI taxonomy): Eukaryota > Viridiplantae > Streptophyta > Magnoliopsida > Lamiales > Orobanchaceae > Orobanche > Orobanche coerulescens. The sequence goes on along the minus strand of CM065813.1, from coordinate 12,123,246 downwards.
TATTGTTTTCAGGTCATGGCAAGGCAAAGGCACGGGAAAAGAACATTGACGGCGAGGAGTCCCAGTGATACTAGTAGGGGGCCCTAGTCTCTTCATTTCATTCGTGTTTTCCTTGTTATGTATTTTCCGCTGCATTTCCTTTTGGATTGTCATTTGTTCAGTGTTGTATATTTTATCTTCATATAAAATATACATGTATTCAGTGTTTCCCTGGGTGTGTCGTATTTGAAACTCATCACGGAGTAATTGATGATGTAATGTGGTTCGGTACTACATTTGTTATGTGTAATTCATTAACAACCATTCGCGTGGTGGGTCCCAGTCGGGGGTCCACGGCACTGGAATATCCGTCTAGTTTGGGGTGTTACAGCAGCCTTGATCGCGGTGTGCGACGATACCGGGTTGAGGCGATTTACCCAGAACCCACCCCAAGATCGCCAGGATCGGGCTGACCCGGCAAGAGCAAAAAACAATCGGGTGCTTCTGCCCCCTAAATCTCCCTGGGAAATCCTCACTGTCATGGGAACGGCCGAAGTCGAGGACCATCGGTTTAAGCGGAAGAAGAAAGCCTGTATTCGAGAGGCCACTACCTCATACCAGCAGATCGAATGCCGACCCGAAAGATATCTGTCAGTGGTAGAAGAAACCCCCTAGAAACCCCCAGCTAGCCGTCACTTTCGAGGAGTCAGATGCTGATGGTTTGGATCATCCCCATTCCGATGCCCTCAGCATCACTCTGCCCATAATGGGAATCCCTGTACACAGAGTGTTCGTGGATTCAGGGGCCTATTCCAGCATCATCTACCTTCATACCCTTCACAGGATGAAGGTTGACCAATCCTATGTCCGGCCATGCAAGAAGGACATCCAAGGTTTGCCAACTGCCGCACCACACCGTTAGGCAAAATCGACCTCCCCTTGGAGTTTGGTCAGGGGTCGATCAAGAGAACGATGATCACCACATTTAAGATCATCGACGTGCACAGTGAATACAATGCCATCATATGCCGACATGTGATGTCGAGGCTGAGGGCCACTCAGTCCACTTGTCACATGTGCATGAAATTCCCTACCTCAAACGACGTCGGGGTACACATGGGAGATCAGCGTGCCGCCCGGGAATGTAATCTTAGCATCTGGGATCGTGAAATAAACGTCGCAGAGGGCACCCCAGGAAATATGCCGGAAGAAATGGGAGCAATAGGATCCGAACAGCTCGGAGAAGACGCCAGGCTTGAACAAGACGTCGAAGGTTCCTGGGCTGCTCAAGCCATCGAAATAGAAATTAACCAGGATGCAGACCGAGGCCATAGGCCAGGAAAATAACCGATCCTGGAGGAGGATCCCGTCGACCCACGATTACAGAAATCGAAGAGAAAAATTCTCCACGCTGAGCCGACGGAAGAGCTGGATCAGGTGGACATGGAAACATCTTCCCGTCCGACAACTTAAGATTGGCCACAGCCTCCCAGAACCGATCCGTTCCGAGCTAATCTCCCTCCTGAGACAAAATTTGGACTTCTTTGCGTGGATCCATTCGGACATGTCTGGGATTGACCCAGAATTTGCGTGCCACTGGCTGAATATTGACCCTAATTCAAAGCCGGTCATTCAGATTCGAAGGAAAATGGGGTCTGAGCGGCAGTAGGGATTAGAAGAATAAGTGGAGAAGCTAATCGACAATGGATTTATCCGGGAAGCCAGATACCCGACCTGGGTGGCCAATCTGGTCCTGGTGAAAACTCCAACTGGGCTGTGGTGGCTCTGCATTGACTTCTCCGATCTAAATAGAGCCTGCCCAAAAGATTGCTATCATTTGCCCCACATCGACTACATGGTGGACGAGACTGCCGAACACGAGCTGATGAGTTTTATGGACGCATACTCCGGATACAATCAGATCCAGATGCACCCTACTGATGAAGAAAGTACCTCATTCTACTCGGCCCGCGATCTATATTGCTACCGCATGATGTCTTTTGGGCTTAAAAACGATGGCGCGACCTATCAACGCCTAGTAAATAAAATGTCTATAGCTTTATAGGTCATATAATGGAGGTTTATGTAGATGATATGGTTGTAAAATCTTTGCGTTCGGCCGACCATGTGAATGACCTCAATAAAATATTTGCGATTTTGCGAGAGTATAAGATGAAGTTAAACCCAAAAAAAAATGTTCATTTGGGGTAGGCTCCGGGAAATTCCTCGGCTATATGGTAAGCCAAAGAGGAATTGAAGCCAACCCAGATAAAATCTGGGCAGTGACCGAACTTGTTCCGCTAAATTCGGTCAAACAAGTGCAGAGCCTCAATGGCCGACTAGCCGCGCTAAGTCGCTTTATCTCTCGCTCAACAGACAAATGCAAACCTTTCTTTGTGGTGATAAAAAAGAATAAAGATTCTATTCTAATAAACCGACCCCTGTCAAAATCCTTTGAGGCCATCGAGGAAGTCTTGGCAGAAGCACCGATCCTACAACAACCGGCCCGCAGAGAGCCTCTCAACTTATATCTCGTAGTGTCCGACTCTACAATCAGTGATGCTCTTATTCGGAGGGAAAATGCGGTTCAACATCCGGTCTATTATGTTAGCCAGGCCCTTCATGATACCGAGCTCCGGTATGCCCCAATGGAAAAGCTGGCCTATGCGCTCATAATGGCGTCTCAAAAACCAAGGCCCTACTTTCTTGAACATCAGGTAGTCATCTTAACGAACTACCCATAAAACAAATCATGCACCGACCCGACGTATCCGGTCGGATGATTAAATGGGCCGTATAGTTCGGACAGTTCAACCTAGATTTTGAATCGCGCACTGCCATAAAAGGTCAGGTCCTGGCAGATTTCATCGCGGAGTTCACACCAGCAATCACACAAAGAATGACCGATCTAAGAAGTGGTCACTCTACGTAGATGGGTCGTCAACTGCCAACCGAGCAGGCGCAAGAATAGTCCTCGTCAGTCCCGATCAACGGTTGTTCTGCTCGGCCATTCACCTAGGTTTTTCGGCTACTAATAATGAGGCAAAATATGAAGCCCTCCTGACCGGACTGGAAATGAAGACCTCCCTCGATCTCACTCGCCTCACTGTCTTAAGCGACTCCCAATTGCTAGTGAACCAAATTAAGGGTGAATACGAGGCCAAGGAGCCCAAACTAGTCAAGTACCTCTACCTAGCGTGAACCCGATTGCAAGATTTTCGAGGAACTATATAACACATTCCTCGAACGAGAACATCCAGACCGACTCCTTAGCAAAGCTCGCATCCAGCTCTGGAGCTGAGCATATGGACAAGGTCAGTATGGGGTACCATGCGTCATCGGCCCTAGAGATGATCGAAGTCCAAACATCCAAACAGTCGGATCCGCAAGGATAGATGTAGCCGATAATTCAATATCTTCAGAGCGGCGTTTTACCCGCGGACCGAGCCCAGACACGATCACTTTGAATTCTGTCCGCCCGGTTCACCATCGTGGATGGAACTTTATACAAGAGAAGGTATTTGGTTGCATTGCTAAAATGCCTATCCGAGTCGGAGGCAGACTACGCCCTTAGAGAGGTGCACGAGGGCATATGCGGCAACCACTATGGCGGCCAGACACTGGCCTTCAAATTGATCCGGCAAGGATATTACTGTCCGGATCTCAAAAAATATTCCATCGTGCTCGTACGGAAGTGCGTCCGATGCCAAATTTTCGCTCCTCAGATCCGATCCCCGCCGGAAACACTCACTTCCGTTTATTGCCTGTGGCCATTCGCCAAGTGGGGGATTGATCTGATCGGCCCCTTGCCTAAAGGACGGGGAGGGGTACAATATGCCATCGTCGCAGTCGATTATTTCACAAAGTGGGCAGAGGCGGAACCCATGGCACGGACAACCGAACAGAAAATAGTTGACTTTGTATGGAAGTCCCTCATCTGCCGATTTGGGATCCCTCAGTCCATTGTCTCTGACAATGCCATACAATTCGATAATAAGAAATTTCGGGCATTCTGCGACGACCTCCACATACGAAACAACTTCTCCACGCCGTACTATCCGCAATCCAATGGACAGGTCGAGGCGATCAACAAAATTATAAAGCAACACCTCAAGACCAACCTCGAAGAACTCAAAGGTTCATGGCGAGAAGAACTCCACGTAGCATTATGGGCTTATAAAACAACGCATCGGTCTGCCACAGGGGAAACTCCTTCCTCCTTAGCTTTCGGCACTGAGGCCGTTATCCCGGTCGAAATCGGGGCACCTACCTACCGGGTAACCCATTTCGAAGAACGAGATAACAACTTGGCCCTCTAAGTAAACCTGGACCTCATCGCCGAAAAACGGGCCCAAGCGGAAATGCAGAACGCCATCTACGAAAGAAGATGTAAACGCTATTACAACTCCAAGGTTCACCATAGAAGTTTCCAGGTCGGGGACCTCATTCTTAAGCGAGTATTGGGACCGGATCCCGGGCCACTTAAGCCCAAATAGGAAGGACCATACAAGATTAGCGAAGTTCTTCATAATGGGGCCTACCGACTAGAATATCTGAATGGCCAGAGATTTACTTATCCATGAAATGTTATGTACTAAAAGGGTATTATCAATAAAGTTCAACTTTATTTCTTTCTTAGCTTCGGCACCATGGAAGACCGAGCCCGACTCGGCACTATAAATGACTGGCTCGTCCGCCACTATAAGATCGAGCCCGACTCGGCACTATGAATGACCGGATCCTCCGGCACTATAAGACCGAGCTCGACTAGGCACTATGAATGACCGGCTCCTCCGACACTATAAGACCGAGCCCGACTCGGCACTATGAATGACCGGCTCCTCCGGCACTATAAGACCGAGCCCGACTCGTCACTATGAATGACCGACTCCTCCGGCACTATAAGACCGAGCCCGACTCGGCACTATGAATGACCGGCTCATCCGGCACTATAAGACCGAGCCCGACTCGGCACTATGAATGACCGGCTCCTCCGGCACTATAAGACCGAGCCCAACTCGGCACTATGAATGACCGGCTCCTCCGGCACTATAAGACCGAGCCCGACTCGGTACTATGAATGACCGGCTCCTCCGGCACTATAAGACCGAGCCCGACTCGGCACTCTGAATGACCGGCTCCTCCGACACCATAAGACCGAGCCCAACTCGGCATTATGAATGACCAGCTCCTCCGACACTATAAGACCGAGCCAGACTCGACACTATGAATGACCGGCTCCTCCGACATTATATGACCGAGCCTGACTCGGCACTACGAAGGACCGGCTCCTCCGGCACGACAAGATCGAGCCAGACTCGACACTATGAATGACCGGCTCCTCCGGCATTATAAGACGAAGCCTGACTCGGCACTACGAAGGACCGGCTCTTCCGTCACGATAAGACTGAGCCCGACTCGGCATCATCAATGGAAGATATAAAAAAGGATACACAATGGCCGAACCAAACCGGCCATAACATCCAAAACAAAACAAGTAAACATGTACTAAAAATAAAAGTTTATTCATTCGAAGAGTATGTTTACAAAGAACATCCGGAAAAAACTAAGGAAAAGAAAAGACTGAGGCACGCAGGCCATACATAAGACAAAGCCTAAAGACTACTCGGCTCCACCACTCCGGCCAGCCGCCTGGAAGGACTGCCCTTCGCCTTCATCGAGAGGGGCCGAGCCCGGACCTCCAGCAGCCTCGTCGACCTCCGGGTCGTTGATGAGTCGATTTTTAATCGTCTCATTCTGTTCTATCGAGTCGCACTTTCATTTGTTTTCGAGTGTTTTTGCCCTTTTTACGCGTGGTATGTTGTGTTTTTGTTTTGTAGGTATCCGGACGAAGATTGTGGTGAAATATGCGCTTTTATGGCCAATGTTGAAGTTTATGACGATCAAGAGCGCGAACGGGGCCTAAAACGACGAAAGATTTAAGCAGTATCGGTCAAATCTCCTAAATCCCAGAATCTCCACTCCGAATCGAGATGTATTCTCCTTTGATATAAATTCCTCGTGAAATTAGCTTCGAAACGGTATATTATATGCTAAAATCCGAGGTGAATTGATACAAGAACGAAGGATCTAGCCGAAGAAGACCACAAACCGGACTTGGCTGCACCAGACGACTCAACTAGGCTGCACAGGCGACTCGAGCCACATCAGGTAACTCGGCCGTGTCACAGGACACGGCCGGGTCTCATTCCAGCAAGAATCTTATTTTCCGGAAGGGAACGACTCGACCGTGCCTTTTGGGACACGGCCGAGTCAGTATCGGCCATTTACACTCCCTGGCGCAGTACGACACGGCCGTGTCATGGGACACGGCCGAGTCTCAAGACAGTTACCTTTTTCGTTTTTCAGCGTAGTGCGACACGGCCGTGTCCCAGACACGGGCCGTGCCACTTTTGTTTCATGTCACTTTCCTTGACATCTTTGCATATTTTAAGCCTTTGTCTTGATTTTTTGGCTATAAAACAAAGTGGAGTGACCCCTTGAGAGGTGTACTTGTCTTGTGAAGAAGATATTTTGTGGAAAAACACAAGATTAGGGTGGAAAAACACCAAAAGAGGGGGAAAGAAAGAGATTTTCATCATCTTCCTTGTGTGTTCTTGGAGTGAGAAAAATACTTTAGTGAGATATAATAATTCCTTGTATAAATTTGTTGTGAGTTCTTGTAAGAAGATCATCAAACCTTCATCGGGAATTCGATTTCGGCATTTACATGGGAAGTTTTTACCATGTTTTGTTCTTCAATTTCCATTATTGTTGTTGAATTAATCATGTGTGGCTAAACACTTCATATGGGTTTTTAGATATAGCCACACACATGTTTTTGATTGTTAGTTCCTTTTGATTTTCCGGATAAAGTTTGGGATTGTTCCTCTTGTTCGTTCTTCGTTTAAGAACTTTTGGATTAGATCATCAAACCTTTTTCATTGTTGTTATTATTATTCGAATCGAGGGTTTTTATCGGTGTTCGCCATCAAACGACCCGAAAGAAAACGATTGTGAATGTTCTCGAGCTTTTTCGCGCGATCTTTTAACGATTTACCTCATCAAAAGTAGTCGGTTAATTGATTGTTAGCTAGGGTTTCGTCCCCATCAAAAGAGTATCCCTTAATTTTCGTTGAGAACAATCGTGATTTTTAGAATTTCCGCCATCAAACGGATTTCTTTTAATCATGAGCAATCGATAATTCCTAACCTTATTTATTTGAGTATCGGAACTAATAATTGATTACGTGTGTGTCGGTGACTCTAAATTCCCATATTAATCTCATTATTGTTATCTCTCATTTATCCGACCATCAAATTGGTGTTGTTATCACTCAGTTCAATTTAAATTTTGTGCATTAGTAATTGTAATCATAATCAACCAATGATGTATTTTAATTTAATTTACTTTTGTTCATTCGACTATTTGCCGAACATCATCGAATTTTAAACCGTTTCCAATTCCTCGTGAGATCGACCTCGGAGTTACTTGCCGCTCACTACAAGAGCGATTCGTACACTTGCGAGTATTTAATTTGAATCCATCAAGTTTTTGGCGCCGTTGCCGGGGAATTGGCGTTTAATTTTTGATCTTGTTTTAATAATAGTTGAATTGTTTTTCTTGATTATTTTTTCGTTTTCATTATTTTCGATAAAGTCTAAAAATTCGCTCTAATTTCTCTTGTTTATGCTTGGTAGGAGATCGTTGGGAAACCCGATTCTTCCACCCATAGATGAGGTTCAAAGAATTAGAGCACCAAAAATAATAGCGCAATCATCAATGGAAAAGCAGCGAGAATAACCCGGATCTTGAAGAGCACCAATTTCTTGAGAGAGAAAACATTCGTCAACCAAGGTTTCCGAGATATGATAATGTTGGCGCAATCAAGGGATCTGGAAGCTCAACAAGGAGGTACTTTTATCCGAGACAACCACCCGTCGGAATGCAATATGGAGCGAATTATTATCCCGGATCTCAATATGGGATGGAGGCGAACTATAACATGCCGCAACAACCTCCGGTCGAACATCTTATGAGGGACTATGCAAAGCCCGTAGTGAACACCGCCATTTCATGCATCCAATTAGCACCGGCCGCAAGGAACTACCACATAAGCGGATTTCACATCGAGCAATTGCCCTCATTTCACGGATTAGCACGAGAGGATCCGTTATCATTCATCCGAGATCTCTATGTTGCGATTGATAACTTTCCATTGAACGGGTTGAGCGAGGATCAACTAAGAATGAAGTGCTTCCCTTATACACTCAAGGATGGGGCGAAACAATGGTTGATGACTTTGGCGCCGGGCTCACTGAAAACGTGGGATGAAGTTTACGACAAATTCATTACCAAGTACTTCTCTCATTCGAAGACAACACAATTGAGAGCCCAAATCTCAACATTCGGACAACAAGACGGAGAGGCATTTCATGAAGCATGGGACCGATTCAAGATGCTCCTCATTCAATGCCCACACCATCACTATCCGCTTCAACTACTTAATCAATTCTTCTATGATGGGTTGACACAATATTGCCAAGGAGCGGTAGATAACGCCGCCGGTGGTTCGTTTTGGGGGTTAACGGAGAGACAAGCCTATGACGTATTTGAATTATTAGGGGCTAATTCTCAACAAAAAAATGTGTGTGTTCATAGAGGAGTTGTGAACCAAGTAAGCGAGAAGGACGAGATGCAATCTAAAATCGATGAGTTAATGAAGGAACTAAGACAACTCAAGATTCAAAATAAATCTTCGAGCTCACGAGTTTGCGAAATTTGTTGGGGACCCGGACATCATGCTAATTCTTGCCCTTATATTTTTCCGGGAGAACAAACCGAACAAGTTAATTGGGCTATGGGACAAAGCACGGGAAGGCCCGAGTGGGAGGAGAGGAGAAATAATTATGGCGGAAACGCAAGAAATGTACCTCTCCCAAATACTTATCATCGTGGGCTAAGAAACCATCCTGGGCTAAATACTTATCACCTGATGGCATACGACGCAAATGTCCAAACTCAATACAACGGAGGAAACCGAGCCCAACAACCAACGCGAAGTGAACCACCTCCACAACAAAGGAACTCTCTTGAGGAGAGCATTGCGGCATTCATTAAGGAGGGCAAGGAAAACCGAGTGGAGAACAATAAAAGGTTTGAATCTTTAGAAGTTTCGATGAAGAAGATGGAGATTCAAATTGGGCAACTTGCTACCGAGGCATGCAAACAAGAAACGGGTAAACTACCAAGTCAACCCGAGCAAGTTCAAGCTATTACCACCATCCGAAGTGGTAAAGTGATAAATAAAGAGACAATTTCCGAAGCAAAAGAGAGGGGCGGTGAGAAAGAAGAATTGCCGAGTCAATCGGAGAAATCTATGGTGATTGAAGAGGATGAATCGAACGATGAAGAAATCCGAGTAACTGCTACCCAATCTTGCGAGACTCGAATTCCTTGGGACAAATCTAAAGATCCAATCGAGAAGCCAATTGAAGAGAATAAGAGCGAACCGGTCAAATCAATGCATCGTAAGGAGGACCTAGAAAGCTTTGACATGGAAGTTCTTTTCGTGGAGAAAGAAGTTCCCACTGTGAACTTAGGAGTGAGTATTAATTTAACACAAAAATCAATATACTCGCCACTAGATTTGGGGGAGGTGATAGCCCCGATGGATTTCGTGATACCAAACATAGAAGAAACATCACCAACAAAAATCACGTCACTTATTCTTCAAGGAAGACATTTCATGGTGACGATGATACTGAAAATTGAAATGGTGACAAAAGCGCTCACAATGGAAATCCATGGAACCACTCTCCACATCCTTACAAAGGAAAACGAGCGAAAAATGACGAGCTATATGGTTGGACCTAGCACATTTCCATTTAATCCCGGATAGAAGAATCCAAAGAAGTCGAGCTAAAGACTATAAAAAAGCGCTGCTTGGGAGGCAACCCAAGGGAGTTTTAATTTTTATCGCTTTTATTATTATTATTGAATTAATTTTGTTTTTGTCTATGGCGTGTGTAGGTAATCTAATAAAGGAGGTATTTTTGGGAGGAAGAAGCCTAGCTTATTGAAAGTTGAGACCCGAGCACAAAGGATGGTGCGCCGCGAAAAAAAAAAAAACCACACTTCTTAATCCGGTAGTCTTATTTTCTTTCTTTTTAATTTGCATTTTCGCATTTTTCCTGACTTAATCTTTCTGCTTGGGGATAAGCAAAGGTTTAGGTTTGGGGGGGTGCAACTTCTTCGATTTTTATTTGTTTTTTTTGTTTGCGTGATGTTTGTTTCCTTTCTTTATTTTTTTTTCTTGCGTGATGTCGTAGTTGGATTGCAATAACCTTGTTAACTGTTGGGTATATGGATGATTAATCGTGTTTGTGTTTGGCTCGTAGAGTTTAATAAATCTAATTGATTGCTTGACCTTGCGTGTGAATGTATAGTTTTTGGTTACTTGATTTGACGTGTAAGGAATGAGTATGGTAGTCCAAAAGCCGTGAGTCCTTGTGCCTAATTAAACCGTTCACTTTTAGCGGTGAAATTCTTTCATGAGTGATTTCTCTTCTTATGGAATGTATTCTTTAGAACTTGCATGATTCTGTCGGATGACGTGTTGATATTTACATACACGAGGAATGATTAGGGCTACCCATTTTTTGTCTTGAACCTACTTATCTAAAAATATCCACCAATTCATATCAATATCCTTTGCTAGCCTCGTTGAGCCTTTAGCCGTAATTTTGTTCGAAAAACCCGCATCTTATTGCTCCATATCCAAAAGCCATAACTTACCCAAGTATTGGTCCACGTAAGAGCATGAGAGGGTATATTTGAAAAAGGAAGGTGTGCAAAGTTTGTGGTGTATAGAGGCAAAAATCTTCTCTCCCGTTCCCCTGAAAATAATAAGCCCCATCCTAATAATAATAGTGGGATAGAAAAAAATAGGGGAGGAGAGGAGTGAGCCTAAGAAAAACAAAAGGGAAGTCGTTGGGTTGTGAAAAATAGGCCAATATCATAAGAATTACACTTAACAAGGCCTAGAAAAAAAGAGGGAGATATATATACGGGAGAATTGAAGTAGAATGATCGATCTTGCTTTGAGTCTTTATTTCATATATATGAGGATCATATATGCTCTACTTGGACTGAACTTGTAACTACTAGCCAAATTTTCCCAACCTGAGCCACAGCCCTGTTACAACCAAAAGTAAGACCCTATGACTCATGTTTTGTGAATATTGATGCGTTTGATGAAGAGAAGAAGTGCAAGCATATAGTAGAACTTTCCATTTGAATCGAGTTGAGCGTATTGACCTATCTAAACACTTGAGAGATGAGTGAATCGATATAATTCAGTGAGGGATTATTAAGACTTGTTTTCTTGCATGTTCGATCTAGTGCCATTGCTTTCCACTCATTTGTGAGTTTAGGCTTCCATGATGAATTACGAGACTTTACGATACTTTTACATCCCCGGTTGATTGTATGTATACCCGATGATTAACTTGATTATTCAATCCTTCTCGTTTATTTGTCGTGTGTTTTATTTCTTTTTGCTTGAGGGCAAGCAAAGTTTAGGTTTGGGGGGATTTGATGAGTCGATTTTTAATCGTCTCATTCTGTTCTATCGAGTCGCACTTTCATTTGTTTTCGAGTGTTTTTGCCCTTTTTACGCGTGGTATGTTGTGTTTTTGTTTTGTAGGTATCCGGACGAAGATTGTGGTGAAATATGCGCTTTTATGGCCAATGTTGGAGTTTATGACGATCAAGAGCGCGAACGGGGCCTAAAACGACGAAAGATTTAAGCAGTATCGGTCAAATCTCCTAAATCCCAGAATCTCGACTCCGAATCGAGATGTATTCTCCTTTGATATAAATTCCTCGTGAAATTAGCTTCGAAACGGTATATCATATGCTAAAATCCGAGGTGAATTGATACAAGAACGAAGGATCTAGCCGAAGAAGACCACAAACCGGACTTGGCGCACTGCACGACTCAACTAGCCGCACAGCGACTCGAGCCACATCAGGTAACTCGGCCGTGTCACAGACACGGCCGGGTCTCATTCCAAGAAGAATCTTATTTTCCGGAAGGGAACGACTCGGACCGTGCCTTTTGGGACACGGCCGAGTCGATCGCCATTTACACTCCCTGGCGCGATGACACGGCCGTGTCATGGGACACGGCCGAGTCTCAAGACGATTACCTTTTCGTTTTCAGCGTAGGCGACACGGCCGTGTCCCAGACACGGCCGTGCCACTTTTTGTTTCATGTCACTTTCCTTGACATCTTTGCATATTTTAAGCCTTTGTCTTGATTTTTTGGCTATAAAACAAAGTGGAGTGACCCCTTGAGAGGTGTACTTGTCTTGTGAAGAAGATATTTTGTGGAAAAACACAAGATTAGGGTGGAAAAACACCAAAAGAGGGGGAAAGAAAGAGATTTTCATCATCTTCCTTGTGTGTTCTTGGAGTGAGAAAAATACTTTAGTGAGATATAATAATTCCTTGTATAAATTTGTTGTGAGTTCTTGTAAGAAGATCATCAAACCTTCATCGGGAATTCGATTTCGGCATTTACAAGGGAAGTTTTTACCATGTTTTGTTCTTCAATTTCCATTATTGTTGTTGAATTAATCATGTGTGGCTAAACACTTCATATGGGTTTTTAGATATAGCCACACACATGTTTTTGATTGTTAGTTCCTTTTGATTTTCCGGATAAAGTTTGGGATTGTTCCTCTTGTTCGTTCTTCGTTTAAGAACTTTTGGATTAGATCATCAAACCTTTTTCATTGTTGTTATTATTATTCGAATCGAGGGTTTTTATCGGTGTTCGCCATCAAACGACCCGAAAGAAAACGATTGTGAATGTTCTCGAGCTTTTTAGCGCGATCTTTTAACGATTTACCTCATCAAAAGTAGTCGGTTAATTGATTGTTAGCTAGGGTTTCGTCCCCATCAAAAGAGTATCCCTTAATTTTCGTTGAGAACAATCGTGATTTTTAGAATTTCCGCCATCAAACGGATTTCTTTTAATCATGAGCAATCGATAATTCCTAACCTTATTTATTTGAGTATCGGAACTAATAATTGATTACGTGTGTGTCGGTGACTCTAAATTCCCATATTAATCTCATTATTGTTATCTCTCATTTATCCGACCATCAAATTGGTGTTGTTATCACTCAGTTCAATTTAAATTTTGTGCATTAGTAATTGTAATCATAATCAACCAATGATGTATTTTAATTTAATTTACTTTTGTTCATTCGACTATTTGCCGAACATCATCGAATTTTAAACCGTTTCCAATTCCTCGTGAGATCGACCTCGGAGTTACTTGCCGCTCACTACAAGAGCGATTCGTACACTTGCGAGTATTTAATTTGAATCCATCAGTCGTCAGCTTCCAGTGTCTCAACCTGCAGGTCGACCGCCCGAGACTCTATGTAGGCACGGACCTCCTCAACTGTCTTCCCTTCCTTCATGAGATCCAATATCTCGTAGCAGGTGGAAACATAGTTCAGGTTAATCAGCTCCTCAAACTCGGGCGTCTTCTAGAAGGTCGCCTCCCCTTTGGCAAGACCCTTGGCATAGCCCGAAGCCTCACAGGTATCAACCTGCTCGGCCAGATGCTCAAGCTGGGCCTTCGTCTCCTTCAAATAAGCATCGTGCTACTGCTATGTAATATCCGCAATTTCCGTTTCGAGTAATTTTCTTTTTTTCGGTAGGAATCTGTTTTGATGACTCGCGCGTGATCGTTTCGTCATTCTAAAAGTATTTAATTATGCACTTTTTGACGTACGAGTTCATTTCGGTGTCGTTTTGTTGAATTTCGTGTTCTTAAGCGACTTTTCCGCGCTTGAGTTTGATTCTTGTAAATCTCATTCGAAACTGTTGTTTCGGGTTTCTCGTAAGTTCATTTAATGTTGTTAAACGTATTGTGAGCTTCAGTTTGGTTATTCGTTGTCGTATCGTGATTTTCGAACATTTGGGACAGTTTTGTAATTTTCCAGAGTTGTGGGTATCCGTCGTCATACCCATTTCTGAGATGTTCCGTTGCTGTCTCTCTGAGTAGATAGCGCACACTACGCTTTTTGGCTAGCGCGCGCTAAGGTACTGTAGTTAGCGCACGCTAAGTATTGTAGTTAGCGCGCGCTAACGGGTGGTGTAGAAAGAGTCCAGAGGCTACTGGACTGGGTTAGAACATTGGTTAGAGCACGCTATTTGGTAACATAGCGCGCGCTGGGGTGCATTAGTAGCGCACGCTAGGGTGAGGAACCGATTGTTGTTAAATGGTGTTGTTAAACATATCCTATGGATTGTATATCCATATTCCGGTTTGGAATTTTGTTTTTGGCCATTTTGGGGGAAACTCTTGAACTTTTGTCGTTCGTTCCTTTAATTCAACGGCTTTGGGTTGTGCTATGGAATTCATTTTCATTGTTGTTATTGTCCTTCGTAGTTTATTGTCACGAGTTGGCGTTCGGCGGAGTCGGCGGGTTCGTAGTCGGTTCGAGTCTCCTCACTTCGGTCGATTCTCCGCGTTTGTGATTGTTTGAGGCAAGTTCATACATCTATTTTTTATGGATATAATGATCGGTGATTGTCTTGGTGTGTTTGTTTGGTTGGTTGAAATGAACTTTCAAAAGAGTCGGTTTAGCCTCACTAAGGGTTATCTTTCAAAACCGTGTGTGTTTTATGAATGTTGTGGTTGCGAATGGTTATATGAATCCTATGGATATGTTCGATGTTGGAATTGTGATTTGATGATATATCTGTAAACTTATATTCCCTCATTTCGGTGCGTTGTGGTTTGACATTTGCGTCGTGCTAAGTGTTTGTTGCCTCTGGGTGAATTGTTTGGATATCCTTGGTGTACTATGTTATGTGTGTATGTGTTCTGGCTTTTAACCACTACGGGTTAGATCTGACGGTGTCTCGGTAGGGGGTTCCGCAGATACGTGGATCGACGGTTAATTGTGATGTGTATGTGTTCTGGCTTTTAAGCACTACGGGTTAGATCCGACGGGGTCTCGGTAGGAGTCCACAAAGACGTGGATCGACGGTTAATTGAGATGTGTATGGGTTCTGTCTTTTAACTACTACGGGTTAGATCCGACGGGGTCTTGGTAGAGGTCCACAGAGACGTGGATCGACGGTTAATTGCGATGTGTATGTGTTGCCTTTTTACCACTATGGGTTAGATCCGACGGGGTCTCGGTAGGGGTCCACAGAGATGTGGATCGACGGTAAATGGTGGTGCACTTTTATAATGTGTTTTGGGTTGTGTTTTGTTGATTTTATGTCCGTCGAGGACACGTGACGTGGGTTTTGAACCCTGTGAATTGTTGTTGGTTTTTATTTGTGAAAGCAAATCTTTAGGCGGTGACCCTATTAGTTTTGGAAAGAGAAGGATTCGAAAATCCTAAATTTTTTTCCGTTAAAACTCCCGAGGGCATTTTAAACCGTGTTACAAATTGTTCTCTTGCTTTGTGATCTTCCTGTAACACCCCAATTCACAAATGGGACATTACACGCCGTAGAACCCTCGTGAGGTCTACCAGGCTAACACATGACACAAACTCACAATGCAAATCCAAACAATGCACTCAAAAGTAAATAAGGTCGTGGCCTCGGCCAAAACAATTTTAACGGAGTACATGAACATAAAATAAATACCAATCCGTTGCCCACGCAGGGGACTTAAACCAAGTTTAAAAGTAGACAGTTTAATTCGATTGCTACAAATGCAATGACAAAACATAAAATTACGCACTCGAGCCACATCATCAAGCCACCCATCCTTTACGTGCGTGTCCGTGCCTCGCTCCTCGGCTCTCCCTGCACGAAATGCATAAGACGCATTTCCCCATTTAAGGGTTAGCATTCGAATAGCTAGTGCAAGTACACAATTACACAACATTATATACAAAAATACGGTTTTTAGCACAATCATCTCAATCGAAATCATTTGCCATATATATATTCCTAATACTACATTGGCAATCAAATCGATTCAATCATCACGATATCACAAAATCACAATGGAATCCCGTGGCCGTACCCCTTAGTATCGACCCCCAGACATCCCGTCGAACACACCCCGTGGTATACCACTACCGCGGCCGTACCCCTTAGTATCGACCCCCAGACATCCCGTCGGACACTCCGGGTGGAAGTTCAATCACACACGCACCCAAGTTCCCATCCGCTGCCGTACACCTTAGTATCGACACCCAGACAACCCGTCGGACACTCGGTGGAAGGAACACAACTCACGCACCCGAAAATCACAATTCATCATTCATTTTGAAAACCACAACATACATAACGAAATGTAATACATGTACTTGCCTTGAATGAAACGAAACGAAGGAAACGACGAAGGAATAGGTTTCGGTCCGAACAATCTTCCCAAATCCGTTCCTAACACAATAACGGTATTCAAAAGTCTCAATAAGGCGGAAAGGTAAGAATTAATCCTAATTATACCCCTCGGACGATTTGTCGGAAAATACGAAGCCCACGATGGCTATAATCTAACAATGAAGAAATTACTAGGTTAAATCCATTAAACTATCTGAAACAAGGGATTTACGACTACACAATCGTAATCTAACAAGTCGTCAAGCCAAAACGGATTAAAAGGAAGAATTTTGCCAAAAATCCCGAAATCCCCAAAACTAGGGTTCATCGATGTATACCTCGATTCGGACGGATGGAGGATGATTATGATGATGATAAACCTTGCTTGGGATGCAAAAATCGATCTTTAGAAGGTTCCTATGGATTGCACCGGATGAATCGTTTGAAATCGCCCAAAGGAAACTCACGTCGCGAGAAAGAAAGAAAAGGAGTGAAATAAGTCGACCGGAAATAAGTCAGGAATTAAAAGACCTGACGGCGAGTTACGTACGTTAACGCCTATTGTTAACGTACGTTATGAAGGTTACGTACGTAACCTCTCTCAGGTTAACGTACGTAACGAACAATCTGGACATTTTCTGCGAAACCATAACGTACGTTACCAATGGGGTATAACGTACGTTATGATACCTATATAACGTACGTAAAGGAGCATGCATAACGTCGTTATGCATGCAGATTCGATGCTAAACACTTAGCTCAAGACAAATGATACAACGACGAAACGCAAGGATAGAATCAAGAGTATAAACATGGGGTATCCAAAACAACGAAGCTGAGTTTTGAAAGAAAATATAATCCCGATCACTAGAGAATCTCAAATGAAGCAAATGAAGCGAAATTCCCCAAACTTATGAAAATTTCAAAAACGCCCAAGAGCCCGAAAATCACGATGCAACGTCGGATTAACAAACCGAAAATTTCAACACGACCAAATCAACCATACAAACTTATACAAATCAAGAAACAACGGAAACGAACAAGTTTTACGAGAATCGAACGTGCATACGACAAGATATAAATTAAGATGAAATTATGCAAAAACATCCTCGAAACTCATCCAGACGGAAAAACTCCAAAAACAAAATAGATTCAGAATTCCAAAACAGTGCTAAGCGAGTTGTCCGAAACGAACATACACCAAAAATAGAAATTACCAAAAATAGAAAACACGGATATTACATTATCTCCCCCTAAAAATAAGTTTCGTCCCGAAACTTACAACGCGAACAACTCGGGGTATCTCGACCGCATACTCTCTTCCGTCTCCCATGTGTCTTCCTCGGATCCATGTCTCGACCATTGAACTTTAACCATAGGAATGGTTTTATGACGAAGTTGCTTCACCCGACGCTCTAAAATCTGAATCGGCCTCTCCTCAATGGTAATGTCGGGCCCCAATTCGATCTCTCCAAAATCAAGAATATGGCTAGGGTCCGATACGTACTTCCTAAGTTGGGAAATATGAAATACGTTATGAACGTGACTCAAGGACGGCGGCAAACCCAACCGATAGGCAAGCTCTCCCACTCTCTCTAAAATTTCAAACGGCCCAATATATCTCGGACTAAGTTTACCCTTCCTAGCGGTAAACTCCCCGTGTCGGCGACACCTTAAGCAAGACATGATCTCCCACCTCAAACTCCAACCGCCGGCGAAGCGTGTCGGCATAAGACTTTTGCCGACTCTGGGCCGTCAACAATCTATCACGAATCAGAGTAATCTTCTCCCTCGTCTCAACTACCATATCGGGCTCGGTACCAATCAGCTCGGACGCATCGTCCCAACACAACGGCGATCTGCACCTCCTCCCATACAATGCCTCAAATGGTGCCATTTTGATCGAGGCGTGCCAACTATTGTTGTACGTAAACTCGATCAATGGCAAGTGCGACTCCCAATCATCCTTCCAATCTAGGGCACAGGCTCTCAACATATCCTCCAACGTCTGGATCGTCCGCTCTGACTGCCCGTCAGTCTGAGGGTGGTAAGACGTACTGAGTCTCAACTCAGTCCCCAAAGCTCGATGAACAGCCTGCCAAAAATGTGATACAAACCGGCCATCACGATCCGAAACAATACTCTTAGGAGTCCCATGTAATCTCACGATCTCTGCAATAAACACTCGTGCCAGTCTCTCTGGACCCCAAGTGTCCTTAATACCCAGGAAATGAGCTGATTTGGTCAGTCGATCGACAATAACCCAAATCATATTCATTCCAGTCCGAGTCCTAGGCATACTGGGAATGAAATCCATAGAAATATCCTCCCATTTCCACTCCGGGATGGGAAGTGGTCGCAAAAACCCCGCTGGTCGCCGATGCTCGATCTTAACCTCGCCGACAGTCAAACATCTCGACACGAACTCGCTAACGTCTGTCTTCAAATTACTCCACCAGTAGTTACTCCTCACGTCCTTGTACATTTTACTCGTACCAGGATGTATGGAGTAAGGCGTGGTATGAGCTTCGCTCAAGATCTTATTTCTCAGCTCAATAACATTCGGTACACATAATCTGCCGCGAAATCTCAGAACGCCATCATCCTGAATCACAAATCCAGTGGCTTTCCCCTTCCTCACATCCTCCCTCAACTGGACCAAACACGGATCATCATCTTGTTTCGCCTTAATATCATCATCAAGGCGAAGTGATCTCTAACGCACAAAGCCGGCCCGAACTCTCTCAACCCAAACCTCAATATTCGACGCATGAAATCTCGCGGATCCTACTGTGGTGTAAGTACTTCTAACATCCGTAAAGCCATCGGTTTTCGGCTCAACGCATCGGCCACTACGTTGGCCTTACCGGATGGTAAAGTATCTCGAGGTCGTAATCTTTAATTAACTCTAACCACCTACGCCGCCTCATATTCAACTCTTTCTCGCTGAAGATGTACTTGAGACTCTTGTGGTCCGTAAAAATCTTACACGACGACCCATAGAGATAATGCCTCCATATCTTTAAGGCGAAACGACCAGACTAACTCCAAATCGTGCGTGGGATAATTTACCTCATAAGGTTTCAATTGGCGGGACGCATAAGCAATCACTCTGTCTCTCTGCATCAAAACACATCCAAGCCCAAGGCCCGAAGCATCACTATACACTACGAAATCCTCGTTCCCCGAGGCAATGCTAAAACGGGTGCGGTAGTCAAACGTCTCTTTAACTCGTCAAAACCGTCCTGCCTGTCTGCACCCACTCGAACTTCGAGTTTTGGAGCAACCGAGTGAGTGGTCTAGCGATCTTAGAAAATCCTCAACGAATCTACGGTAATAACCGGCAAGACCCGAAAACTCCTCACCTCCTTCACATTCTTAGGCGGCTCCCAAGCCATCACGCCTCTATCTTCTGCGGATCTACCCGAACTCCCTCCGAAATCACATGCCCGAGGAACGTCACTTCCTCGAGCAAAACTCACACTTAGAGAACTTCGCGTACAACCGCTCGGCCCTCAAAGTGTCTAATACAATCCGAAGATGTAAGGCGTGCTCCTCGACTCGTGAATAGATAAGAATATCGTCGATAAAAAGCGACTACGAATTTGTCCAGTACTCAATAAAAACTTTGTTCATTAACCGCATGAACATCTGCTGGGGCATTGGTTGGCCGAAAGGCATAACCACAAACTCGTAATGGCCATATCTCGCATGCGAAAGGCGGCTTTCGAATATCGACGTCCGAATCCTCAATCGGTAGTAGCGATCGCAAATCAATCTTCTAAAAGACGTCGCCCCCTGGTGATCAAACAAGTCGTCAATCCGGCAAAGGGTATTTATTTTTGATGGTCAACTTGTTTAATTCTCGATAATCGATACATAAACGAAGCGATCCATCCTTCTTCTTAACAAAAGTACAGCGCACCCCAAGGCGATGCGCTCGGTCGAATATACCCTTTATCTAACAATTCTCCCAATCGATTCTTCAACTCTAGCATCTCCGACGGTGCCATACGATACGGTGCTCGAGAAATAGGGGCCGCATTCGGCTCAAGATCGATAGGAAACTCCACCTCTCGATGTGGTGGTAATCCCGCAAGTCGTCCGAAATACATCGGGATACTCGCTAACAAGCTGGAATCGACGATATGTCAACCTCACCATCTTCCGCTGCAGAGCGAAACACCGATGGCGACACAACCACGGTTCGAAGTTTCATCGCCTTCAAAGCGCTAATCACACTCCCCGATCTACCGGCCATGACGAGAGTATGCTCGGTGCCGTCCTCGGCAACTATCGAGATGGTACGAGTCCGATAGTTCATGATAGCACCGTGACGATCCAACCAATCGTCTCCGAGGATTAAATCCTCACCCTTAAGGTCTATAACAATGAGAGTCGAGGCCAATCCCGGCTCCCGATCCTCACCGGGCAATCCCTAACTTCCGGTCCCCAACCATACGATCCCCACCGGGTGTACCCACTACAAATGGCTCACACTCAAATAAGCGATCAAAACCAATACGACTCACACAATCCGAAGCAATAAATGAATGGGTAGCACCCGAATCAAAAGCAACGACCTTTGGATGAGTAAGGATCTCGAGTAGTACTGACGCCACCTGGAACATCTGTCTCCTCTGTACGCCTCATCGATACAATCGGGGTGAATCGAACCCGAACTCGAGGTCGCACGGCGATCCGGTGACCCCGTCCCCTACCACGACTCGAACTCTGCGGAACATAAGTAGCCGGAGTCTTGTGATCCTCCGATCGGTAGTGGTAGTCGGAACTCTAACGACCACAGTGGCCCTCTCACAATGAGTCGCCCGATGCAGTGCGCCCACAAGTGAAGCAAATAAGCTGGAGGAAAAGGCCAATCCGTCAGCAAATGCTCATCTTGGTTGCGATTAAAACAAACCACCGCCACCGAAGCAACGGATCAATCAACGGTTACCCTGAGATCCCCCAGCCTGATGAAATGGCCTCTTCCCCGGTGTAGGGGCAGACTGTGCTCTCGAAAATCGGCCACTCTTGCCGGCTGAGAAGTTGCCAACTGTTTTCTGTTTCTTGGCCTCGGCACCTAACTCTGATTCTGGTGCGGCCATCTCGATCGCTAGAGCGCGATCCTGATACTCCTTCAAAGTGGCACACATGAGCGGTGCCATACTCTGCCTGATATGCGGTTTCATACGCATATTAAAGTAACGGATTTTATCAGCTTCCGTCCTCACCTGATCTCTCACGAAACCCAACTGCTGATTGTAAGTAATGATGGCCTGAGAAATAGGCACATCCTGAGGTGTAGCGGTGAAGAACTCCACAATTCTGCGCTCTTTAACTGGCGGTGGACAATATTCTGCTTCCATAGCAGCCCTGAACTCATCCCAAGTGGCCCGACGGTCTCTGGGCGCAACGGCCTCCCACCATTCCGCAGCTTCCTTATCCAGGAGGTATTGGGCAATATGTACCCTCCTGTCTTCAGGACAAGCTACGGCATCAAAGGTCCTGGACAACTGAAAGAGCCAATTCTCCCAACCGAGGGAGTCAGAAGATCCGGAGAAACGAGGAGGGTGCATCTTAGTCACCGTCTGAAGCCACTTACTAGCTTCCTCTTCGGGTGTCGGGGTGGATTAAGCGTCCACCACTGAGCTATCGAGTAAGCTGGGCTACTAGCTGGAAATCGGCGGTAGCCAGCGTCGGCATTATTACCGACGGCACCGAGTGAGAGGCCGAGTCTGCGAGAGGTGAGAAAGTGAGCCCTCTTCATTATCGGCACCCGACCACGGCCTCGGCGGCGCCCTAGCCGGTCTACCACGACCTCTCAACATCTTCAAGAAAATACGAAAAGATCAAGATCGAAAGATTCACAATTCACAAAGTTGGTAGCACAAGTCACAATTCCGAACTACGCAAGAAAACGAATTACGAAATATAAGAGTTCGAGGAGACTTACAACACGGGTCGCACGAAAAGACGGTAGCGTGATGATATTAGGCTCAACGACCGACTCTAACGACATAACCGATGCACCCAAAATTCACCGACAGCCTAGGTATTCAAAACCTAAGCTCGATACCATAAATGTAACACCCCAATTCACAAATGGGACATTACACGCCGTAGAACCCTCGTGAGGTCTACCGAGCTAACACATGACACAAACTCACAATGCAAATCCAAACAATGCACTCAAAAGTAAATAAGGCCGTGGCCTCGGCCAAAACAATTTTAACGGAGTACATGAACATAAAATAAATACCAATCCGTTGCCCACGCAGGGACTTAAACCAAGTTTAAAAGTAGACAGTTTAATTCCGACTGACAAATGCAATGACAAAACATAAAATTACAGACTCGAGCCACATCATCAAGCCACCATCCTTTACGTGCGTGTCCGTGCCTCGCTCCTCGCTCTCCTGACTAAATGCATAAGACGCATTTCCCATTTAAGGGGTTAGCATTCGAATAGCTAGTGCAAGTACACAATTACACAACATTATATACAAAAATACGGTTTTTAGCACAATCATCTCAATCAAATCATTTGCCATATATATATTCCTAATACTACATTGGCAATCAAATCGATTCAATCATCACGATATCACAAAATCACAATCGTATCCCGTGGCCGTACCCCTTAGTATCGACCCCGGACATCCCGTCGAACACTCCGGTGGGATACCACTTCGCGGCCGTACCCTTAGTATCGACCCCGGACATCCCGTCGGACACTCCGGTGGAAGTTCAATCACACACGCACCCAAGTTCCCTTCCGCGGCCGTACCCCTTAGTATCGACCCCCAGACATCCCGTCGGACACTCCGGTGGAAGGAACACAACTCACGCACCCGAAAATCACAATTCATCATTCATTTTGAAAACCACAACATACATAACGAAATGTAATACATGTACTTGCCTTGAATGAAACGAAAGCGAAGGAAACGACGAAGGAATAGGTTTCGTCCGAACAATCTTCCCAAATCCGTTCCTAACACAATAACGGTATACACAAGTCTCAATAATGCGAAGGTAAGAATTAATCCTAATTCTACCCCTAACGATTTGTCGGAAAATACAAAGCCCACGATGGCTATAATCTAACAATGAAGAAATTACTAGGTTAAATCCATTAAACTATACTGGAAACAAGGGATTTACGACTACACAATCGTAATCTAACAAGTCGTCAAGCCAAAACGGATTAAAAGGAAGAATTTTGCCAAAAATCCCGAAATCCCCAAAAACTAGGGTTCATCGATGTATACCTCGATTGACGGATGGAGGATGATTATGATGATGATAAACCTTGCTTGGGATGCAAAATCGATCTTTAGAAGGTTCTATGGATTGCACCGGATGAATCGTTTGAAATCGCCCAAAGGAAACTCACGTCGCGAGAAAGAAAGAAAAGGAGTGAAATAAGTCGACCGGAAATAAGTCGAATTAAAAGACTGACGGCGAGTTACGACGTTAACGCCTATTGTTAACGACGTTATGAAGGTTACGTCGTAACCTCTCTCAGTTAACGTAACGAACAATCTGGACATTTTCTGCGAAACCATAACGTCACGTTACCAATGGGGTATAACGTGCGTTATGATACCTATATAACGTCGTAAAGGAGCATGCATAACGTCGTTATGCATGCAGATTCAAAGATCGCTAAACACTTAGCTCAAAGACAATGATACAACGACCGAACGCAACACAAGGATAGAATCAAGAGTATAAACATGGGGTATCCAAAACAACGAAGCCGAGTTTTGAAAGAAAATATAATCCCGATCACTAGAGAATCTCAAATGAAGCAAATGAAGCGAAATTCCCAAACTTATGAAAATTTCAAAAACGGCCCAAGAGCAGAAAAATCACGATGCAACGTCGGATTAACAACCGAAAATTTCAACACGACCAAATCAACCATACAAACTTATACAAATCAAGAAACAACGGAAACGAACAAGTTTTACGAGAATCGAACGTGCATACGACAAGATATAAATTAAGATGAAATTATGCAAAAACATCCTCGAAACTCATCCAGACGGAAAAACTCCAAAAACAAAATAGATTCAGAATTCCAAAACAGTGCTAAGCGAGTTGTCCGAAACGAACATACACCAAAAATAGAAATTACCAAAAATAGAAAACACGGATATTACACTTCCGAATTTGGAAAGCTTTACTCAAACTCTTGCCTCGGGAAGTATTTTCATTACGTTTGAATCTTTGAGGATTCTTGGTTATTGTTATTCCTGAAACACGATTTGTATGACTCTTATTTGCACTTTGTACTTGCACTAGCAAAATAGTGGAATTTTGCTAACCCCCGAGTAATCGGGGGTGGATGTCTGTATTTGCATTCAGGTTTTGGGGAGCATGGCGCAGGGTCGGCATAAAAGATGATGAAAGATGATCGATAGTAATCACATGAGGACTCGTACGTTGTTGTAGAGATGTTAAACGGGCTCGGGCCCGTAGGGCTGGCCCGTTTAACCCGCCAAAAAACCGGGTTAGGGCCGATATTTCCTAGCCCGTTTAAATCCGGGCTTTTTTGGCCCGGACCGTTTAGCCCGAAGCCCGTTAGGGCTAGCCCGAAGCCCGATATATATATATATAAGTGTATTTTTTGTTATATTTATTATAGTATAGTTGTTACTATATATATAAAATATATTGTTATTGTTTTTTTTACTTATAAAAAAATAAAAAATAGATTTTTTAAATATTCAGCCCGTTTAGCCCGTTTAGCCCGAAACTCGTTAGGGTTAGGGTTAGGGCTAATATTTCCTAGCCCGTTTAAATCCGGGCTGTTTTAGCCCGGACCGTTTAGCCCGAAGCCCGCTAGGGCTAGCCCGGAACCGCTAGGGCTAGCCCATTTAACATCTCTACGTTGTTGTATTGGTTCAGTTGTACTTTATTTCCGCTGCAGTATTTTTCCCGTTGTACGGGAGTATGTTGTATTTGACCCCTGCGTGGGCATATATTGAGATTGAGTTGTATGTATTTATTGAAAGACCAAATCGGTCTACTGAGTCATTTTAGCCTCAAAAGTATTGTTGAGATGTTCGATTTTGTTACCAGCCTCGTAGATCCTTGAAGAAAGGCTCTACGGCGTGTAATATCCCTGAGCGGATTGGGGGTGTTACAGTGCTCGGTCCGGATCGCCTCGCACTGCTTATGCATCGCCTCGGCCACCTCAGTCATTTCACGAGCCTTGCCCCTCCAGATATCAACCCCGCAAGCCCGACTTTCCAAAATCTCCAACCACTTTTGATTAAAACGACGTTGTTTTGATGTTTATCTACTAAAAATATAAAAAATCAATTTCGTCTATCTATCTTTTCCGAGATTTTAGATTTCAAATTGTTCTAAGTATAAATTTAATTATTTTTTTTAAGTCAATGGTAATTTTTTTCTCAAATTTCAATCTAGACATTTTTATTTTTTGTTTAAACTTCAGTTTTTTCGAATTATTAGTATTAGCGCTTTTTAATTCCCGCTCCAATAACAGTATGAAATAATGCTTCTTAGTTCTTACTGGAGCACATTCGATTTTAAATAGGTAATTTTGTAATTTAGTATACTCATTCATTTCAGATTTTAAAACTCTAATTTAAATTTTATTTTTACTTATAATTTCAGTTCACATATTTAATAACACACATTCTTACTGGAAACATAGAATTCTACTCATTTTAACTTCAAATTGCAATTTCAGTATGAATATTTTGATGTTTATAATTTTTTTGTTACTTGTTTGCTATTTACGTGTTACTTATTTGTTTTGTTAATGTTTGTGTATAGAATAAAAAGATTCTCGAAAATGCATCATATATTCAAAGCAGACCTCGTAGTTTTCGGTGCATCAGTGGTTTTTGAATCTTGGATCCGGCTATGAGAGAGAGAGAAGAGCAAGATCATGATTTGCGCGTGAACTGAATAAGGTAGGCAATGGAAGACGTCTTCTCTACCAATCTTCTTCGAGCTCGTATTTGTGCGTCCCCCCTTCTTCTTATCGGAGCCAAGCTTGCCGAGGCCATAGTCGCCATTGTGGTGTTTCTCCGTCGCTACTGTAAATCGGAGTTAATAAATCGAAATGTAGAGGGATTTTGAGATTTTAGGGATTTTGTGGAAGAGGAGGGATTTTGAGATTAGCTATTGTGTGGAAGTTGATTGGGAATTCCGGAGGCTAGAGAAGCTTTAATCGTTGATATTAAAAATAATATTTTAAGTAAATGAATAATTTTATTATAATTTGTTCTTAATTAGATGATGTGGCATGGAATTAATGAAAAAAATGAAATGACAGTTTTAACAAGTTTCTGACCATATCAGTCCAATTATATTAAAAATTAGGGAAATTTTTCAACGTAAAAATTTTAAAATAGAGGGCAAAAAATTATAAATTTAAACTAAAAGACAAAAGATCAGGATTTACCAAAGTAGAGGAACACAAAATATAATGTGGTGATACTTCATTGTGCCATTTTAAACATAGTAGAATTCTTTCCCGCCGCAAGTTTAACACCAACTTTTTTATACCCAAATTATTAGATTTGACCTTTACTCGAAGGCATTCGAGTCACCTATTCGAGTAGCACCTTCGAGTCACCTACTCGATTAACATAAAACATATCCGAATCACCTAATCGAGTAATTTAAATTGCATTTGAATCACATATTCGAGTCACTTAATTACATCCAAGTCACCTAATATACATGACTCGACACCTATTCGAGTCACTCGAATAGGTGTCGAGTCACTCGAATAGGTGACTCGAATGTGCCGAGTCACTCGAATAGGTGCCGAGTCACTCGAATAGGTGCCGAGTCATGTATATGGGTCGCTCGAATAGGTGATAGGTAACTCGAATGTATATGGGACACTCAAATATATTTCGAGTCACTCAAATAGGTGACTCGAATGCAATTTCGATGACTCGAATAGGTGACTCGAATGTATTTTGTGTTAATCGAGTAGGCGACTCGATTGTGTTACTCGAACAAGTGACTCGAATGTCTTTGAGTAAAGATCAAATATAATAATTTTTATATCAAAAGAGTTGTTAAACTTAGAATAGAACAAATTCTATTTAAGTTAAAAGTCCAATTCCAGTGGCACCGGGGTTTTACCCCATAGCTCAGGTCTCGGGTTCGAGTCTGGGCTGTGGCGGGTTTCCCTAAAATGGTGGAGGGTATTATTCCCTCAAGGAGTGTGGCTCTGGTGGAGGTGCGGGCATTCGAGCCTGCGCTGTCTCTAGGGTTCGGAGTCTAACCTCGTACTAACACTAACCACTAAACCGGCTGCCGTTCAAAAAAAAAAAAAAGTTAAACACTTCGATCATAATCGGTCCAAGAAAAAGAAATTAAAATAATGACCCAAAGGGCAACCATGTTTAGTCCACGTCGACCACTAAATCCTCATGATCCACCCATGGATGGGCTTTTTAATCACCTTGAGGGCGAAATCCCTCGCCTCCAGGGCCCCCACCCCCCAGTCCGAAAGGGATTGGTGGAGGAATTAAATCATGGTGACTCAACGGCCCACTAGGTGGGAGGAACAGTCTTGCAGTGCCACAGCGAGCTATCCCCACATTGGAGGATAAAACTCCCACGCTGCACGCTGTGACTCGAACTCGCTGCCTCAGCAATCCACCCAGAACCAGGAATTACCATGCGGACGGCTTTTTAATCACCTTCTTTAGTGTCCGGGTGGCTCAATCGCGTAATACTACATTCGTCGCTATTTAGTTGTACTGTTTTGATTTTCATTGGTCAAATTGGCCAATTTTTAACTAATATTATGAATAATTCTTTTATTATTTTTAGAAAGTAAAAATTGTATTTTAAAATAGATTATATGTACTTTACAATAATATATTTTTTTTTTTTTTTTATTTTAGCAATTATATAAAATTCGTAAATTTCAATCAAATTTTAGTCAATTTGATCGGTCAAAAGTCAAATTGAACAATTAAAATGAGACGGAGGGAGAATAAATTGCAGAAGTGGACTTTAATAAAGAAGATTACTTTAATAAAGCTCTTTTTTTTTCGATTAACACAAAAGTAGCCACATTTTTCTTGATAACTTTGTTTTTGCCCCATCTACATTTAGTCCCCACGGAGCACCATCTTACCTTCTTTACTCGGAAGGGGACACTTTTTTACTCTTGCGGATGCCTAAAAATAAAGTCCTAGTCCTTCAAAGAAAAAAAGTCTTACTTTATACAATGAAATCACCTTTGCGAAAAGGTGTAATTTTATGTAGTTTGATTGATCGGCGTGATTTGCAAAATATTTTTTCTAATTACTAAGTGATCCCAGTTTAGACGGACTAATCATAGTCCCTCAAAGAACCCTCTCCTAACCCATTGAGAGAAGTAAATCGCGAGTCGCTCGAGCAATTCCAAGGCTCCTAACGCCTTTCTCGTACACTTCAAGCACGCGAGAAACCCTTAATCGATTAACAATACCAGTGTTCAAAGACAGCTTCTCGAGAGAACACCACCGATCGGCAAGACCTTGCCTCAAGAAGGAAATACTCCCACACTGCCGCTTGACGCGAAATTAAACATTAATTAGCGGTCGCTCAAGCTGGGAGCTAGATGATCATAAAGAGAAAAAACCTTCTCTTTCATCTCCTTGGTGGGTTAGAAACCAACACCTCTCCCAAATGAGTGTCTTAAGTGCAAGTGTCCTACCACTGGACCATCAACCCAACCCATTGTAACACCCCCAGAATCAAACTGAGAATATTACACGCCGCAGACCTCCCCCATGAAGATCTACCAGGCTATACATTGAATCAACATAATACATTACATGCCGACGTGGCAAGATCACGAACCATTAGACCGATTTGGTCTTTTATCACTGTCTTACAAATCAAAAATACATAATCCTATCCAGACTCATACCCACGCAATGGTAAAATACTTTAAAACAACCGACAATATGACAGCGGAAAAGACAAAACAATGGACTCCGACTAACTGAACCCAAAACTGGCCTTCGTGTGATTAGCATCATTCATCTTACATCATCACTCGTACCGATCCTGTGACTTGCTCCCGAAAACCTGCATGTACTTGGACACAATACAGATATCCACCCCCGATTACTCGGGGGTTAACAAAACTCCACTGTTTTGCTAGTGCAAGTATAAAGTGCAAATACGAGCCACACATAACACATTCCGAGAATACGATAATTTGAATAATCTGCAACTCAGCCAAGACAAAGGACTTCCCGAGCTTTCTCATTTAAATAAAATAGTTCAAACCGTAAAAGTATAAATGAAACGAGTGGTCATTTAGAAAATTAATTCAAGATCTCGGGAGTTTTGAAAAACATTAGTAATTGAATAATTCTCAACTTACAGAAAACCACTTAGGGTCACAGCCGTGAGCTTATTTTCCAAAATAGAAATCCGATAACAAAATATAGGGTCCACGACCCAACCGGCTCGTTTCAAATCATTACCACAGACAATTACACACCACACATTACACTTATGCCATTCTAGCCAAACACCAAGACTTAATATAATGTCGACTCTAGGCACAAGGCATTGTGATACTCCGGACATATCACAATTAATCAACAGTAGAAACACTCTGGCAATTCTCGTGCAAGACCACTCGGCCAAGTCCCAGTGGGCTCCGTCGATCCAATCCCCAGGTGAGAATGCCCCACTCGAAAGTAACTCTCGCGTAAGACCACACAGTCAAGTCCCTGTGTGCCCCGTCGAGCAACCCCAGGTGAGAGTGCCCCGAGAACAACCTTACAACTCTCATCAGATCACATTTCCAAAAACACAAACCACGAGAGTCAATCACAGTATATATAGTCGAAGTACTGCTAGAATGGCCGAATTATCCAACACATATTCCCGACCGAGAACTATAACAATCCTTAAGGAAGCACAATATCTCAACAACACCGAACGATACAACCAATATCACACAAACTCACATATTCATCGATAACCACGTGACTCCACGCACACATCTTGACAAAAGAATTGAACTTTACATTTACCGACGACATAATCATACCTAATGAAATCATACGAAAGTAAGGCGATCCTATACTCAACACTAACACATATTCAATTAAGCACATTAATTTACGAAACACACGAGTCATCTTTTAAGAAAACCATGATTGTAAATATACCGGTCCCTTTGAAAGATAGTTGTAAATAGTCATTTAGCATATATCGTCGATTACCAAATACTATATCACAAAACATGTAATGTATAGGCAAGATACTTGCCTCGATAATCGATACCGGACACTCCGAAGAGCACAGATCAGTCGGGAAATCTCGAACACCTACAATTCTCCGGGCGGAACAATAATAACACGATCGATCGGGAAGCTTGAAGAAAACGACGAACGGAAGAGTTCCAACTCGAGTTCTTTGCAAGGAACCTGACCCTAACATCATACCATCAATAAATTAATGATCGAACGAGGAAGAATAATCGTAGAACACCTGAATCCCCTTTGTGACATTTTATCGAACACCTTCAAGACGTCGATAAGAAACTCAATAAAACGACGAATCATCGGCAATCCAACCATGGAACAACAAGGAATTCGATATAATATAGCTTAACAATCATCATCCCATCACTATTCTGAGTTAATACGGATTAAACGGACAAATCGAACGAAATCCCCAAAACTAGATTTTAAGAAAACTTACCCTGATTCGATCGATTGGAGCAAGTTATGGAAGGATTAATCGATGATATGGACTCAGTAATTTCGTGGATTTATAGTGGAACAACATGCCCTCGTGTCCTCCAAGCTCCACCCGCGGAAAGGGAAGAAAAGGAATGAAAAAATGGGTGTAAACCCGACTGTCCTGCCAAATTTATACCCGCGCGCGAAACGGCTCAGAACACGGCCCAACTAGCGCCGTGTTTATCGTCGGGTTGCGGGTCAGTGCGTGACCTGACCGACACGGCGCAACACCCGGCGCAAGACGCCTGCGCGTGTGTCTCGGCCGTGTCCGACACGTCGCATCACCCGGCGCAAAACTTGCGCGGGTGTCTCGGCCGTGTCTCGGCAGACCTGCTAGTCCTGGCCGACACGGCGCTCGGCAGTGTCGTTTTCATCGCCGTTTCGTACAGGTCCGTCCAGCAAACCTCCGGTTACAAAACGATTCCGACACAAACTGAAAATTACGATAGGGCCTCAACAACGATCTGGAAGAAGACGAATAAGAATAAAACAAGACATACGATTAGCTCGACTTACGAAACGAAAAGTCGTACCCGACAAATATCACAACACGGTCTATCATGCCGGACCAAGAAATCGTCCACAGAACAAAATGACCTGCACAACCGACAAAATTCAAAAATAACCGGAACCGAGAATCTCGGGTATTACACCCGTGATTTGCAAAATATTATGTTCAATCTTAGTGTTTATTCAGTGCGCTCGCGAAAAATAGCGAATGCGGGTTCATCCGTCATAAAAAACCAATAGGAGTAAACCATAACGATAATTGTTCAAAATTTGGTGCCAAAGCCAAAATTTGAATAAGGGGAAAAAATTAAGACAATATATTATCAGTATATTAAATTTTAATTATGAAACAAAATATTAAAATTGATCACACGTAATAAAATGGGCTAATTTGCCCTCCTAATAAAATTTAAGTTTAAACAACATAACAAATAAATACAAAATTCTTTTGTAGAATACAAAATCCACATTATGACCAAATAAAAAGTTTACATGTGCACAGCAAAATATGAAATCTGATTATTGAGAACTATAATATAAATAGAAAACACTATCTAACAACTCGAACTTATAGGTGGGATGAAAATTTAATATGAAATACTGAATGTCATTCGTGTGAGTTTGATTTGGGGGGAGGATTTCACATTCTCTTATCCCGGGAGGACCTGGTTGCACGTCAGCAGAACCCGATAAGACACTGGTCAGTTCGTGCACATTCCGCGATTTACCTTGGAGGCATTAATAAGGAGACGGAGTTGTCGCCCTCAGACATAGTTAGGTGTAAGCCTAGAAGTTGAGTAGTGAGTTCCAACAAAGTAGTGAGTTTTAACAACCGAGGCGGCCGGGAGGAATCACAACTAATGCAAGATCCGTCGACCGTGTTGGTGGGATCTTCTCACGGGTGGCTTGCTCTGCTCAACTTCGTCTGTCGCCACATGTGTCTGTTGAATCCCCTCTCGGGCCACCGCATAAACCTCCCGCCCATGTTGTTAGGAGAGACGGGAGAGACATTCGAGAAGGTCATCCTCCCGCACTCTCCCGACCACGGCGACAGAGGTGATTGTCGCGCGGTCATGGCCCTCGGCACATTCGACCGGGCGGCAACCTGCCGCCCCGGCCCCACCGAGGAGAGTTGGACTCATCTGGGCGGGTGGGGCGGTTTCTTATTGGGTGATCTGAAAAGCCGCCTCGATTTCGTGTACTCTCCCGCACAGAGGAGGCTCTTTGGCCTCGTGTTGGCTTGCTTGTCCTTCGAGGAGGAGGAGTTGGAGGGTTGGGATATCGACACCGGTGGTGGTCGGAGGATGATGTTGCGCAGGTTTTGCAAGCACGACTTTGATCCCGACGGGAGCAGAGCCTCCTTGCGCCGATGGCCGGCCTGATACCTCGTGTATGAGGAGCAGTCAGATCAGTTGTTCCTCGTGAGGCGTTACTCCGACAGAGGAGGAGAAATGTTGTTTGATTACGATGTTTATAGAATCAACCTCGACTATGGCGTGGGGGTGGGGATCGAGTTGTGCTCGTCCTTGGATGATCTAGCTATGTTTATCGGAATCAACCACTCGGTCGCTGTCAAGGCCTCCCAATTTCCGGAATTGGAGCCCAATTCGATTTACTTCAGTGATGCGAGGAGGTTGTGGGATAACGACGGATGTCAGAAATGCCAAATTATAGAGGTTTTTGATTATCAAAATAAGACTTGCTCTCCTATTTGTTATGCCTCTCGCCACCAAAAAAATCTCACACCGCTACCTTGGTTTACACCTACAATGGATTAGATAAGAAAACCAGAGCGTGCAAATCAGATAAGAACTCTAAATTAGGAATGCAAATAAGAAAACCTACAAATATTGGATATTTTAAAACAAACTTTAAAATTCAATATGAATTATTAAATGTGTATTCGAAATTTGTCTTGTAAAGTTGCATAAAATCTCCAAGATTTCCAAATTTTCAAATTCTCGTGTGTTTCAAATTTAAGTTAGCAGCAGTCATATTTATTTATAGTGCTTTTTAGCCAGTAACCTCTGTTATACATACATATATGTCAACTTAGTGAGACACGATCCATTTATCATACGCCTTGTGTTTAATATAGTTCATACTATAAGATCACATAGATATGCTCATAAATTTGAATATCCCAAGTGTGCTTCAAGCACGTCTTAATTATAGATGTATCTCCCTTGGAGTTTTTATCGGTTCCTGTTAATCGAAATTGAATTGTCGGTTAACCCAAATCGGAAGATGCCCATTTACCTTCAACCGGTGCCGAAACCGTTTAGCTATCGGTTTAATTTGAAAACTTAAAAACTGACTCGAGTAATCGAAAAAACTGAAGTTGACCGAAATTTAAAAATATACTAATCTATATAATATATGAAGAGGGGGTTATTTTTTCTCTCCAAAATTCTCTTTTCATTTATCTTAATTTTTGTGACTTCTTTCTAAATTAAAGATCTTTTCCTTATCTATAATTTAATACGAAAATCATAAAATATGAATTTGAAACGAAAAAATTATAATAATTTAGAATTTTAAGATAATTTTTTTCTCTCACCCCTCCTTAAACTTTTTTACCCCTCTCTCTCTCTCTCTAATCAACTATCTTTTATTTCTTTTTCTGTTTTGATTGGATTTTATTTTTTATTTTTGTATTTTTTTAAAATGATTCTATTTTATGTTCTTCTACATTATTTTTTAGATGAATAATTAGTTTTAATGTAAATTAGAAATAAAATTTTTAATTTTTTTTTTGAATTTTAATTTAATTTATTTTTTTTATATTTTATTTGCCTTTTATTTTTGTATTTTCTTAGAGAAAAAATGAATTGCTATTAATTTTTGTTTTTTGTTTACATGATTTCTTAATTACAATAATTCTTAGTGCAACTATGATAAAGGAAATTACAAGGGTTCATTTTAAAACTCTTTAATCGTAAATTAAAATTTTAAAATTAATATTTATATAAATTTTATTATATTTTTAGGTGAATATTTAAGTAATATTTTAATCTATAAACTTTATAAGGAATATGTAGTATAGAAATAAATATTTTAATCTATAAGTGCCAATATATTCTCTATATATACTAAAGGAGAAGAAATAGGGTTTCGTGCCCCATAAAATAATACGTTTCCCGTGACCTTAGTATCCCGGTTATTTTGTTGGTTACAGTGCTGGGCCCCTTTTTTCTTTTTTTTTTTGGGTTAACATGTGCAGCCCAATTTTGTTGGTGGCCCGTCTTCGTTGATTTATGATATGCGTTTAGATATGTGGCTGAGTTTTTTTTTTTTTTTTTTTTGTTCGGGTGGGCATGCGTACTAAGTCCAGCCCGTTTCATTTGTGGCCCCCTTTTTTTTTTGAGATTACTCGACCCGGGTGGGCATGCATATATACTAAAGGAGAAGAAATAGGGTTTCGTGCCCCATAAAATAATATTTTTCAATTATTATATTTAACACAAGCAAGCATTAAAAACTTCAAACTTTACTGTAGCAACGATAAAGAAATTGTAACTCAGTGTAGCATAAGAATAAAGAATAAAAATTACAAAACACACCCTCAACTTTTTAATATTTACGAGTTTTTTAGATAACAAACTTTATTTACCAAATATTTAACAGATACCTACCGGTTTCGTGAATAAAAAAATACTACCAAAAAGGCCTCTCGGTAACGAACAATACAAGCCCAATATTGATATACTTTTGACGTACGTACTGTTTTATAAAAAATGTTGAGGTTTCTAAATAAAACTATAACGGTCAAAATTAGCCCCGCCGCAACACACTGGTGCCCGACGCAACATTTATTCCAAAAAGGACGTCGTACGACAACTACAAATATAGTTTGACACAACATTTGTTTCAAACAAATACAACACGTGTCGGCCAAAAAATACCACGATCTTACAACGAGAAGCCCCGCCAAACATTATTCGTAAAGAATTATCGCACAAATTCCTCGAAAATTCCCGCTGCAACGCAGCGGGCGCCTTCCCACTTGTATATATATATATAGGGGTTGATCAACCCCTCTTAAGATGGGAAATAAAAATCAATCTACATCATTCATTTACTAGTATAATCAAGAGTCCATAATCCATCTTTGCTATTGTGTGCGTTCCATAAAAATAAATTAATTCCTATTTATTTTATATCTTAAATGGCATCTCTCTCTCTCTCTCTCTCTCTCTCTCTCTCTCTCTCTCTCTCTCTCTCTCTCTCTCTCTCTCTCTCTCTCTCTCTCTCTCTCTCTCTCTCTCTCTCTCTCTCTCTCTCTCTCTCTCTCTCTCTCTCTCACGCACATTTGCATACATGAACTTCCCGTGTTGGGCGTCTTCCCCATCTCAGCTCCGCCGGAAACATTCTTCAACTCCTCTCTCTCGTTGGGGGAGAGACGGAGGTCAGAGAGAGACGTCGTGTGTGGCTTCGTCGCTTGAAAATTAGGGATTGCACATTGAAAATTCAAATTAGATTTACTAGAAATTAGAAATTAAGAGAATATATATATAACGATTAATTTCAATTTTATTCAAAAACCAAAATATTAGAGATAAAAATCTTGACGGACTGTACCCAAAATCCTATTCCATTTAATTATGGGCTCACAAGGAAAGGACTGGAATGAATTGGGTCATATCTAAGTTTTTACTAAATTATAATTTTTGATCAAAATTGAATTATAAAGATATCAAAATATAGAATTTTTTAGAAAGGATCCTTTATAATGATATAAATTACTACATCATAAATGTTTGGGGAACTAATACTTTTGGCCCTTTATAAATAATTTTGGAAAACATAACACTTTAAAAATATATAATTTTGAACCAAATTTTATATTAAGTAAATCAAAAGCTAATATTAAATCTAACCCTATTAAATTTGTAAAGAATTAAACCTGAACATTAAATTCAAAACATACGCCATGTGTTACCTACTAAATCGAATACGCAACCCAACAACAATGTCATAAACCAATTTATCCAAGTTTGCAGGATAACAGAATAGTAAATCATAGGAAAATAGATACAGAAAATACATAGCAAAACATAGCGGCTCTTTGCCTACTTCTTAAGCTTCCGCAGCTTCACAGGCACCACCATCCGTACCGTAGTCCTCACCATCAGCGTCGACAAGAGTCGAGGCTTCCTTGATCTTGTCTAACGAGCTCGTGAGATTAATCCTCTACAAATACCAAAAAAAAAAAAAAAAAAATCAAAATGAATTTTAAAAATGGTATTCTAAAATGACAAAAAACAAGATTAATTTGGTATGTACCTCCTTGTTGATCTCACACTATCCCGAATGAGATGGTTAAGAAATTTGAGGCTGAGGTATGTTTGTTTAAACTTTTGCTTATACTTTGGTATGTTATTTTATTACTAATGTAATCAAATGGCAGCATTAAAGGATTGAGAAATTGATGATCAAGTTGAAGGATGCGTATGAAGCGCAAGATAGGGAAACTATTGTGGATCTCATGAATGAGATCAACGAGGAGGTACATAATAAATTTATCTTGTTTTTTGTCATTTTAGAATACCATTTTTAAAATTTATTGACTTCTTTTTTTTGTTTTGTTTTTGCAGAGGATAAACCTCACGAGCTCGTTAGACAATAGACAAGATCAAGGAAGCCTCTGCTCCTGTCGACGCTAATGGTGAAGATTACGAGATGGTGGTGCCTGTGAAGCTGCAAAAGCTTAAGAAGTAGGCATGGAGCCGCTATATTTTGCTATGTATTTTCTGTACCTATTTTCCTATGATTTTTACTATTCTGTTATCCTGCAAATTTGGACAAATTGGTTTAGGACATTGTTGTTGGGTTGCGTATTGGATTTTTTTTTTTTTGAACGGCAACTTCATTAAATCTAGCAAGGTGTTAGAAAAATATTACAAAGAGATCAAGTAAGGGTTCTTTAACCAAAGGTCCCAAGAAAAAACTCTAGAACTACGGTTAACACACCAATTAAACGATAAAGTAATGATATCATCAAACAACACCAAACGCTTTGGAGAGGATTCTTCAAAAATAGAACGATTCCGAAACGACCAAATGAACCACCAAGAAGTAATCAAGACTCCCTCCAGCAAAGATTTGAGCTTGCTCGACAAACGAATAGCTCCGAACCAGATATTCCACTCGACGAAAGATGAAACGTCGACCCAATTAAGATTCCACCACCGACAAACTTTCTGAAAAACATCCTTAGCAAGCTCACAACCGAAAAACAAATGCTGAATATCTTCGGGATAGACACCACAAACCGGGCAAAGATTAGAATCAATAAAAACACCTCTTTTGGATTTAGTAGGTAACACATTGCTTATGTTTTGAATTTAATGTTCAGGTTTAACTCTTTACGAATTTGAGTAGGGTTAGATTTAATATTAGCTTTTGATTTAGATAATATAAAATTTGGTTCACAAATATATATTTTTAAAGTTTTATATTTTCCAAAATCATTTATAA
This sequence comes from Orobanche coerulescens, assembly GCA_033398695.1. Taxonomy (NCBI): domain Eukaryota; kingdom Viridiplantae; phylum Streptophyta; class Magnoliopsida; order Lamiales; family Orobanchaceae; genus Orobanche; species Orobanche coerulescens. The sequence continues at coordinate 12,085,131 of CM065813.1, read as the reverse complement.
AGGGCCAAAAGTATTCATTCCCGAAACATTTATTATGTAGTAATTTATGGGTATGTTTGGATGTATTAACTGATAATCTAGCTGATTGTTGATAATCTAGCTGAAAACCAATAATCTAGATTATGTCAGATAATCTAGCTGAAAATTGATAATCTAGCTTTAGTATGATAATTTAGATTATTGTATTTAAAAGTGTTTGGCAAAACTAGCTATCATACTAGCTGAAATTTATAAAATGACATAAAGATACATCTTTTATATTTATTGTTATATTATAATATTACAAAAACAACCTTAATATTTATATTAACTCTTATGTTGCTTATTATTCTTTGACATTATGCAATATTATTATTTATTTTGTTTTCAACTTCTAATGGTTTTTTAGGTTTTTTTATGTTATCACTTATATTATTATACAAATTTTATACAAATATTTATTAAGGGTAAAATCAGAATAAAAAAATAAAATATGTATATATATATATATACACACACACAATAAGGGTAAAATCGGAATGAAAAAGTAAAATCTGGTAGCTTTGGGTTGAAAGCTATATTCGAAAGCGTTTGAATTTAATCTAGATTAAGATTATAATCTAGATTAAATTAGCACCATCCAAACAAGATTTTGAAGGTCAAATTAGATTATTTGACCCACTTTAATCTAGATTAAGATTATAATCTAGATTAAGTGGTCATCCAAACATACCCTATATCTTTATAAAGGATCCTTTCTAAAAAATTCTATATTTTGATATCTTTATCATCCAATTTTGATCAAAAATTATAATTTAGTCAAAACTTAGATATGGCCCAATTCATTCCAACCCTGTCCTTGTGAGCCCATAATTAAATGGAATAGGACTTCAGGTACAGTTCGTCAAGATTTTTATCTCTCTTATATTTTGGTTTTCAATTAAAATTGAAATTAATTGTTTTATATATATATATATAAATACACTAATTCTGCACCCGTGCAATGCACGGGGTGCCCATGGATAATGTTGTAACACCACACACATGAAAATTTAATAAATTCAGTTACAAATCATAGAATTACCAAACATAAAAAAAAAACGTCAATAAAGCACAACAAACCAAAAATGACGGAACCGGAAAATGCTAACCAAAATGAAAAGAAGGGACAAAGTTGCAGAACATAATGGCGGTGAGTATATCTAAATGTTGAAAATAATGGAATGCTCCTATAATACAAAGTAAAAACACATTCTTTTTAAATGATCTAGATATATTAGAAAAATCTTGAGCAACTTAAACAAAACCTTTAAAACACTGTCAAAAGGAAATTTATCATCCTAATGATATTTGGTTGATGCACAAACGGAGTTGTACCAGCACATACACATACCAAATTCAATTTTATATCCACTAGATTCAATCTAATTATACTTTTAAACATCCGGGAAAAATTAGAATAAGATATAAGAGAGTTTTACCTAATTGATTTCACTAAATATGAAGTATGAGAAACTCACAAAGCAACTGAATCTATGTACTGAAAGCAGATACATATGAGAAGACTAACTGAGGAAGAAAGCAAATAATCGAGAGGGCTGAAATGAAAAAAAAAAAAAAAAAAAAAAAATCTGTCTATTTTACAAAATAATACGAATTTCTCTCCGCAAATAAAAAACCACATTAGATTCTCAACTAAATTCCACAAATTAATATAAATCAGGAAATCGAAAAAGAGACAACCAAAACTTGAAAATAGATATCCAAATTAAATAAAGTTTTGGAGGGCAACCCGGAAATTGAAAAAAAAAAAAGTTTGTGAAAATTTAAAAGGAAAAATGACAGGTATTTTTTTCCCTTATTAATCAGGAACCACCTCAGATTTTCGACAAGATTCCACAAAGTATTGTAAATAAAAAATAAAAATAGAGGCAGTCCAAACCTGAAAATGGAAATAAAAAAAATACAAATAAAAATTATAGAAAGTGCAGTAAAGGTGAAGATGAAGATAACTCTATCAGCACAAGATTAATAAACAAAGAAATGAATTTGCGTCTTATGTTCGTAAAAAAAAAAAAAAAAAAAAAAAGGGTTGCAAGTGGCGTGAATATGAAGTTATAGAAGAAGATCTTAGAAACAAATCTCCTCTTCTTCTACAACACAATCGAATGCATAAAAAAGTGCCAATTTTGCTACACAGTGGAAAACCCATTGTTGGTCCATGGTGATTATTGAATACAGTGATGAGGTGTGGGACGGTCCATCCATTCTGCCCAAAGATCCTTATGATAGAGCCATGCCCGATTCTGGGTCAAATTCATCGATGATAAGGTCCGTTTACTTCACTGACTAGTTCTTGTGTTTCATAATCGGACATATTTGTATGTACTGATATGATATGTGCGACAAAATTATATGTTTACATGATTGGTGACGTCTTTATACAAAAAGTACACATTTCAAAGTATGATCATATTGTTTAATCTTGTATGCGATCCATCCGAGTTTACTTGGCATGTTCCTTATTGGGGTGTCCCAACTTACTTGTCTATTTCCTTTTTGGGAAACATTTTTCACTCACACAACTTTAAATAATATATATTCTTCTCATCATTTATACCACTTTACGTTATTTTTCAATCCTCCTTAAATCATGTACCCAAAAGAATAGGCCAAGTGAAATGAGACGGAGTGAGTAATATATTATTACGAGGAAATACTTGTTTATTAGTAGACTTTGCGACAGACTCGGTCAAGAATCACATTTTAGATCCAATTGTTTGACTTTTTTAGACACCAAGCACGCACCGTACCAATCAGGTCATCCTTAAATGGTATCTTTTACATACTTTTGACCGTATTATACATATATAGATTAAAATTGTCCTGTTTATTTAATCTTTGCAGTGTATACATACAATGTGGAAAACATATTGGAGCACAGGAGAGGAGGGAGAGAAGATGAAGGAGAAAGTAACACAAGCCCTCAAAATTCTTGAAAATGAAATTACGGGGAAAAAGTTTTTTTCGGAGGCGACAAAATTGGAATAGTAGATCATTCTGCAAATTTTATTGTCTATTATTTTTCGATAACTGCGGAAATTGTGGGACTCGAACTCATTACTTATAACGAATTTCTCGATTTATATTTTTTTTTTGAACGGCTACTTTTAATTAAAAATCACTGCCTAGCAAGACGCTGGCGCAAGGAAAAAGCTCCCACAACACGAGAATTACAACGCGAAATTACTCCAAACGTCCCAATTTATATAGATGGGCTGATGATTACCGTAATGATAGCTTTGCCAATGAAAATTTACCTGATAAAGATGATTACATTGCCATATTGAAGGCCATAGATAATTATCCGGTAACTATCACTTGTAAAATGTTACATGTTGTTATAAAACTGAAATATTATAGAGAGAATTTAAAGAGAAAATAGAGAGAATGATTCTCAAGTGTATCTTTCATTAATAACTGAAGTCCTATTTATAGGAAAACTTCAGATGGCACAATCGTAATTACATAATTACATCAGGGGCATAATAGTCATTCACATATTATAATACATTATCTTGTTACGCATTACGAGAAGTGATATACTTCAACAATTCTTAACACTCCTCGAATGACTATTTACATAAATATCTCATTAACTAGTTTGAAGAAAAACCCGATGGGAGAAAAACTCTCAAACTTTTTGTATCAAGCGTGTGACAATCATATCACGTTGCATCATAACGTTGGTAGGAAACCTATGTTAGATAAAACTTCAAAGAACTGTAATCTCGTAAATTTGCTCCCCTTATCTTGATAGTTCTTGTATGAGTATTCTTGTGCCGTCTCAAGAAACCTCGTGGGACAAAACCGAGTGAATCACATGTATATCATTCGTTGTTGGAGTATCCACGTGTTGCCTCATTAAAACCTTGTCAAGAAAACCCAGTGGGAAAAACTTGATCGAAGGAAAAAGAGTACAACTACTCCTTCTGTTTTCAAATCTTTGAGGAATAATCTTGATCTTTATAATTTTCCTCATTATGCTATGAATATGCCTCGTTAAAATCTTATTAGGAAAAACCCAATGGGAAAAATCCTAACGAAGGAAAAAGAGTACATTATTCATACTAATACGCCATTCGTGTTGCCTCATTAAAAACCTTGCTAGGAAAACCCAATGGGAAAAAACCTCAGTCAAGGGAAAAAGAGTGCAACACATATTTTATAAATAATTCCCAAGCATTTCAATAATCCTCCAAGGATTAGTACGAGTATCGTATTCAGTGCAATTTGTAATCCTGCACTCATATTCTTTGCAGTACATTTCAAATCTCTTTGGAGATTCCATATTAGCTGTGATTAAGCTGCCTCGTTAAAAACCTTGTTAGGAAAACCCAGTGGGATAAAATCTCAGTCAAGGAAAAGAGTACAGCATACAATTCTCTTTCACAACACCTTATTTTGAGTGACTGCATGCACTGATAATATGTTTAAAATCTCTTCAGGAGTTACTTTCAGTAAGCACATATGTTTCATTTTAATATAAGGGCATATATTTCAACTTTGATGGATTTTAATATCCTCATTCCACTATCCATATTTCACAATCATGGATTGCAATATCCTCATTTCATTCATAGCGCTATATTGTGTCGACAATTTCAACATTTATTCCCTGTAGCAACATAACTTGCCGAGATATCTCATTATCTTCCTTTATGGTTATGTCTATATACTATATGCCTCCTTTTATCATTTACTTTGATTTATATTCGGGAATTATTATGTGTTTATCAAAGCAGTTGTAGTTGGTACCAAAGATTAATAATTTATCATGCATCTTTGAACTTCAAGTTTATATAGTTGTGAGGATATAGTGTGATGCATTTCACATATTTCCAACTACTAATACTCCCCCTCATGCTAAGAGATTTCTTGAGCACCAAACTCATATGCCAGTACCTCAGTATTCATCTTCAGTCATGGGGGTTTGTATATTATGTTCTCGATATTTGCAGGAGGACTTCGAATAGTATGCCAATTAATATCCCACTTGTATACGCATATCCTGATCTTTTTTGGGATCTATTCAAGTTTATTTGGGATATATTACTAGCTTAATCTGATATGGAATATATGCTCCAACCATGAGCAATCATCTCGTAAATTTCCGATTACGAGTCATATACACATGTGACTATCTAGTGGATCCATAATATCTAGTAGTTCACATATAGAGGAAGTGGGCTCATACTCCCCCTTAATATATTCCAAATTTATTAGGAATTCATTCCCAACATTGGCTAGTATTGATACTAATCGAGAACAAATATTTGGAGACATGATGTGTCTATATCATCATATAGATATTTTACCGACATATCACATCATCTTTCGGTGCCATTATTGCACATCATTATCAACATGGAGTCACCGCTCCCACATGTCATATTATGTTTATTATTCAAATATAAAACTGTAGTTCATACGCTTCGAGATATGAACTATTGAAATGCGGAGTCAAATCTCATACGCGTAATTTCAATCTATAAATAGATTAGCATTGTATTCACAATCACCCATATCGAGGGTTTGATTATCATAATGGATTCAATGCTTTCTAGTCTTCGCAAATATTACTCATCTCTTCCAGTGAATATCATAAAAGGAATTCATCGAGCTCGACTCGAAAGATATTCGATGGTTGATCGAAGCACAAGTTCGATTATCTGGCGAATTTTCAAATTCATTTAAGTACATGCCAGGTACAGGTAGGAGTAATTTTGCAAAGAAACGAAGAGCAAAAAGATTAGGTGGATGCTATAAATATGTTCGGTGGACATGTGACACACAGTGCAAATTGGTGGGGTTTGTATCCAAAAATCGAGAAGATAAAATCGCATTTATCAAGGATGGATTGACTAAGCAATCTATGGATCACGATATTCAACATATTCTTGATACATATCCAGTGGATACGTTCATCGTGAACTATTGACTCTGTGGACACAATTTAAGGATGAACTGGAACGCTATAGTCATGAAAAATTAGTCTCAAAAGATCCAGTTTGTAAGTCCGTTCCGTCAAAGTTGGTATAAGGTAAATAGCAAAATAATGCAAGTTGATGAATATTGTTCTCCAATATTTAAATCTCACAGTTGCTGATAGATAACGTCATTTTCATTGAAAAATATCATATCTTTCGCTTTCTTCTGCAGTTTTGTCAAAAAGAAAGTAGTAAAAGCAGTGACTTATCTGCTGCTCATTTTTCAATGAAAATATTGAAGTCATTTATCTTCTAGTAAGGAGTTTGTTCTTTAAATTTGGGATCCACAAATCAGGAATTGTATATCTCATAAAAGTACTTTGAAAATATAGTGTAGAGAGATGGAGTTCTTAGAATTCTCGTACAGATCTCATCCGATTAAAACCATATGTATTTTAGGTGGATCCAAACTTATAGGTCATATCCAGCATATAGATATGTCGTATCAATTCGTAAAAGAATTAGAAAAACACAAAATCGATATATTATATGGTGTGAGTAATCATAGATTTTTGGGTTGCCTTTTAGAGGCTGCACAAAATGGAAAAATAAGAATAAGAAGTGCCTTACACTCTCCCACAGTTAGAACCAGTGGTATAGGAGGTTCAATTGGGTTGATGCTTCAAGCACAGTCTGTGCATGATGGTATGATATATATGGTGAATAATAGTGATGCCTTTATTGTACTTCCAGATGGCTATGTCACACTCAATGAGATATTCAATATCACGTCATGAGCTGAGCGGGACTTCCATACCAAACCTATAGGTTTGTTGAATATTAATAATTTCTTCAACGATTTGCTTGCCTTTCTGGATCAAGGAGTAGATCACAATTTTATCTCTCAGCCATCAAGAGATATTCTTATATGTGCCGACACATTTGTTGATCTACTTATAAAGTTTCAAGCAAATATTACAATTAAGAATTTGGAAGTCAAAACCCATCAGCCACAAACTATTGACGTCAAACGAAAAATAAGTTTAGATCCTTTAGATATTTCATTATGAACCCTAATGTCAGGGGGTGGCAGAGTTACGGAGTTTTATACTCTCGAGACGCACCCCTTTTTATGGGTTTCATATGTATTCTTTTCGCATGTTGTCGAGTGTTTATTACATTTTTAGCTAGTTTCAATATTTTCCACTTCGACTGTTTTGTGCTTTTTCCAGCAACAATAATATCATCTTTTTGCCTCTATGCAAATACATTATTCTCACGAATATGTGATATATGCTTCTCTATTATTCATCACATACATAAATATGATTTCAATGATCTCATCATGTGATATAATCAATATAATATTTATTGAGCAATTATTTTCCAGTGATAGTTTTTCATATCACTTGTCAGATGATCTCACCATGTGGTCTATTTGCATGGGATATTCTTTGATTAATCGATGATAGCTTCTGGTATCACTTGCTCAATTTTATCTGTTCGTGTTTAATAATCTTGGAGATCGGATATTATTTCCATCAATTGCTTCTTCTTCGAGAGCATGATTTGAATCATTGATCAACTACTTCTTCAGAGTAGGATTTATTTTTATCAACTGCTTCTTCAAGAGCATGATTTAAATAATCGATCAACTACTTCTTCAGAGTAGGATTTATTTTTATCAACTGCTTCTTCAAGAGCATGATAATCGATCAACTACTTTTTCAGAGTAGGATTTATTTTTATCAACTGCTTCTTCAAGAGCATGATAATCGATCAACTACTTTTTCAGAGTAGGATTTATTTTTATCAACTGCTTCTTCAAGAGCATGATAATCGATCAACTACTTTTTCAGAGTAGGATTTATTTTTATCAACTACTTCTTCGGGAGTAGTATTTATGAACCATTCATATGGTATAACCAACCATGATGGTAATATATAATATATAAATTGCATATATGTAAAACCATCCGTCTTGTGATAATTGAACTCATCACATAGGAGGTATAATAAATATGTAAAATTATCCGTCTTGTGACAATTATATTTATCATATAGATGGCATCGCCATCCATCTTGTGATAATTAAACTTGTCACATAGGAGGTATAGTAAATATGTAAAACCATCCGTCTTGTGACAATTACATTTATCATATAGGAGGCATCGCCATCCATCTTGTGATAATTAAACTTGTCACATAGGAGGTATAGTAAATATGTAAAATCATCCGTCTTGTGACAATTACATTTATCATATAGGAGGCATCGTCATCCATCTTGTGATAATTAAATTTGTCACATATGAGGTATAGTAAATATTTACATAATGTAAGCTCAACAAATAGATGGTTTCAACCACCACTTGGGGATAATTATAATAAAATCAGGAATTAGATTAGTAAATATTTAACTGCTTCTTCTGGAGCAGGTTCGTCCAACCATTTTCTCAAAGTATAATCATGTGTTATTAGGTTGGATCATTAAAAGTCTTCATCGACCCCAGCTGTCGGCATTAGTGCCGCCTAGTCATTCCGTAATATTACACATACCACTTTATAAATTTCCACAGTACAAGGACATATATCCACAAGTCCTTTTAATATTTTGGAGGGAATCAATGTACTAATTTATATATTTTAATAAGTTTTGATAATGACAGATATTAAAAGGGTTATATCAATATTAGTGTCAAATTGAAGCTCTCGTGAAATGGGTCACAATGGTATCAAGAAAAATCAAGGAAAATTTACATCAGTCAATACATTTTGTTTTAATATTACAAATATAACATCAATAAAAAACATTTGCACAAATAACGATATGTGCATTTTTATTTACTATATTGTGTAGGTTTATTTACTATACGAGACATCATGGCCCGTGCGATGCACGGGCTTTGTTCACCGTAAAGAATCATCGATTTTGCAAGGGTTATGCGTATTTAGTTATTATGCTTAGTTTCGATCAGGGGTACTCGACTGAATAAAAGAAATTTGTTTAAGTAAGTTTTTGTAAATAGAATTATTTCAATAAAAATGCATCAAATACATGAGTGACTTTCATCACCATAACGCAATACATGTTATTTCAAAAACAAAATTTATACTACACACAACTTAGGTTTTTTTCTTTTGTCTCTTACACCAAAATTGATGTACCACCTTCGAGTTTTGTCTTTCATTTGTAACGATTGCGTCGTTACGTCTCCAAGTGAGTTTTGCTTGAATAACAAATTCTCCCAGATGCGTGATAATAGGGGTGGGCATGGGACGGGATGGGTCGGGATTATGAATCCGTCCGTCCCCGAAAATAAATTACCGGACGGACGGACGGATTGCGTATTTTGAAATTCATCTCGCACGTCCGATCCCGTTCGGGTTCGGTCGGGATCGGACGGGACGGGATATCCCGCACATTTATTGACCTTGACAGAAATTTTAAAAAAACGAATGAGACAACTATAAATTTTAGAATTATCAAATGAATGAGGTAGAAATTAAAAAAAAAAAATCCAAACTAGTCATTCCAAAAAACAAATGACTCTCAATATCCGTTAGAAACTTAAAAAATACACAACAAAATAGATAGTAACGTAAACACGCACAAAGGACAATAGATCAATAATCCAAATGCATAGTGCATATTACATCAAAATCAACACGTGAAGATAAAATTCAAATTGAAAGTGCAGAAAACATCAACTTAAAACTGAAAATTTAAAACTGAAACTTTGATGTTTCATACATCATACATCAATTTAGGGTTTACATATTTAAAATATATATAAAAAAATTGATTATATTAAATATTACGGGACGGAACGGGATTGATCGGGACGGTCCCGATCCCATCCCGTCCCATTTGAATAGTAACAGAGCGGGACGGGATGGGATTGCCATTTTAATAAACTATCCCGTCCCGTCCCGCTAGTTTTCGGGACGGGATCGGGACGGGATCGGGATTTCGGGTTCAAGTGCCCAGCCCTACGTGATAATGAGGCGAGTTCCATTGCACAAACCTTGTGATTAATATGTATTAAATGCATCAAGTCTTTAAACTTGATGCATTGTAGATGCTCTAAGTATGTATCTTAATATTTTAAGACCTCCCTAAAGTCACAAATGATTTATAATATAGTAGAGGTTATCATAAATATTAAACACTTTAAAAAAAATATAATTTGTGATTATAAATACTTACGTTTAATGATGAAACTCAACATTTATATATTAATTAAAGGACACGGTATAGTGGCTTAAACTAAATAGCCACATTACCATCTCACTTTTAACACTCACACACCAAGATACTTTCTTTTTTCATGGCTTGAGCTATTTCCACTTTTTGGGTTCAAAGCAGTAGATGACAAATCGTGAATGTAAAATACGCAACAGTTCTCTATTGAAAATACGTCATTATTTAGACCTTTTTAAGAAAAAAAAAAGGTAATATCATAACATTAAGACCTTTATTTATTGAGATTACTTACACAACTTTTGTCGAAACACAACTCTCGAATTTGAATAGTTGAGAGAATTATAACACAGATTAGTGACCTTATGAATTGATGATATTTGTACCAAAACTCAATGGCAAAATAAAACCATGGTCTTAAAAATTCCTAAATCGACTTTACTACTCTTCCACTTTATTTTTCATATCTTATAGTTTTAGTATAAGATGGAAAGTTCCATCAGTACACAATGACTCTTTTTCTGTTGTGGTTCGGAGAGTCTTATTGTATTTGTTTGTTACTATGTTTGTTTGTGTAGATAATTCACGTTAAACATATACAATCTTTCACCGTTCATCAATAAACCAAACATCTTTTTGTATCAAATATTTAAATATATTTTAGTTTAATTGTCCTTTTCAAGCTGAATTAGAATGACAATTTTTTCCAATACTAAAATGTGTATTTACATTTTCAGCTTTACCAAAAGATAACAAACAAATAAATAAGGAAATTTGTGCATTACGGTAATTGAATGAGCCTATTTAATAAATGAACATGATAAAAAAAACTTACACATGATTTTTATGTATTGACATACATGATAATAGAGTTTCTCAGCTAATGTCATTAATGCTCACATTAAAACATGAAACTCATTCTTTATATATATAGAGATTGTGTAGGTTACTCCATATCATTTCATTTAATAAGGAACCGTTGCCATATTCCGAAACCACCCACACCTGCCGCCCCTTCTTCTCTTCATCTTCTTCGGATGCAAAATGAAAATTTGCAAAAAAAAAAAAAAAAAAAAATATTTTTCTTAATGAATTGTTTCTGAAACAATTTATCTTCCAAAATAATTTATCTTCCAAAATATTTCTCAATAATTTGCAAAACATTTATCTTCCAATTATTTCCAAAATAATTTTCTCCCTCTCCTCCCCATCTCTCTCACTATTTCTCAATTTATCTTCCAAACATCATACCCTCCATAGCACATGTACAATTAAACTTTACATATTTATTTTAGTAATTGTTGAAAACAAAAATTCGGATCTGCTTTCTGAGGAAAATCGGACTTTGAAAACCCGGGTTCCGAACCCAATTGTTCGTTTTGCACGGCAAAAGGCTCGGAGACTCATTTTCAATTGGCAAGCATGTGTAGTGTGCAGCGGATGAGGCGGAACGGACGATGACAGAGAAGGGTCGGAGAAGGCGATTCCCTTGACAGAATCGCATAAGTCTGCTCGGTGTCCGGACTCCTGCCACCGCCGGAGTATGGTTTTCGGAGTACAAAGCCGTCGTGTGTATAGCAATGATTGGTCAAGGCCGCAAAAAGACCGGTTGGGGTGTATAGCAATGATCCGGGCGGTAGGAAGGCTGGTTGAGGGGGGATTGAAAACCCTAATATGGCTACTCGATTACAGGATTTTAGATACTTCTTCCCAATATTTTGTTCAGACGGTTGTAATAGATTTTTCATTTTATAATGCTTGTATAAATACTAGACCACATGGTTGTGTAAATATGTTGCGATGATTATATTATTTGTAAAATTTCAATACATGTTTGTGTACTTCATAACAATATCACTTTTTTCTGGTTATGCTCCAATATTTGTTTGGTTATTGTCGGAAAATTATTTGGATTCTTCGGCTACTTGAAATGCAGATTAGGAAAATTGCCTCACATTAATGAGCTAAACTAGTAACCCTCATACTAAACTAATGAATCAAGAAGGGCAACTATACAAATTAAATAAGGTAATCAAACTATATAAAAAGTATCCACCACGTCATAATGATAAAGTAAATGATATCCATTAACGAGCAATGGAGTAACCAAATAATTCTTTGTATGGTATTGCAATTGGATACTAAACGATCCATGAATGGTTACCTTAATTAACATATATGGTTATTTTTGTTATGAGTTCACGAGAATAAATATCTGATCATCTCTTTATAAAAAAGTGGGTATTATTTATGATTAAGTAACCAATAAATTATTAAAAGTATCCAAAGATGTATTCATTGTTTCTCATACATATTTATCATAATAGTTTGAAGTTAATATACTCCATGTTGACGTATTCAGTTATAAAGATGTGATACTCTAATAAAGGTGTTTGGTTATTTCGATAAACAGTACAAGATACTCGTTTTGGACATAATAGGTATTATTTATTCTAACACATGTTAAAGAAAATCATATAACCAATGTGTACGGTAACAAAAGTGTTGAATTATTTTAAAGTGCGACATGAGATACATATTTTTGTTTAAAAGTAGTTTTCAATGAGTATTGTATTTACTAAAAAAATGAATACTTGAACAAAAGTGTTTGGTTAGTTTAACACATAATAGGAGATACATACTTATTTTACATAATGGTTTTCAGTTAGTACACCTCAAGTTTGGTGACAGGATTAGATACAGATTTTGTGTATAACTATTTTTTAATCATTATAATGAATGCTAATGTATTTATTAAACAACTAAAATATTTGAATAAAAGTGTTTGGTTACTTCATTATAGAAGAACAAAAAAAGAGTTTTTCAAGCTATTGCTACAAAATGAAATTTTGGTAACTAAATCCCAAGAGAATTTGCCCACAAAGCAGGACGATTCTTGCATGGTTCTGATCCTTTTCTTCGTATATGCTGTATTCTACTTGGTTCTTCTCTTATTATGCACTTTATATCTTCATGCCTTGTGGATACGTATTTGTATGTAAAAATCATGGTATCCAACTGAATAAAAATGAAGCAAATCTCATTAGATTGATAAGCTACACAAAGAATTCAGAGGAGGCAAACTCAATAAAAAGATTAAAATCATTAATTAATTTAAATATTTTGCAAGCAAGTGTGATTGTTTCATATATCGAATGTATTTTTTAAAATAGTGAAAATTAAGTAGTATCAATATTTATTCATTACAGTAATCATTATCAAATTCGAACAAATTATTACACATAAGTTAATGAATATAATTACATCCTAAAAAACCCAATTCAATACAAGAATCGTGAATGGTATCTTAAGACATTCATAAAGGTAATCAAATTAAAAATCGATGCGTAAATCATCCCAACCCAAAGGGCAAAAATCATCCCGGATAGTATCCAAATACAACATCCAAGTAACCAAACTACTAATTATAAGTATCAACCGAGATATTTTCAAATTAACTAAATACACCACTCAAAATCACGCCAACCACCATCTTCCTGTAAGTCGACTACCATATCAGATCTATTATCAAAATCAAATCAATTATCAAAATAAATAAACTCAACTAACAAATCTAACAAACCAAATCAATGAATCCTAAACAAACAAAACACCCCAGACGATTCACCTAGAAAAATCTCCTCGAGAAAATATTTGGCTCGCCGACTACCATATTTTTTTGAGAGGAAAAGAAGTTCTGGAAATAATTTATGAACTACGTGAACTTATTTGCAATGGTGTGTTGCAGAGGAAAAAGATCTCTAGGGAAAGAAGGGGGCATGTCTGCAGAGAAGAAAGGCGAAAAGATGAGGAGGAACGAGAGAGGAAAAAAGGAAAAAAGAGAGAGAGAGGGGGGGAGAGACGTGACTGATTTTTAGGGATTGAGATGGTGGATTTTTTTATTGTGAAAAAGACATTGTTATATGTGTAAATATTATTCTTTTGTCTTATTTTTGTAATTAGTTTGTATAAGTTGTATAAATGTGTAAAGTCCCCAAAAATCAATTCTGATATCATATGTATCTTATATGTAAGAAAAACCGAATTAATAATTTAATAAATTAAAAAAATATTATATTTTTTATATTTTATTTATATTTCTTTTTTGCTTCTTCTTATCTTCCGTTTCGTTCCCTTTCTTTTTTTTTTCTTTTTTTTTTTTCTTACCTGCCACCGAGGGGGGGCACGATGACCCGATTGATTGTGGAGAGATACATCGCTGGAGCTTCCTGATGCCATGCCGCACAATTTGCTTTTCAACTTTATGAGTGCACTTTCAGCACAAAAGCGCCGCCACATATACAACTCTAGCACATCATGCCCTTCTGTAATTGTCTACCTTTTACAGTTGTATATACACCACCGCTCCACTTCCAGATTCTTCTGTACCGGTGCGGTAATTCGAAATCGGCGGCGGCGGAGCTGGTCCAAATCGGTGCGGTGGATTCAGCTTTAATGAGTAGAAAAATCAAACGAGCTGATGGCGGCGGGGAGGAGAGGAACGGATAAGGGCAAAGAATAGTAGTTTTTTTTGTTTTCGGCAATTATATCGTGTTTGAAGAGAGATTTTACTGAAGGGAATGAGTGTTAACTCTATAAAAGATTCTTCCCAAATTAGAGACTCATCCTGAATTTAAAGAGAAAATAGAGAGAATGATTCTCAAGTGTATTTTTCATTAATAACTGAAGTCCTATTTATAGGAAAACTTCAGATGGCACAATCGTAATTACATAATTACATTAAGGGCATAATAGTCATTCACATATTATAATACATTATCTTGTTACGCATTACGAGAAGTGATATATTTCAACAATTCTTAACACATGTGATAATGTAGCATTTCTCGCATATTTATTTACACATTTTGAATATTTATTCGCACGACCATGTATTGAAATAATGTTGAATATTGTGTTCCTTATTTTCGAAATGAATAAATAGTTTCTTAGAGAGATAATTAGGGTCGTGGGCTTCATTTTTCTTTTCTTTTTTTGATACCGAGGTTCCAAACTTACACCTGACTAGTCGTCGGTATAACAGCCCGGCCCCACAGTACTGCTGCCAATTAAATCGCGAGATGTGTATCTGGCTCCTAGGTTTTTAAATATCCTCAAATACTCAGCGTACCCCGGTGAGCTTCATTTTGTTATATGTAAAGTTGATTCAATTAGTGAATTGGGCTACACAAAAAAATAATTATTTTCTGTTTGACTATACTAGTGTACGTGCGATGCACGGGAGCTAGAAATTATTACTTATTTTACATACAAATAACAAATACGACATTTAATAATTAAATCATTAAATAAGAAAAAATAATCGCTGTCTTCATAAAAAATACATCAAACATTACATAAAATATATTTATATAAATAATTACATAAACATTACAAAAAATCTCTATATACATAATATTCTTTTAGAAAATACAATCTTCCTCGTTAAAGGATATATGGACTAAATATGCAATGGTGTTATTTTTTCAAAATACAACATCAAACACTACAAAAAAATTTATTATAAAAAGAAAATTGTATTAAACATTATTGAAAACATCTCCGTACACAACACTCTCAGTTATCGTCCGACATTGATCCCTCTCACCAAATAATAATATTTTCAGACCACGCAGGGTGATAGACATGTAAATGGTATAACCGAATATATCTTCTTGATTGATTGATACTTGTCATACATCATGCGAATATATACAGATACATGGTACATTCTAGACATGGGCTAGGCCCAATACAAATTATATTACAAAGTATGGGCTAACACTCCCCCGCAGTCGAAGCGGGAGGGCACCGAACACTGAGACTGGATCGAAACTCTTCAAATAATGCGGATGGCAATCCCTTGGTAAAGATATCTGCATACTGATAGCGAGAAGGGACATGGAGAACCCGAACCTGACTAGTGGCAACCAAGTCACGAACAAAGTGAATATCTATCTCAATGTGCTTCGTACGTTGATGCTGAACTGGATTACAAGATAAGTAAACGGCACTGACATTATCACAGTAGACAAGTGTAGCAGAAGATAATGGAGAGTGCAGTTCACGAAGTAAGTTTCGGAGCCAACAAGTCTCGGCAACAGCATTAGCGACACCACGATATTCGGCCTCAGCACTGGAACGAGAAAGTGTAGGCTGTCGCTTAGAGGACCAAGAGAGTAGGTTGTTGCCAAGAAAAACACAGTAACCAGATATGTATCTCCGAGTAGTAGGGCAGCTAGCCCAATCAGCATTAGAGTAGGCAATCAACTCTTTAGTAGATGAGGAAAATAACTGAAGACCATGATCCAGAGTGCCCTGAACATAGCGCAAGATTCTCTTGAGAGCGGATAAATGAGGCTCCAGAGGATCATGCATATGAAGACAAACTTGCTGAACTGCATAAGATATATCTGGTCTGGTAAATGTAAGATACTGTAATGACCCGACAAGACTCTGAAATAAAGTCGGGTCGGAGACTGGATCACGATCATCCCCTAGTTTGGATTCGGTATCAACAGGAGTCCGACAAGGGTTACAAGTAGTCATGTGAGCCCGCTCTAAAATCTCTGTAGCATATTTCTTTTGCGATAGGAACAACCCTGAAGAGTCTCGAGTAACTGAAATACCCAGAAAATAATTAAGAGGCCCGAGATCAGTCATGGAAAACTCCTGATGTAAAGACTGGATAATCTGCTTTAACAAGGTCTCAGAAGAAGCAGTGAGTACTATGTCATTAACATATAATAGTAAGTAAGCCGTATCTGTCCCCTGTCGGAAGATAAAAAGAGAAGAATCACAGCGACTATGAGAAAATCCAACTCTAGTGATATAAGAAGAAAAACGCTGAAACCATGCTCTAGGGGCCTGTTTGAGACCATATAGAGACCTCTGTAACAAACATACATAATCAGGGTGTACCGGATTCCTGAAACCTGGTGGTTGATGCATATATACAGTATCAGATAGGTCACCATGCAAGAAAGAATTTTTGACATCAAGCTGATGAATCGGCCAATGTCGAGAAACTGCTAAGCTTCAAACAGTCCGAATAGTGCCTGGTTTAACAACCGGGCTGAAGGTCTCGTCTACGTCAACCCCTTCCAACTGGTTACTACCGTTTGCCACAAGGCGAGCCTTGTAGCGACTAAGTGTGCCATCAGCCAAATACTTGTGACGAAAATGCCACATACTCCGAATAATGTTTGTGTCAACAGGGCGAGGTACGAGAGTCCAAGTTCCATTTTAATAAGTGCATTGTATTCGTCATGCATAGCATTTTGCCAATTGGGATCTTTGAAAGCCTCACGATATGATTTAGGCGAAGGGGAAATAGAAGACACAAGCATATTGGGACGAATAGTGGGACGATTAGTTCCGACACGAAAACGTGTGACCATGAGATGAGTTGACACAGGTTTTGGGTTGTGTGGAGGGTCAGGAATGATTATGGGTGGTGTAGGGTTTGGTGGTTCATTTTGGGCTGGAGATGGTGGAGGTGTTGGATCATTTTGGGTTGGACATGGTGAAGGTGTTGGATCAGTTGTTGCTTGGATTGTAGTTGGCTGAACAAATGGAGATGATGGATTTATATCAGGCGAGTCATCTAAAAAGTTATATTGTGGTGCAGTTGTGGGTTTAAAGGTGCCATAGGGAAAAACAGTTTCATCAAAAGTGACGTGTCGAGAGAGTATAATTTTGTTGGTGATTAAATCGAGACATCGATAGCCTCGGTGATTTGAGGCTTGCCCCAAGTAAATGGGGGGGGGGGGGGGTGGCCCGCGGTTCAAGTTTGTCATTTGGATCTAGGTGAGGATAATAAAGGCAGCCAAATGTACGTAGAAGGCTGTAATCAGGATTTTGTCCAATCAATCGGGTGTAAGGGATTTCATTGGAAATAGCAGTGGAGGGTAGGATATTGAGTAAGTGAACCGCCATGTTGAGTGTTTTGACCCAGAATGTTGGTGGAAGGTTGGCTTGAAAAACCAAGGTCTGAATAACGTTATTGATGGTACGAATCATGCGTTCAGACTTGCCATTTTGTTGGGAAACGAGACTGAATGCCATTGTCAGCAAAGATTTTATGTAGGGTACCGTTGTCAAACTCACCGCCATGATCACATTGAAAAGACCTGATTTCACACTGAAATTGTGTGTGAACATAATTACGGAAAAGCACAAATTTAGACATAACATCAGATTTGTTAGTTAACGAATAAACCCAAACAAAATGAGAATAATGATCTAAAAACAATACATAATATTTGAAACTCGATAAGCTCGGAATAGGTGAAGTCCACACATCCGAGTGAATAATATCAAAAGAAGCATTAACAATAGTATTTGAACTAGAAAATGGAAGTCTAACGTGTTTGCCAAGTTGACAAGCATGGCAAAGCACGGGAGGCTTTTCCTTATTACATGAAATGAAATTATGAGAAACAAGACGGCGTAACACTTCGCTTCTTGGGTGACCAAGACGCTGGTGCCACGTGTGTTGACTAACAAGAAGGGCTTGAGGAACAGGAGACGGAGCCGTGACTGGATAGAAATCCCCGGTGCTATCACATCGGAGAAGAACCCAACGCGTCATGAAATCCTTAACAGAAAAACCAAAAGGATCAAATTCAACAGTACATTTATTATCTCGAACGAATTGACGAACAGAAATTAAATTTTTGATAATATGAGGGGTAATGAGAATGTTATTTAAATGGAGTGGTCGGCTAATGGGTTGGAAAAATACTATGACCCGTATTGGTGACGGGAATGGAATGCCCATCACCAACCGAGACAGACGGATACATGCACATATTAAAAATAGTATTTAGACTGTTAACTGAAGAATTAAGATGTAAACTCGCACCTGTATCCATATTTCATGCACCTGTTGTCGGATCATGAAGGGTTACAGCAGCAAATGCATGTGGTAGGACTATTTCTTGATCGAGGTTGACTGGTTGACTAGGGTGTGAGGATGTCGGGCCCGTAACAGCATGTGGACCGGGCTGATGAATAATGGGTGGCATGGGGTTGGCCTGGTGGGTCTGGTTAGTTAAGTTCGCATGTGGGTTTGACTGTTGGGCTGTGTTATATGGATAGGGGAAGCCAGGAGGTGGGCCGAGGGTTGTGTAGCTGTTAGGGGGAATTGTTTGGGCATGTAATGTAATATCCGTAACTTTCCATTTTTAGCAGTTTCCATTTTTGGTGTACGTCTATTTTTATCGACTCACTTATAACCGTTCGACATTTTGAATCTACTTTGTTCTTGGAGTTTTTCCATTTGGACGAGTTTTGATGATGTTTTCACGTAATTTCATTTTATGACATGTTTTGCCGTATGAACGTTCGATTCTCGTAAAACACATTCGTTTTCGTTGTTTCTTGTTTTGTACAAGTTCGTATGGTTGAGTTGGTCATGTGGATACTTTCGGTTTGTATATCCGACGTCGTTTCGTGATTTTCGGACACTTGGGCCATTTTTATAATTTCCTAATAGTTTAGGGAATCTCATTTTTGTTGTCGCATTACGGACTCTCCGGTGGTCGGAATTGTATTTTCTTTCAGCGCTTAACTCCGTCGTCTTGTATGCTTCTTGTTTATGTTTCTGGATTCTGGCCTTGTCGTGCGTTTCGAGTATTGTACCTTCGACAGCAGCGTACTGCTGATGTGGCGCAGATCAATCGCTGTGTAGGTAGCGCACGCTACACCTATCACCTTGCGTGCGCTACCGATGTGCAGTTAGCGTACGCTAACTCACTATTGTTAGCGTGCGCTAACGAGTGGTAGCAAGAGCTCTTGGACCGGCCACTTAGCGCGCGCTATATATGATAGTTAGCGTGCGCTAACTTCACATTTATTTAGATCAGCGGCAGTTC
The DNA here is from genome assembly GCA_033398695.1 of Orobanche coerulescens. NCBI lineage: Eukaryota > Viridiplantae > Streptophyta > Magnoliopsida > Lamiales > Orobanchaceae > Orobanche > Orobanche coerulescens. The sequence continues at coordinate 12,065,083 of CM065813.1, read as the reverse complement.
AGATTGAGTATTATTTTTCATTCTTTTTCTTTCCTTCCCTTCCTACGGGCGATTTTGGCGATTCAAAGCATATTGTGGAGAGTAATCAGTGGAGTTCCCTTCTAGTCCGATTCTTGTGTCTCGAGCATAACACATCATCATCTAAACCCATCTCTTTCACTCCAATTCAAGGTATTTTCATCTAGAACCCTAACTTGTCAATTTTGGGGTTTTTTCGGGATTCTAGGGATTATTTCTAAATTGTTCAATTATGTTACGTAATTTCGTACCGGTTGTTGTTATTGAGTGATTCTCAATCCGTTTTTCCTCGAATTAATCCGTGAATTATTGATACGGGGAGATTTTGCGTAAACCCTCGCCCGTATCGATTGAACGTTTTTGTCATGAATTGTAATCGGGGATTATGGGTGTATTCCGATTGGTTATTGTTGTCCGTTGGGACTGAACTATGTTGATCCTTCGTTTAGGAACCGTCGTTTTCCACCCAGACCGTTCGTAGTCGTGTTTCACTTCCGTTTCATCAAGAATGTCTCAAAGGCAAATACTTTACATTTGTTTACATGTTCTAGTATTTGAATTATGGCTGTATCGTGGTTGTTGTGGATGGATATGTGTATGTTCACCTAGGGACGGTCCGACGGGACCTCTAGGGATACGTAGTGCCGTGAGTGTGCGTATCGCGAACTGTGGTTAGCCACCCAGGGATGTCCGATGGGGCCCTGCGGGGTACGGTGGCCGTGAGTCTCGTACCGACGGTTAACTTTGAATTGTGATTTGTTCGAGATAGTGTGTTTTGTGATTGTACATTGTAAATATTCCGGAATATAAAATGTTTTCTAAAATGATTTTTGGCGCATATATTCATCTGATTAGAATGTAGTTCAAATGGATTGTACTTGCACTAGCAGTTGTCGCTAACCCCTTAAATGGGGGAAATACTTTTTGTATTTCAGGTATCGATCGTGGGGACAAACGAGCACTTGAGCCGTATGAGGATGATGGGCAAGCATGATACTGTTCAGTAGTCAATTGTTGGTGTTCAGTTCTGTCAATTATTTTTGATGTCTTGTTTTGGGGCTTCTGTATTATAAAATTGGTTTAAGTACTCGGGTACTTCCTTTTCAAAATTGTTAATGTTGTGTTCCCGTTTTGGGAAATGGATTGATGTTGGATTCTATTTGTCGGGTTGTAGTCTTTTAATTGAATTATTGTTTTATTGATGATTGGTTGTCGTTGATCTTGTTGGTACGTTAGCCTGGTGGATTCCACAGTGTGGGGTCCACGGCGCTGTAATATGCCCTGAATGTCTTGGAGGTGTTACATGTAAAGGGTAATGGTTTGGGCTTGTTGGGTTGTGATAAGTATGGTAGACAGTAGGTTGTATATTGGGTTTAGGGGAATTAAAGTTGGAGCTGGTTATTCCTAAGCGCTGTAACAAGCGAATTAAAACTTCCTCTGTATCATTTTTATTCTTTGACTCAACATGACCAATATTTTGTTTAGTATTACCATCGTGTACGAACCGACATCCCATACCGTATCGACACGAACCCTTGGCATAATTATAACATGGATTACGAGATTTCACTCGAGGATTAGTAGGGGTACGTAGAATACCTTTATCGGTCATGAGAGCAACGGGAGAAGATGACGATGAGTCCACGGGCCGTGACTTCAATCGCATCTCTTCGGTGAGTAGCATGGACCGAGTGGTTTTGAAATCCAGAAACGGATCCTTGTGATGAATAATGCCACACACTTGGTTGTACTTCTCCGGCAGCCCCTCGAGTGCATAGTGGACAAGGTCTTCATCGTTGACCAGAGAGTCGAGACTAGCTAATATCGTGGCAAACGACTCAATCTTGCTAAAGTATGCCTCCATGGATTTGTCACCGAGTTTTAGTGACCTCAACTCCGCCTTTAGAGCACTAGTACGAGATCTTTTGTTATCTTTGACAATGGTGGTTATAAGGTCCCATGCTTGCTTAGCGGTTTGGGGTCGAGTGACTGCCAGCCTTGCTTTAAGGGTGTCGGATAGGGTCGTGAAGATCCAAGAGAGGACAATTTTGTCCACTTTTTGTTCTTCTGGTGTCAAGGGAGCAGATGTGGTTGCATTTGTGGTTTCACGAATATACTGGGTTACCTCATGAGTAAAACAAAGTTGTTCGAAGAAAAATTCCCATGACCCATAGTTCCAATCATCGAGGTCTAATTTTACAGGAACGCGCGTACTGATGTGGTGATGGGTGAGGGCTGATAGTTTTTCTGAGAGAGAGACCGTGGGTGTTTCGGTTCCTGTCATGTTTGGAAGTGAGTAGGCTGCTTAATGAAGGCTGAAGAAAAACAATACCAGGTCGTGACCTAAGCACGACAGAACCAATATATGTTTGTGACCTAGCACAAATTACAAATACATAAACAATAACAATGAACAAAATGAAGGCTGGAAGAGATTTGGAGCGGTTGAGATTAGGGTTAGAGGGAGGATCAATTTATTTTAGGCTGATACCATGATAGACATGTAAATGGTATAATCGAATATATCTTCTTGATTGATTGATACTTGCCATACATCATGCGAATATATACAGATACATGGTACATTCTAGACATGGGCTAGGCCCAATACAAATTATATTACAAAGTATGGGCTAAGAGCAGGGTTGGTAACCCGAGATATAGCAACATAAAGTTGACCACGACTAAATATGAATTTTCGTAAATACAACCCAACGTTTGACAACGATTGACCATGACTTTTATTTATATATTTTGTTTAGGCGCTGGGCTTAATGTTGTTTAAGTATGTTTAGTGTTATTTTATTTTACGTAAATGTGGAATTTGTATTTTGTTTAAGTGTGAACTACCATTTTTAAATTAAGCGTGTAATATAATTTTGTTATGCATCTCCTTCAAAAATGTTATGTTTGCAGAATTTGAATCCAGCGTCTTGTTTTTTCTTTCGCCTCTAAAATATAATTTAGCATAAAAAAGAAAGGGAAAATATAATAAATTGTTAACCATCTTATTTTCTTTATCATGGGCATAACATCTATTAATTACTACATTAATACTGGACCTTCTTCAATTTTTTATTAAATATTTAAAATTTGAATCATTCTAAAAATCTATATTAGCATAACCTTTAAACTTTCATATTTCGTCGAATTTTGAAAAATGGGGACATGACTTTTGAACTTTAAGCTCTCAAAGTTGAAGATAATAGGAAAATGACCTGCAAAATATAAACTCGTTTGAAAACTAATAAAAAAAAAAACATTACCTATTTTTTTCTACAATTAGATCACATAACACATGCAAGACTTTATAATCAATGAAATAATTAGATATAACATAAGATCTGGCTATCCTAATTGAAAGGATCCGATTGAATTTTTTATTCCAATCTAATCGTATAGAACAAATCAAAATAATTATATAAAAATAGCTCATTAATAAACCAAACATTTCGTTACATCAAAATATGGCCTAAGTGAAGGTGATTGGATCTTGGGCTAGCCCATAAGTGAGGAAAGTGGAAATGGCTCTCAAAATGAAAGGTGTTGAATATGAAGTTATAGAAGAAGATCTCAAAAACAGATCTCCCCTTCTTCTACAACACAATCCAATTCATAAAAAAGTGCCAATTTTGCTACACAATAGAAAACCCATTGTTGAATCCATGGTGATTCTAGAATACATTGATGAGGTGTGGGAGGGTCCATCCATTCTGCCCAAAGATCCTTACGACAGAGCCATGGGCTCGATTCTGGATCAAGTTCGTCAACGATAAGGTCCGTTTACTTCAGTGACCAGTTCTTGTGTTTCGTAACCGGACTTATTCGTATGTATTGATAGGATATGTGCGACAAAATTTTGTGTTGACATGATTGGTGACGTCTTTATACAAAAATAAATACTTTTGTTTACTAGTAGACTTTGCGACAGACTCGACCAATAATCACTTTTTAGGTCCAATTGTTTGACCTTTTAGGCATCGAGCACGCACTGTACCAATCAGGTCATCCTTAAATGGTATCTTTTACATACTTTTGATCGTATTATAGTACATATTTTTAAAATTATCGGGTTTATTTGAATCTTTGCAGTGTATTCATACAATGTAGAAAACATGCTGGAGCACGGGAGAGGAGCAAGAGAAGTTGAGGAAGTAACACAATCCCTCAAATTTCTTGAAACTGAAATTAATGGAAAAAGTTTTTCGTAGGCGACAAAATTGGAATAGTAGGTCATTCTGCAAAAGTATTTAGGATTGTATGACACTTTGATTTACCATGGGTGATAGTTAATCGCTAGCTCAATATTCTCCGTATCTTGGGTGGCAGCAGTTCGTGTATGACATTCGTGAACCTGTGTTGGGTAACTGTATCCTGATCTAGGATGATGATATCCCCTCGAGAAGCTCATAAGGATTACTATGCTAAACTCTGCAGGTTGATTAAATTCAAGCATAATAATAAAGTTGAGTGGTACTGCTTGAGCAATTATTAAGCAATTAATTAATTAAAGCAATTAGCCTTTAATTAATTAATGGATTCGGATGACTTAAATACAGGGATAATTTAAAGTCTAAGCAAGGCCCAAACTCAAACTGGGAGTAAAGGGGTAAGTCATATAAATTCTCCAGTGGACTGAATTTGTATTTATAAATTAATTATGTTCTGAGCTGAACGTGGAGAATTAATTTATTTGAGGCCCATCTTTATTCCTTGCTTTTAATCCCTGGACTGGCCCATACAAAGTGAAATTTTCAGCCCTACAGAGCCCATTAGGGTTCCCGTCTTCTCCTATAAATATGCCTCCCTAGGTCAAGTGAATAACACGTGTACGAAACACAAGACCAGAAAAGGGAGGCTAGGGGTTGAGTGTTGGGCGATTTTCAAGCGTGTGAGATCCTCGAGGATTGCTGTCCATCCGGCCATCGAGATCTGTGCGGACCAATTTGATTTGATGGTGTAAGGGGCTGTTTGTTTGGCTCTTAATAGTTATATTAAGAGCCTATCTCTGAATCGTTAAGAGGTCAGGATTGTTTGGAAAAAAAAATGACGTCTTAATGGTTACAATAACCTCTTAACCATTAAGCATTCATACCCTCTCTCAACCATTAAGAGACAAATAATTTCCAGATTTACCCCTCTTCTTAAATTAAGAATTATTATTCATAATTATTATTATTATTTTTTAATTGAATTTAAATAAAAAATGTTAGATATAATTATTATTATAATTTTCTAAATGAATTAAATTAAAAATATTATACATAATTATTATTATTATTTTAAATGAATTAAATTAAAAAACATTATGCATAATTATTATTATTTCAAATGAATTAAATTTAAAAATATTATACATAATAATAATTATTATTATTATTATTTTAAATGAATTAAATTTAAAAATATTATACATAATTATTATTATTATTATTTTAAATGAATTAAATTTAAAAATATTATACACAATTATTTATAAAAATTAGGGTTTTTATTTATAAAAAGGAGAGGTTTTGGTACGCAGGGGGGAAATGGGATTTTGCTACTTTTATACAGAAGTGTAAAATGGTAATTTGTTACCATTCAGAGTTATCGTTCAGAACAGTTACCAAACAACAGAATTTCATTCTGCACTAAACCATACAGAGCCTCTCAACCATTCTGGCCTCTCAACCATTCTGCAATAAATCATTCAGCAATTGCCAAACAACCCCTAAATGTAAAAGAAATTACTGCAAAAGGTGATTGGCCACCATCAAATCAATTTTTTTTTGTCAATAATTGGGGCAATCAAATCAAACAATTACATTTTTATATGTTAAAAGGTGATTGTTTGATTGGACGATAAAATGCGATAAATGTGAGATTTAAAAGTATAAAAAATGACAAGTGTAAAGTTAAAAAGTAACGAGAAAGGAAAATCAAAGCCGCGTTCCAATGCGACGACAACTACCCAGAATACTCGCTCCGTTTTGATGAGGTGAAAAACTTTACAATGTATCTTTCAAAAAAAAAAAAAAAAAAAAAACTTTACAATGTAGAGACTGGAGAATCATACTTCATGATGGGAATGTTTCCATAATCATCATTCATGTACATTTTGTCATCGCATTTATGTACACGAATCTAAGGTCATGTCTTCCAATATAAAAAGTGTTCCTGCATAAATTTAACAATTTTGATAAAAAAATAGTGTATTTTAAAATAAAAAATTGATATAATAAATGATTAAAATTTATTAATGAAGAGTAGCATCAATCGTTTACCAAAAAAAATTAAGTTATTGAGGCACTAATTGATTGGAGTATTAATGACTTCAATTTTAAAATGAAATCTCATTCATATCAAATAGCTTTTACAAGAATTGCAACTGTATGTATTGTTAATTTCTTTCATATTATATCAAATTTAATGAAGCAAATATTAATTGCCTAAAGTTATCAAATTCTTTTCAAGTCTCCTTCATTTAATCATTTGATTCTTTCATTTGCCTTCAAGTAAATGCACAAACCCTTCAACCACCATCATTTGATACTATAAATAACACCATTTGAAGAGCAAAAAGTACAAACTGTTCGAATGGTCAAAGCTAGAACGTAGCAAAGCATTTGGAGAATTCACCCAAGACATGGTTTTACAAACCTGTATTATGGGTGGATGTGATTATTTACATATCCCAGAAGTTGGTGTATCACGACCCATCCGTGCTATGAGGGATCGTAAATGTGTTATAGGAGTGTGACTATCTCAATGTACATTTATGATCTCCCATGTGATTTTCTCATTTTCCTACTTTTAAAAGATTCTAAGCATTTACACCATATTACAGGTTATTAAGGATGCGGGCGCGATCGATGCAACTCCCAAAAACATCAACGGGTATACAACCCTGACAATAAAACTATAGTCCATCTTACAAATATGGCTTCCGAAACAGAAGAAGATTATTTGTACGTAGGGTCACCCATAGCACAAGGATTTGTTAGTGCTGGGACTTTTGAAACCCAGAACCGCAGAACCGATCCGAACCGCATCGGAACCGACGGTTCGGTTCGGTTCGGTTCCTAGCAACAAATTTTTTTCGGTTCGGTTTGTACTGTTAGTATTTGGTTCGGTTCGGTTCGCGGTTCCTGTCTGTTTTAAAGAGGAACCGATCTGAACTGCAAGGAACCGTCTGAACCGCACCGAACCGGAAAATCGACCCTCTGAATATAATATAATATAATATATTCTTATTAAACATAATTAATATAATATAATATAGTATAATATATTCTTAATAAAATAAAATATAATAGAATATATTTCGTCCAAACCATACAAAATTGGTTCCGGTTCGGTTCGGACAAAAAAATTGAAAAAATCGAACCGCAAAAAAACTATGCGGTTCGGTTCCGATTCCTGTATTTTTCTCCCTGGAACCGAAAATCCCAGGCCTAGGATTTGTTGAGGATATAGAAACTGTGGATTTATATCCTGCTACTAAAGAAAATATGCAGGTGTGTGTTTGTGTTCGTGTAATTGTTGTGTCCTAAATAGGATTGAGTGTTGGATGTGAATTGCGCTTCAATGTTTGAGTAAAATAAGTTAGTTGAACATTGATCGACTTACGTGTTCAATAGTTATCGATGGATGAGGCTAGATATATGTGTACTTTGAATGCTAACCAATTGGCATGTCTACGTGATAAAAATTTATGGATGGAAAGAACTTTATATGAGTTTAGAAACTCAGAAGGGTACTTGCGGATTGACAAATAATCATTGAGATGCTATTTATGTGTTTGGGGGAAGATTTTAAGAAGAAGTTTGAATCTGAGTTTAGAAACTCAGCAGGGTAGTTGCGGATTAACAATTAATTTGAGTTTACTAATGGTGAAATTATGGGGAAAAATTATGGGATATAAAGGAAGGGGTTGACACTCTACTAAAAGTGATAATACGATTCAAGTAACATTTTAATGATGTTCTGGAAATATACATGAGTACCGAATTTGTTATCCTCATGAGAGGCTAAAAAAAGTATTTTTATTTGCTCGATATGTAGTCAAATTAACGAAAGAAAACATCACATGTTTTGGTGAAAAATATAACCCATTATTTAAAACTTACACTATAAATATTTTAAAAATAAAAAAACACCAAGACAACAACAAGAAATAAACTATAAACTCAACAAAATGGTTACATTTACGTAAACATTAACGAAATACTTAAAATAATCAACAAAGATCTCCCGTGACAGCCTTAGTTATAGATTATTGTATATTCGGCAATTTACACAAACATTACGCGATGAACACTTAGATACAATATTTGTGCATCACACAGATCAGTGAGTTTTAGTACATCTGATTTGAACATATAAACTAAAAGAATTTGCTAAAATAACAAAATTTGACATATTAAAAATACCACATGAATAATGAATAGAAAGGAAAAAGTATATAATTTTGTCTCAAAGTCATTTGTAAATTATAATAACCAAATAAAAAAGTTGATTTTAGGCATAAGAAGAATGTGGAAGAAAACCCTGATTTACCACTCCAGTTAAGCACAAGAAAATTAAGACAAGCGTGTTTCAAAGCAACTCACAACAAGAAAAAACAATGAGGTTGATACTATCAATAACTGATTCGACAACATCAAATGTTACTACACATTTGTCATCATCATCTTCTAACAATGGTGCAGATTGTTAGGTGATGAAAGATGATTACGACAGTCATTACGAAGGTCAAGAGTAGTTAAATTTGCAGATTTACCTTTTGCAATATTAGGAAGTTGTTACTTAAATACAATAACGAGTTATGGAGAGTGCAGTTTTGTATCATTTATGATATATGAAATGCATATTAAAATGGAAATATTATACATAAGTGTTATATTGATCGATCTTAATATTGGTCGAAATTATAACTACAGGATTTCGTTAAAATATATAAACTAACACAATTGATATACAAAAACTTGGGAGAAATAAATGGAGAATGGGCCACATCACATAACAAAGTCCAATTACATTGTATTGAATATGGGTCATCTAAGACCAATACTCTACTGGATTACTAAACACCGCCCAAAATTACTAGCCACCGCCCTAGAATATTACCTTTTTGCCCTTAATTCATATTAATTAGATTTTGGATCCTAATTTAACAATACTTTTCTCTCTAAACAACCCACCCGACGCAGCCGAACCGCCGCCACACTACCGCCGCACAGCCACCGTCCGCCGCCATATTACCGCCGCATAGCCGCCGTCTGCCGCCGTCTGCCGCCGCACCGCCGCCATGTCCGGAAAAGGAAAAGCGCCGATAATTTTATTTTTTCGTTTTACTGTTTCATTGGTCGCGGCCGCCGTGCCGGAGTGCACGGCAGAGGCCGCGGCCGTTATTTTGTTACAGGCGTCCGACGATGACGCCTGACCATGGCACAGGCGTCCGCCTATTCCGCTTCGCCCATGGCGCAGCGCCCACGGCGACGCTCATCTGGTGTACGACGTCCACGCGGGACGTCCATACCATGGTTCGGCGTCAGATCGGACGCCTTTGGCCGGAGAAGTGTCTCTCGGACGCTTGGACCATGGAAGTAGCATCCGACTGACTTACGCTGTGCCATGGTTCAAGCATCCGCTCTGACGCCTTGACCATATTTTTGGAAAAAATAAAATTTTCAATTAATAATTAATAATGTGTATTCTTTGTATGATTATTACTTATTAGTTGTATTGTTTGTTAAATGCGTATGAGAGGAGGAGCGGGCAAATCTATGCCGCTAGTCACAGATTTGATGGGTTCTGTAGCGCGTCACACCCGAGCTCGTTGAGTTGATGCTTCCGTTCGTAGACAATGGGAGGCGAGCGTAGGGGATTCGAGGACGTACCTTATACTGATTTTGGTACTGAGGATTCGAGCGAGTATTATTCGCACGATGAGGCCGACGATCAGGAGGGCGGTGATGATTCTTCTTCATTTTCGTGCCGGGTTCGGAAGGGGAGAGGGGGGAGGTTTGTGACTTATGGGTCTACCAGTAGTAAACGGCGTAGGGCAGAGGATGAGACATCTTAGATGGTTTCTGAGGAGATGCTTGGTGGCCCTATCGACGACAGCGTTATCCCGAGTTTCGGTGGGCATGTCGCCGCGCGTATCTGGACTGGAGATATGAGAGGTTTGCTGAAGTGTCACACCAGATCGCCGCTTGTCGAGCTTGAGTCGGTGGCGCTCGGTTATGTCACCCTCTTTAGTGAGTCGGATCGGTGGGACAGGTTATCCCACCGACGGACGCCATGTTCGACATATTGACTCCCCGTTGATTTCTGCGTTCGTTGAGCGGTGGCGGCCGATACGAACTCTTTTCACATGCCATTCGGAGAGATGACCATCATGTTACATGATGTGGCGGATCCTTCGCATTCTGTCGAGGCGATTGGTTGATGCCGATAGCACATCTACACGGTTGCAGTGGATGTGATGGAGGTTCTTGGAGTATCGCGGTTGGAGCTACCGAGTACTCACCGGGGTGGCGGCGTACTTATGGACTCGATTTTCAGGTCATGTCACGATGGAGGTCGAGTGGAGGGCACCCAGGCCGTAGCTTGGATGTGGTTGTTATTTGGATCCACCATGTTTGTTGACAAGAGTGGTAACCGGATTAGGCCTTCCTGCATATTGGAGGTGAGGGACGGTATGGATACTACCGGTCAGTATTCATGGGGTTCGGCCGCATTGGCTTTCATGTACCGTCAGCTCGGTATCGCTAGTCGCGGCGACTCCATGGGGATTTGTGGATGCCTTACCCTCGTTCAGGCTTGGATTTATGAGTATTTTCCCTGCTTTCGACCTCATCGAGAGCGTATGATTGTTGACTCCACGCAGCCTCGAGCTTCTACATGGAGTGTCCAGCCCGAGGGTAGGGACGAGCACCGCCTCCAGTCTTTGCGTCGCCGCATTGATCAGTTGACAACCGCAGAGGTATAACGATTTCTTCTAACAATCTCACAATTCATTTAAAAATAACTTGTATAACTTTTTGATTACATGTACGCAGATACAGTGGTTGCCTTATGGCCCTGATCCGGTGAGGGATGTCCCGAGGACCACATTCATTGGATGGCTACGATATCGGGATATTATCGAGCCATACATGCCTGGTCGGGCATTACGGCAGCTCGGTTATGTGCAGACCATCCCTTTCCCGATCACCAGACCGGAGAAAGCGGTTCAGGCGTGGTCGAGCAGATTATACCGAGTTGACTATCCCATCCGGATGTCATCTGATGCTTGGATGATGTTTCCGGGTGCATACAGGCTTCCTCTCGCTGACTATGAGGCGGCTACTCATGATCAGGCTGCTTGCGCCGATGATTACATTGAGTGGTATTATCGGTATTCTCACCCTCAGCTACTGAACGACGGTGCGGACTGGATCAGTGATCCCTTCTCGTTCCAGCACCGATTACGTATGTTCTTTAACTTTGTACTTTGTTTGATTTCATCATACATTACTCATTGTATTATATTGTCTCTATTTTTTACAGTGGGTGAGTCGATCAGTCGGTATTACCCAGCACTGTATCAGACACCTTCCCCCAGACCAGGCGGAAGAAGCGAAGACGATGCTCGAGGAGTTCATGAGGGATTGGCATTTGGCCAACTGATTTTGTATTTTATATTTTGTTTATGACGGTATTTTGTTTGGCGTTTTCGTTTTTCTTTTTTTTTTGTATTTTGTATATTGATTGACACTTTCGTTTTGCATTTGGCACTTTACTTTTGTTTGTTTTTTTCTATTCTGCTTACAAAAACGAAAATTTTTCTGTCAACTATCAAGATCAACATAAAAGAAAATCAACTATCAACTATAAAGATCAACAAAAACGAAAATTTTATTAATTAAGGAACATACAACAAATAAAGTTTTACATCATACCCACTAATCTATTCCATTTTTCTCTCCTGCTCGTATACAAATTCTCCCAGCCACCAACACTACTATCATGGAATCTAAACCAGTTACTCGCTATGGGCGGTACAGGAAAATTAGGCATTAAATCTAGACGAATAAAATGTTTGTACGTATCTCCTAAATGACAAATGACAATCTCTTGGCTAGGCCGTGTTGCCATTGAGGGTGCTTTCAACGGCAGCACATTGAGACATGCAAATAAAGATCTACCGTTTCCGAATCCGAATAGTATGACAGCGGCATTGAAAATAGTAGCAATAGGGAATAAATCATCAGCAATAGCCATCCAATGATCCAATCCACACGCACCACCATCCCATGTAATACGTCGAACCTCAGGTTCAATCCCATCATAGTAGATCGATCGGTAGAGTGTACAGTTAGCCATAATTTCATTTGCAATGCATACACGTACAATACGCCATTTATCTTGGTCGCCAAATATGTAGTCAACGATAACACGAAATCAGCAATTACCGTCTCCGGGGACATCGAGATAACCTTCAACAAACGGCAAAATAATTCCCGGTATCTTGTTGATATGATGATAGTTACCAATCTCCACTCGGTGGTGTCCATCTGCAAACACATATTCAATATATTACATATTATCGAACTTAAAAAGATACAACTCATTGAAAAATTTCAAAAAATAATACATCTACAAAAAAATTTCTTATAAATTGACGGAATTATTATATGTCGGCAATATATTAAAAGAAATATAAAAATTCAAAAGTCAATTTACATCGGATTTTTTTATTCCTAACGTTTTTTATTTAACTTGTAACATATAAATATAAAAAATTAGTCAAGAAGACTATTTTTATTTTTGTTTCTAATAAAAATTATCTTTTTATTTAACATGTAATACATAAGTATCCTAGTCCAATATAAAAAAGACACGGTATTAATAAATATGTTCATACCTGATGAAGAGGCATTGTGGACTGATGCAGAAGAGCTGCGGCCAAGACCACTGGATGAGCGGGAACGACCACGACCCCTTTGGCTATACTCCTAACCACTAGGATCGCGTATAGTCGATGAACTTCCTCTTGGTCGACCCTTAATTGCCCTATTCACTTGTGGTTCAACGTAACGCGTTTGATCAGGGTGAAGATGATCGTGGATCATAAGTGATACGTTACGGACAACTGCAGGATCGCTCTGTCTGACCTCATCGACAAGGGCCTGAAAGTACCGGTCCTCGATTCAAGACCGGTAGAAGGATCGACAAATTCGGTCGTGTCCCCACCATCACTAATAATAAGTGTTTGCCAAAATATGTGAAGACGACTAACACTGCATGGGGTCCGCGATTCCATATGTCTCTTGAGCTCACACGCACAAGGAATCTGATGGGTGGTTTGGAGTGAGCAACCGCAACGATCGTACACTTGATCACTTAATTCTCTCATACGTGTCAATTCATTCGACAGTAATCGCAGACAATGATGGGAAACACGACAGCGCAAGTAGTTGAACGGAAAACCAGAATACACCACGCCTGTACGACACCTAGACTGTTCAAGTGTGTATCTGATCTGCGTAAGTTGTGATTCAATCTCCTGGTTCACTTTGGTCCAGACGGTATCGAGGGCTCCAGTGGAAGAATTAAGCCATTGCTTTAACTCGGCATGTGCACTCTCAACTCTACAAGTGGTTATGTTTCCAAAATGAAGCACTCTATTCGTCCACGCAACAACGAACATCTCCTTGTATTTTAGCCATGTACCCTCAACGTATGATATCACCTTAGGATTCCATCTCCATGTATCCTTCATGAGTTGCACCGCTTGATCATATTCCTCTTCGGTCGCTGCTTCCATGATTTTCTCCCATTTCCCATTTTTAAACCTTTGGCCCATTTCTTTATCTTTTCCACAAATTCTGTAGACCTTGTCTTCAACATCCTTATTAATATGCCATGTGCAAAGTAAGTGGGCACTCTCTGGAAATATCTCTTCAATAGGACGCATCAATCCCAACTCGCGATCCGTAACAATGTAGGTCACAAGTCGTCCAGAAACAAGTCTAGAGGGGGGGGTGAATAGACTTGTAGAAACTCTTGAACTCTTTTTCACGAAGAGTGAGTTTCTTCAGCTGATGATCAAACAAATGACTAGGAGTCGTTTGTTCTTGGATATGTGCGGAAGTCAGCTGATGACGAATATAAATTAACTTAATGAAACACTTAACAATGGATGCAAAGTGTTAGAGTATGATGCGGTAAAACAAGAATAACACAGTGATTATAGTGGTCTTAGATGTGGGGTTATCATCTACTAATGCACTTTTCTCCTATCCAGTTGGTGATGAATTCACTATAATTTTCAACCAGTGATAAAGATTACAGTGATTCACAACACACTACAACAGCTTCCAACCAGTGGAATTCCGTGCCGTTGTATACACACTTGACTGCCTTGCACCTCTTGATCCTCGATCCTCGGATGCCTTTACAGTCTGCTACTTCAACCAGTGAAGTACCCCGTACTCAAGATTTATAGACAAGAGTGTTTGTCTTCTCCAACTTAAGAGCTTCCTTGAATATGAACTTTTTGGATCTGCTCTTTTTCACGATGCTATTTGATTGCTTGAGATTGCTTTGTTTGCTTTGATCGCTAGAGTATATGTTCGCACCGGTGTTTGCTCAGTTTCAAATCTCCGGGTATTTATAGATCACGATCTCTGAGCTTCTTCCTTGTAGCCGTTGCAAATCTGAACAAATCCGTCCGTTGGAGGGAGACTTCATTGTTTAATCTTTTCTGAACGTTGCAAGGCTGGATTCCCATTATTTTATTTTATCTTCCGACCGTTGTGATGACTTCTGCATGTGAGCGCCGAATCTTTTGAATATAAAAGGATTAAAGTCTTCACGGTGGGTCAGGATGATTTAAATAAATCATATCTCTTGCGGGAATCACTCCAATTTGTCTCTTCACGTTGCATGTGAGCTTTCCGTAATATTTGACTTTTCAAAGCATGCTGACGTGGACTTGGAGTACTAGGCTGTAGTTGAGTAGGCTGTGGTGCAGCTTACATCTTTGCAGGTAGGTCCTCTTGGCTGTATACTGTTTGAGACTTGTCTGATCAGGTGACTTCCCTGAGGTTCCTCGGCTGCAGTCTGGTCAAACTTCTCTGACAAATTTTTAGTTGACCAGGGCTACTC
Source organism: Orobanche coerulescens (assembly GCA_033398695.1). Classification (NCBI taxonomy): domain Eukaryota; kingdom Viridiplantae; phylum Streptophyta; class Magnoliopsida; order Lamiales; family Orobanchaceae; genus Orobanche; species Orobanche coerulescens. Next base: position 12,049,924 of record CM065813.1, on the reverse strand, counting down.
TGATTGGAGTCGGCTGTACTTCTCTGATGGACTAGACTGTACTTTAGTACTTAGCCGATTTTCAGCCTAACTAACTTTGGCCTATAGAAGACACTCATTTGGTTCTTCTTTACATTTTGCCAATTTTATACTTAACACATTTTGGCCTATGGAAGATACTCATTTGGTTCTTCCTTACATTTTGCCAATTAATAAACATTTGATTTTAAATTAATGACATCATCAAAATCTAACAAGTATTCCTAACAAATTCCCCCTATTTTGATGATGGCAAAACTAAGTAAGAAATCAAATGGCCAAGTCTGCACTTAAGTGCAAGACAAAGCGAAATCGATCTAATATTGAGACAACTGGAAAATTGTCATTCAACAGATTTATTCATAAAATTTTCGACTTATCATTGAAATTATACAAGATTGTTTTAAGTACGGAAAAATAATATTACAAGTAAGAAAATAATTTAAGGTCATCGCCTCTTCCTCTCGCCTCTTCGAATAGGTGCTTGGCGTGTCCGAATGGTTTGGCTCGATAGGTCTTACCTTGACTGGAGCAAGGCCATACTTTCTCTTCACAACCGGTCTGCGAAGTCCTGCTCCCGCCGAGATCTGAATTTGTTCTCAAGGCGGACTAGCTTGATTTCCTCCTGAAGTTGTAGCTCATCAAGTTCACCATCCATGCGGATTGGTCCTTCTTGACTCCGAATTTAGGGATCATGGGAAATGCATTTTGCTCTTTTGCGTACTTCTTTAGAATGACCCAAAGCTTAGGATGAACCTCTTCCATCCAGTTTATGAAAATCTCCTGGGGAGAGTTTGTCATCTTGAAGTAGTTCCCAGGACATAAAAGTCTCTCGATGAACTTCTTCCTAGCAGCCTCCCATATTTCAAGAGCTTCAAGTGGGCGTAAATCTTCAACATACCATAGCTCAGACCTTCCCATTCAAGAGTAGGTTCAAAGCCGCCTCTGGTCCTTCTGCGCTTCCCTTCAGCCGGTCACCTTGTCTTCTTGATCTCTGACTTCCTTCCTTTTTAGGCTAGAGGGTCCTTCAATCGAGGGACATCCCGCTTTTTCTTACTTCGATTTCTCTCTCTTCCCCCTGAATCCTCTCTTCCCCCTTTTTGCCAAAGATCAATGAGTGTTGTCAATCGTTGCTCCATGCGGCTCATCCAATCGGACATGCCAAAAGGCATTCTGTTGTTTGTAGGAGGAGGAAGCTGAGGGATCTCTCTCTGAAGCAGGGTGTCAAGCTTGGCATTAATGGTCTGAAGGTCAGGAGTGACCTGAGTTGATAGCAGCTCCCCAATGGTGTCTCTGACAATTTGCTTGATCAGCTCAGTCATGGTAGGGGATAACTGAGCTGATGGGGAGTGTTCTCCTGATCCTTCAAAGAATGGATCCACTAGACTGCAGGCTCCTGGCCGCAGCCGGTAGGTCGATTGAGTCTTCTCCGGTCCCCGACTGAGTCCTCTGCCAGCTCTGCGTCTAGGCTGGTGTACCGGGGAGGTACAACAATCCTATCTGCAGCTTCGTTGGTAGGCTCTGGCTCCTGCTCTGGCTCCTTTTCTCTTTCTTCCTCTCTCCCTTCTTCTTCTTCAGATTTCTCTTTTTCTCCTTCTCCAGAGTTTTCTTTCCCTTTTTCCTCATCTTTTTCTTTTTCTTCTCCAGCCGCCACACCAGCTCCTCCTTCACCTCCATCATCATTATTATCATCATCATCATTATCATCATTTTTCTCATCATCATCCTTCTCCTTTTCTCTTTCATCATCTTCATCCTTCTCCTTATCTTCTTCTTCTTTTTCCTGCTCCACTTCTTCTCCTTCTTCTTCATATTCTTCATCATCCACTTCTTCTGTTTTCTCAATCTCCTCTGTCTCCTTTTCAACTGGTATGTTTTCTTCAGATTCTTTTTCTTTTTCATCCTCTTCAACCAAATTGATAATTTCATTTTCTTCATCAACTTCTTCTATCCTAATTTCCTTTTCTACTTCCTCCTCTTCCTCCTCTTCTCCAAAGCTACCATCAAAAATACTGAGCATAATAGAGTGGATAAAATGGTCCATGTTTGTCTCAAAATGTGACATGAACCAGTTATCCTGGAGGAGTAAGGCTAAATCTGACTCTTTGCAAAAATCAGTCAGAACATCCTCCGTGGCTTGGGGGTATTCCCAACCACTAGTTTCAACAAAAATTTGAAAATTTGTAAAGGACATGGTTTTAAGAGTTTTCCACTCTTTAAAAATATTTACGAAAGAGTGTTTTTACCTTGTGGCTTGACAAGTCAAGTTGTTCTATGGAGAGATTAAAAGTATTGTTTTCTAAAAGATTGAATGTGTAATCTGCTTCAGGATAGATATAACAAGACCTGCTTCCTCTTCTTCGGTCATGTACACTGGAGGAGTAATAACAGTACAATTCTAGTTTCGGTATCTCAGTGCAGTGGTCCGATGAACCGTGGTCGAATCGATGGGCCGATATGGTGTTCGACCGCTCTCCTTCGCCGAACTGCAGCTTCCTTGGCCTCTTTGGAGAGGGTTCGGATGATGACCGCAGTTGGAAGGTCCTTCTGGGGCTGGTCCCCTTCTCTTAAATCGGATGGCGATAGGTGTATCGTCGGACTCATTCTCGGACTCATTGCAGCCCGATCTCACCGCAGTTGGTCCGAGTCGATAGATCGTATCTTGGGCAAAAGCTTGAGTCCGCAAATCCTTCAACAACCGGGCCCTCCCAGTGACTCCAACCTTCTTCTTGTCATGGTCCATGTGACCAAGCCTCTTGTTTGGGTGGAAAGGGTCAATGTTTCCCTTGGCCACTCCAGTCTGCTCCAAGAACCAACTAAGATGCGTTCCGAACGCCAACTTAGTTTTGAACTTCTTCTCTCCCTCGAGCCATTCCACCTTGTTCACCTCGCGAACAAGTTGCCTAAAAATATAATCGGCCCAATCAACTTCCTCTCGTTGAATTAACGCACCCAACACCATGAATTTTGAAGATGATAGTTGGTCATAGCTTCCTGCCATTCCCATGACTATCTTGTTTGTGATGTCCAAAGCAACTCGATAGACCCTTTTCAACTCATTTCTCTTCGCTGTAAACTTCAATTTCTCAGGGACATTTTCGAGCTTAATCGTCTTCCACGTTTCGGCGGGTGATTGTTTGAGCGCTTCGACCGCCAAACCGCGATGTTTCATCCCGAATACAGAGCGAATCTTCTCTGTATCTATGGTGACTGGTACTCCACCGACTTTGCTCTGAATCTCGTGCTGAATCAGGTAAGCGTTGCGATAAAATTCAACCACATCTTCCTTGAACAAGTGTTGAGGGTTGATTTCGAGAAGCAGTAGATTCCGTCACTTCATCGCCGGATTAAGTCGAGCATATCAAAGTCCTCTAGATTTGCTTCCAAGAATCCTTCAAATCGACGACCATGGAGAAGATGACTCGGTCCTTCATCGCCTTCAAGTTTGCTCCACAAAAGATGCCATTTCTGCAAAAAGATTTTAGGATTTTTAGTGTGTATTTTGCTCTGTAAGTTCTAGGGTTTCTGAAAGCGTAAAGAGGAAAGTGAAAAGCTTTCTTCCTTATAAAGAAGATGAAAGGACGTTTGGATTAGTTTATTATAAATTTAAACGGTGGTACGCCTTTTCATATTCTTTTGAATTTCAAATTTGAATCGGTGGCCCCATTTAAAAGTTGACGGTTGATTCTGATTGGCCACCGTAGAGGTTAATTAAATAGGCATGTGACGCGTGTATTTAAAATTGCCACTAGGCTTATAAAATGTATTTTTTAAATGCTATTTCTTAAGCCAAAAATAATATTTTAAATATGACAGATAATAATTAAAAATTTAGAGATTAGTTTAGAGAACTTAGCTGGTCTGATTCGTTGACTGTTGACCGCTCTGCTACAGGTGAGTTTGACCTCTCGCCTGGTATTCTGTACAGCTAAGTTGCTTCGACTGGCCTTCGTCTTCTACTTTGCATCGGCTTAGCCGATTCTGGGGTTCGTCTTTCCTTCAACTTGCTTCAGAACTAGATTCCCAATCTAGTAATCCAAGGTCTCTGCTCAGCTCTAGGAATCTTTCTTCTGGCAGGGGTTTGGTGAAGATGTCAGCTATTTGGTAGTCTGTCCGACTCTTTCAACTCTAACCCTTTTGTTAAGCACATGGTCTCGAATGAAATGGTGCTTAACGTCAATGTGCTTTGTCCTTGAGTGCAAAACCGGATTGTTGGTTATTGCAATAGCACTATTGTTGTCACACCATATAGGAACTTCGTTGGCAATAATATTGTAGTCCCTTAATTGTTGTCTGATCCATAGAATCTGTGCACAACAACTACATGCAGCTAGGTATTCTGACTCTGTAGTGGAGATAGAGTTAGAAACCTGCTTCTTGCTAAACCAGGATATCAGTCTGGTTCCTAGGAATTGACACGTTCCACTAGTGCTCTTCCTGTTGATTTTGCATCCGGCGAAATCCGCATCTGAGTATCCTGATAGCTCGAAGTTGTCATCTTTGGGATACCATAGTCCAACATTAATGGTAGACTTTAGGTAATTGATTATTCTCTTGGCTGCATCTAGGTGTGATTGCTTCGGCTTGGACTGGAATCTTGCACAAACTCCAACTGCATATGATATGTCTAGCCTACTTGCAGCTAGGTACAGAAGAGATCCGATGAGTCCTCTGTAGTGGGTTGAGTCCACTGATATTCCTGCCTCGTCTGCATCCAGGTGAGTACTTGTGCTCATTGGAATTCTTGCGGGCTTGGCTGATTCCATTCCATATCTCTTGATAAGATCTCGGGTATATTTTGCCTGGTTGATGAAAATTCCTTTTTCCATCTGCTTAACTTGTAGTCCGAGAAAGAAGTTAAGTTTTCCCATCATACTCATCTCGAATTCTCCTTGCATGAGGTTGGAGAATTTCTCACATAGTTCTGGATTGGTTGACCCGAATATGATGTCATCCACATAAATCTGAACTATTAGTATGTGGCCTTCGTGCTCCACTCTGAATAGGGTCTTGTCCACTTTTCCTTTGCAAAATCCATTTTTCTCAAGAAACACAGACAGTGTTTCATACCATGCTCTCGGTGCTTGCTTGAGTCCATACAGAGCCTTCAACAGCTTATAGACTTTGTCTCCTTTGACAAAACCTGGGGGTTGCTCTACATAGACTTCTTCTTCTAGGATTCCATTCAGAAACGCACTTTTTACATCCATTTGGTAGACTTCAAAATCCTTGAATGCAGCATATGCGAGGAATAGTCTGATGGCTTCTAATCTTGCAACAGGTGCATAAGTTTCATCAAAATCTATTCCCTCACATTGTGCATATCCTTTTGCTACGAGTCTGGCTTTATTCCTAACAACAGCTCCGTCTTCATCACTTTTGTTTTTATACACCCATTTGGTGCCAATAACTTTCTTGTGATTGGAGTGCATGCATTAGTTCCCAAACTTTGTTTCTCTCCATCGCTCCAATTCCTCTTGCATGGCATTAATCCATGAATAATCTTCCAAGGCTTGTTCGCTGCCTTGGGTTCAATTTGTGACATGAAACATGAGAACATCGCCATTCTGCTTGGTAGAGTTGACTGTCTTGTCTTGACTCCATCACCAACTTTCCGATAATTTCTTGAATTGGATGATCCTTGAGCCATTTGGGGATCTCGTCCTCTTCTGGGTTTGTTCCCCCTGTTGGATTGCTCTGGTGGTTGTGCATCTGTTTGGATTACAGTGCAGAATGGATCGGCTACCGCCTTGTCATCTGCAGCTTGGTTACGAATCGCAGATGAGTCTTTGTCTGCCTCATTTGGGTCTTCTTCCGCAAGCTGGATCGAGATAGGTTTGGTGATCTGTCGATCTGCAGTTGGGTCTTCATCACCGCATTGGGTCATCGGTGATCTGCAGTGAGTCCACCATTCCAGGTGTCATGTACAATGACTTCTTCAAGGGTTCTTTGACTTGAGCTTGTTCTCAATTTGCTCAAGTTGTTTCTGTACTCAACAGAGATTCATCAAAAACAACATGGGGTGTTTCCTCCACAACTAAGGTTCTTTTGTTGAAAACTCTATATGCCTTGCTTCTTTGGGAATATCCCATAAATAGACCATCATCGCTTTAGCATCAAAGGCATTTAGTTGTGTTTTACCGTTGTTGTGGATGAAACACTTGCAACCAAAAACATGAAAGTAAGCAACAGTAGGAGTTCTATTATTCCAAACCTCATAGGAGTTTTGCCATGTCTCCCTACTATCATACTCTGATGCAGGTGTGGCAGTGTGTTGTGACTTGACCCGAGAACCTTTTAGGTAGGTCTGCTTCGCAATCATGGACCTTGCTTTGCTTCCTTCAGTTGTTCCTTCTTTCAAGAACACCATTCTCGTGGGCGACACAGAGAGCTCATCTTTGGATCCCATTCGATCGCTGAAATCGCTTATCGCCTTGTTGAGAAACTCTCCTCCTCTATCGATCCGATCTTGATTATGGAGAGGGATTTCTCATTCGATCCTTCTCGTGACTCGGGTAACTTGGTCAAGGTTTCACTTTTCTTGTATAGAAAAATGATCCAAGTGTACCTTGAATAATCATCTACAATCACAAGAGCATGCTTTCGCCGCTCAAAGTCCTTGGCTTGATAGGACCAAATAGATCCATGTGGAGTAGATCTAAGATCCTTGTTGTGAGCGTTGTAGGTGCCTTTGGTTTGAATGATGCCTTGTCGCTTTCCCTTCGACATGCATCACAGTGCTTCCTTCTTGAATGCTTCATTTGGAAGTCCTCGACCGACTTCCGAGAGCTAATCTTGTTGATGGCTTTGAAGTTCGGGTGACATAGTCTTTTGTGCCGAAGCTATCCATTCTCATTTCTGATCTTGGATAGAAAACAGGAGTTAGGTGTTCTGTGTTCCAATCAATCATGTATACATCTCTTCTTCGGAAACCTTGTAGCTTTATTTCTCCAGATAAGATGTCTATCACCATACACTTCAAGATGGTGAAGACTACTAGATTCTTCTCGTCGCAGAACTGGCTTATGCTCAGGAGGTTGTATTTGAGACCTTTGACATAATGGACTTTGGATATAACAATGTTTCCTCGGTGCGGCTCTCAAGCCTTTTATGTCTCCTCTAGAGCTATCTCCAAAGGTTACATCGGGACCTCTTTCCTTGATATATTTGGTCGGCATCTTCTTGTTCCCGGCCATGTGCCTTGAGCATCCAGTCTACAAACCACTCTTCACCTCCAAAATTTGAGCTTGAGGAGATGTGGTTGTAGTCCTTCCACCTCTTCTGCAATTAAACAAGCAGAGATTTAGGTACCCAAATTTGTGTGGGTCCTTTGGGGTTAGTTGGTTTCCTAGAGAATTGATTTCTCCTTGGATTATAGGAATTGTTATTATTATTATAACCCTTATAAGGTGCACGTGGTCGAGGTCCGAATCTCTGGTTGGATTGTATCTGGATATTCCTCAAAATAGTGTGGGCCATTTCTAAATCTAGGTGAGACCATTTATTAAACCTTTGTGGTCTCCACACTTGTTCGTTTTGTAATTTGGACAACCTTGAGGTTTCCATCGCCCCTCCCATTATGAAATCTATTTTTGGGGAGTTGTTGGTAATAGTGGGCATGTTATGCAGTTCTTTGCTTTTGCACAGGCCACTGCTAGTCGCTGTCTAGGTGGTCATGCAGTGTAACTCGATTGCGGCTGACGTTTGACATTGTTACTGTTTTTGAAAGTCCGTTTATACACAGGCTCGTGATCGAGACCATTGTTTCTCCCTTGATAAACTTGGTTTCAGAACTAGAGGGAGTGTGAGAATCATATCCAAGGCCCGATTTGGTATATAATGACCTTTTATAAGTACACAATTCGCCCCGAGTTGAAGACGCCTTCGGGAGGTTATTTCTGCGCTTTGAGTTTTATTTAATCGTGCCAGCTTAGTAAACTCAGCTTTGGCATGAGCAAGTGCAGCTGACTTTTCTTTAAGTAAAATATTTAGCCGGTCTATCTCAGCTGTATTGGCACTTGCCTGGTTTTCAAAATCAGCTGTAGTTGTCTCAACCTTATTTAAATCTAGGCTGAGTTTTTCAAAATCATTTTTCAGCTGCCTATTCTCATCTTGCAGCTTAGTCTTCTCTGCTGATACAGCTTGGTGTGCAGATTTAAGTGTTTCAAAATCTTTGAATAATTGATTTACCGATTCATGTAAATCCATATCTTGTGACATGGCTGAGCTATTATTTGAACCGGTAGGTTTAGAGGTTACCTCTTCATCAGCCAAGTTTGCCATCAGGCAATCATACTCCTCGTCGTCATCAGAAAAGAAACCGCCGCTTGATTCGACATGCTCCTGGTCTTCTCCGATGAGAGCTTTTCTTCTGTCTTCCTTTCTGGCCACCTCCTTCTTGGTTTCATCCTTCTTGAGCTCGGGACAATCCATTTGGATGTGTCTATTTTATGACAATTGTAGCATTCAACTTTCCGACTTCGACCTTACGGTTCCTTCTTGGGTTCTCCTTGTAGTTTTTCTTATACTTGGAGTAGTTCTTTCAAGTTCTTGAACCTTTGCATAATGAAAGCCATTTCCTCCTCAAAATCTAGCGGATTTGGAGGTTTCACATCGACGAGGCTCTTAGCAGGGACTCGGCCGCAAATGCGATTCCCTTCTCTGCAGGCTCGATCGAGGATGAACTCGGAAGTTCGAACTCATAAGCCTTTAGATCGGAAGACGACTCCCGAATCTTTATCTTATTCAGTCTTTGGACTCTCTCATAGCTACAACCTTCATGCTCCATTCTGGATTTAGAGATCTGAGGACCTTAAGTGCCATTTCCCTGTTGCCATAGGTTTTGCCCAGGGAGTTGATTTCATTGATAATTTCAGTGAACCTTGTGTCCACTTGGTCTATTGATTCTCCATTCTTCATTTTAAAGTTGTCAAACTTTTGGATAGCTATTGACAACTTGTTCTCCTTGATCAGCTCCGTTCCTTCACACATTAGAGCTAATGTGTCCCAAATCTCTTTGGCATTCTTGCAATTTTGATCTTGACCATTGTGGATTTGTCAAGAGTTTGGTATAGCACATCTCTGGCCTGTTGTCAAGATTGGCGACTTTCTCTCTTCGGTCGGCTCAGTTCTCTTCTTAGGAATCTTTTCGGGCCTCCCACCGCGATTTCCTCGGGTGTGTTGTCCTTCTCGAAAATGAATGGACCGTCTTCAATGATGCACCACATGTCGTCATGGATTGAAGATAAATGTGCTGCATTCTTATCTTCCGAGAGATCATACTCACAACCGAAAAGACAGTAGTCTAGAGTGCATGTGTTCAATTATAATGTGAGAGATAAGATATATATCTTAATGTAGATGCAGTTCGTGAAAAAATGAACCAACCTCTCGATACCACTTGTAGGTCACAAGTCGTCCGAAACAAGTCTAGAGGGGGTGAATAGACTTGTAGAAACTCTTGAACTCTTTTCACGAAGAGTGAGTTTCTTGGTGATGATCAAACAAATGACTAGGAGTCGTTTGTTCTTGGATATGTGCGAAGTCGGTGATGACGAATATAAATTAACTTAATGAAACACTTAACAATGGATGCGGCGGTTAGAGTATGATGCGGTAAAGCAATAAATAACACAGCGATTATAGTGGTCTCGAGGTGGGGTAATCCTCTACTAATCCACTTTTCTCCAAACTGTTGGAGATGAATTCACTATAATTTTCAACCGGTGATAAAGATTACGGTGATTCACAACACACTACAAGACTTCCAACCGGTGGAATTCCATGCCGTTGTATACACACTTGCCTTGCACCTCTTGATCCTCGATCCTCGGATGCCTTCTGATCTGCTACTTCAACCAGATGAAGTACCCGTACTCAAGATTTATAGACAAGAGTGTTTGTCTTCTCCAACTTAAGAGCTTCCTTGAATATGAACTTTTTGGATCTGCTCTTTTCACGATGCTATTTGATTGCTTGAGATTGCTTTGTTTGCTTTGATCGCTAGAGTATATGTTCGCACCGGTGTTTGCTCGTTTCAAATCTCTGGGTATTTATAGATCACGATCTCTGAGCTTCTTCCTTGTAGCCGTTGCAAATCAACAAATCCGTCCGTTGGAGGGAGACTTCATTGTTTAATCTTTTCAACGTTGCAAGGTGGATTCCCATTATTTTATTTTATCTTCCGACCGTTGTGATGGCTTCGCATGTGAGCGCCGAATCTTTTGAATATAAAAGGATTAAAGTCTTCACGGTGGGTCGGGATGATTTAAATAAATCATATCTCTTGCGGGAATCACTCCAATTTGTCTCTTCACGTTGCATGTGAGCTTTCCGTAATATTTGACTTTTCAAAGCATGCCGACGTGGACTTGGAGTACTAAATTTGTAGTTGAGTAAGGCGTGGTGCGGCTTACATCTTTGCGAGTAGGTCCTCTTGGGTATATCGTTTGAGACTTGTCCGATCGGATGACTTCCACGAGGTTCCTCAGCATCTGGTCAAACTTCTCTGACAAATTTTTAGTTGACCAGGGCTACTCTGATTGGAGTCGGCTGTACTTCTCTGATGGACTAGACTGTACTTTAGTACTTAGCCGATTTTCAGCCTAACTAACTTTGGCCTATAGAAGACACTCATTTGGTTCTTCTTTACATTTTGCCAATTTTACACTTAACACATTTTGGCCTATGGAAGATACTCATTTGGTTCTTCCTTATATTTTGCCAATTAATAAACATTTGATTTTAAATTAATGACATCATCAAAATCTAACAAGTATTCCTAACAAACAATAGCCGTCGGATGAACATCAAACCCAAACAAAATTTTTAACTTCTGTAACACCCACGCATAACTCGATTCGGTCTCATCTTTCATAATTGCATAGGCAATTAGGAAGTTCTTGTTACATGGAGTCATCCCGACTATCTCGAGAAATGGCATCTTGTACTTATTCGTTTTGTAGGTGGAATCCATGCCAATGAACCATCTGTAGGTCCGAATTAAGTTGATTGATGTTGGATGTGCCATGAACACGTGGGTAACATCATTTGTATCCGGGTCGGCCTGCGTCCAATGTACGTAGTTATTCGTCATGACGAATGGTGAAGCGTGACGACATCTCTTTCTTCAAAATCATGCTTCCTCAAGTGGTCTCTATAATTATAGATATGTCGTCTAGTCGGTTTGTCCTCGGAAATTTATTACGAATGGCCGCCAAGATGGCACGGCTTGGCAGCGGCACTCATCTCACGAACAACTTGTTTGGCCGATTTACTCAGTCCACTCATTTGACGATGCCCCTCCGGATAAACAATAAATGAGTGATTGTGCATACCCTTACTCCCAGAGATCGGTCTGATTATCCAACCACTCAAGTCATGCAATTGTTCGGCCTTTATCTGAAATGTACACTTGCATGCTTTCGTCTTTGTGTCCTTTCGAACAGCGACATCCAAATCTCTTAATACCCCTATGTACCGTTCACCACGGTTACATCTCAATAGCTTTGTCCTTCCTTTATTCATGTACGATGAAATGATCAACTCGAAACCAATTTGAAGAGCAATTTTTTTCGCCCAAGCAATCGCATCACAATCACTAGCGAATATTTCGTCACTAACGAAATAACCACTATAATCAACGTCGTCGCCTTCAAATTCTTCCAATATAACCTGAAATTTTTAATTGACAGAATGTTAATAATAATACCAATAATATTATTATTAATATTTAAAATCGAGCAAAAAAAAGGGTCCAGCGTCGAAAAATGCGCTGGACCATGGCCGGCGTCAGCTTGGGCCTTTGGCCACGCAGTCTGGCGTCTGAATCGGACGCCTAGCCATGGCACATGCGTCTGAATCGGACGTCCCGACCATGGTTCAGGCGTCTGGTTTAGATGCCTAGACCTAGGACGGAGCGTCCGAACCAGACGCCTGTACCATGGTCCAGGCGGAATCTGGGGACGCCTGTACCATGGAACATGCGGAATAATCAGACGTCTGCGTCATTTTCTCCGAAAAATTACCTCCAGATGCGAATTCTCGTCCATTTTCATAGTTGTCGATAATATTGACGATATATATTTGATTGTGTGTTATATTCGAAAAACTTGAGCTTGAAAGATTTTGGTGTGGTGTGGTGTTTAGAAATAATGAAAGATTTGAAATGGATAAAAAAGTAATCTTCTCAAAAAGCAACAAACAAAATACGACGCAATCTTGATAACAAGTATTCAACCATCTGCACCAACATCACGTCCAAACCACGTACATATTCAACCAAAATTACAGCCGGTGCAACGCACGGGTTCGTAAAGCCTCGTTTATTAATAAACCCCTATTCAATAATTCAATTTACTCTAGTATTAATTTATCAGTAAATAATAAATAGAGACATACTAGAAAGTTATTTGTATAATTTTATTTTTTCAATGTTTTTTTTAATGCTTGTGAAAAATTCAATCAACTTATATAATTGAGATGGTGGAGTTTTAGGTAAGAATAATGCTATACACATACAAATGCACACACAAATACACACCTTATTTTGTAGGAGTTGTACCCTACGTAGTAGGGATTGTACCCTATTAATACCTATAAAGCAGAGTACAACTCTTACTATGCAGGATACAACCTCTACAAAATAAGAGTGCGTATTTGTGTGTGGGTGTAGCAGCTTTGGTTAGGTAAACGGTCACTGAGACAATTGAACTGAGTCAACTGACATATTTTCCACCGAATAAGACGTCAATCATCCAATGAATTAAAATGAAATATTTAATTAATTTAATGTACTTTATTAATGATGGCTGCTTGAATATTAGGAGTAATACTAGGGAGAAAACTTGTTTTGTCCTTTTGTATATAGTAATATTTTTCTTTGTTCCAAGTTTAGTAACAATTCTTTTAATACTCAAATTGTCGAAATTGACCTTTACTCGAATAAAATTCGAGTCATATATTGTAATTTCGAGTAACATAATTTCGAGTCAACTTAAAAAAAAACAATATCGAGGAAGGTTGAAAATATGGGTTACTGGAGTCCGAAATTTCGGGTTACACTAGTCCAATTCGTGTCACCCGAATACAATTTGGGACATGTAAATAAAAAAAAAGTCTCCCGAATTCATTCGGGAGATGTAAAAAAAAAAGCAGGTTACGAGTCGATTCGTGTCACCCGAATTAAAAAAAAAAGAAACAAAACGACATGTCTCCCGAGTCATTCGGGAGATGTAAAATAAAAAAAAAAAAAAGTGGTCTCCCGAATGAACGGGAGATGAAAAGGAAAAAAAAAATTATGTCTCCCGAATGAATCGGTGTGACACGAATGCATCAAAAAACAAAAAAAAAAAAAACAAAGAAAGAAAGTTCAATTCGTGTCACACGAATGGTATTCGGGTGACACGAATTGGACTCGTGTACCTTTTTTTTTTTTTACATCTCGAATGAATTCGGGAGAATTTTTTTATTTACATGTCCCGAATTGTATTCGGGTGACACGAATTGGACTCGTGTAACCCGAAATTTGACTCCGAACCCATATTTTCAACCTTCCTCGATATTGTTTTTTAAGTTGACTTCAAATTATGTTCTCGAAATTCTGATATATATGACTCGAATTTTATTCGAGTAAAGATCAATTTCGACAATTTGAGTATCAAAAGAGTTATTCTTAAATTTGGAATGACAAAAATATTACTATATACTGAAAAGAAATGTTTATTTACATGTCATACTAATACTCCAATCTTTTTAATATTTTGAGGATATTGCTTTTGTACAAATGTTCACGCAAAAAGATTTGATCATTAAAAAATACTGCAAAAAGAGCCCGGATTTCAACCATTTGTGCGGGATTTCGTGCGTTTCTTCCTGGTAAAATAACTTGAGGGTGTATTTTTCGTAATAATTTTTATAAATAATAATAATAAATACATAATAAAAAGTACATGTAAATTTTTTTTGATAGTGATTGCATGATCGAGGCAAATTAACATAACTACTGAGAGTAATAATGAACGTACAAAATTCAATAACATGTAATTACTTTAATTTTTTTCAAAAATAAAACACAACTTCTAAAATATCAATATTAATAAAATAGAGGGAGTAATATTATCTTTCTCTGTATACTAGTTTACAATCATATGGGGAGTGTCATTTAATTAGATCAGTTCAATCAAACTGATTATCTATTGACCAATTAAATGACTTAATGCTCTGTTTGGTAATTTGAAATTCATTTAAAATTCAAGAATTGACCAAATTTAGTGTTTGACAATTCTAATAAAATTTAGAATTGAATTTGTAGAATTCCATATAATTTTTAAACAGGTCCAAATATTAGAATTTGAAATACAATCTCAAAATTTGTCATTTCAAATGAAAAATAAAACTTTATGAAAGATATATGCCCAAATAAAAAAATAAAAGGTCACCCGCCACTTTTCTTTTTTTTGCTTTTTCGTTTAGTTTTTATTTTTCTTTTTGTTTCTTTTATATAATCATTTGTATTGTGTTTTATTTATGCTGATTTTTTAATTTTTTTACTGTTTTTATTTCTTGTTTTTTTTATTTAATAGTCATGCACTTTATTTGAATTATTTATTTAACTATTAATATTAGTATTATATATTCATATGTTTTCGTTCATTTTTCTTACGTTTTTGTCTGTTTTTCTTATATTTTTTTGCGTTTTCATACGTTTTTGTCTGTTTTTCTTACGTTTTTGCCCGTTTTTCTAACGTTTTTTCAATTTACATACGTTTTTGTACGTTTTTATACGTTTTCGTCCGTTTTTATACGTTTTCGCCTGTTTTCTTACGTTTTCATCCGTTTTCTTACGTTTTCGTCCGTTTTTCTTACATTTTTTCCGTTTTCATACGTTTTTGTCCGTTTTTTATAGTGTTTGCCCGTTTTCTTACGTTTTCATCTGTTTTTATACGTTTACGTTCGCTTTTCTTAAGTTTCTGTCCCTTTTTATCGGTTTTTTCAGTTTTTGTTCATGTTCTTTAGTTAAACTTTCATCATATAGAATAAACTTAGGTGCCGTTTGGAAACATGAATTTCATTTCAAATCCAGAATTTCAAATCCAGGATTTGAAATCCAAATCCACTATTTGGGAACACAAGAATTTCAAATTCTGAATTTCAATTTCTAGCATCCTGTTTGGAAATTCATGAATTTCTTGCACAAATGGTCTTTGTGTTTCGTCAGGTTTTACAAATTTAGTCTTGATTTTTCTTTAAATGATTTATTTAACTATTATTAGTATTATTTTTTACACGTTTTCGACCGTTTTTCTTACGTTTTTGTCCGTTTTTCTTATATTTGTTTCCGTTTTCATACGCTTTTGTCTGTTTTTTCTTACGTTTTTGCCCATTTTTCTTACGTTTTTCCGTTTACATACGTTTTTGTCCATTTTTCTTACGTTTTTTCCATTTTCATACGTTTTGTCTCTTTTTTTTACGTTTTTACCCGTTTTTCTAACGTTTTTTCAGTTTACATACGTTTTTGTCCGTTTTTATACGTTTTCGCCCGTTTTTCTTACGTTTTTTCCGTTTTCATACGTTTTTGTCCGTTTTATAGTGTTTGCCCGTTTTCTTACGTTTTCATCTGTTTTTATACGTTTACGTCCGCTTTTCTTAAGTTTCTGTCCCTTTTTAACTGTTTTATTCGTTTTTCTTACGTTTTTGTCCGTTTCTCTTACGTTTTTTCTGTTTTCATCCATGTTCGCCTATTTTTCTTACGTTTTCGCCCATTTTCTTACGTTTTCATCCATTTTTATACGTTTTTCGTCCGTTTTTTTTTTTACATTTTTATACATACCAAAATGGGTAAAAACGGACAACAATGTATGAAAACAGAAAAAACATAAGAAAAACTGACAAAAACGTAAGAAGAACAGGCGAAAACGGATGAAAATGGAAAAAACGTAAGATAAGCAGACAAAAACGTAAGAAAAATGAATAAAAACAGATAAAAACGGACAAAAAACGTAAGAAAAACGAGCGGAAACCATAAAAACATATGAAAGAGTAAGAAAACGGGTGAAAACATAAGAAAATGGACAAAAACGGATAAAAACGGACAAAAACGTAAGAAACACAGGCGAAAATATATAAAAACATATGAAAGCGTAAGAAAACGGGCGAAAATGTATAAAAACGAAAAAAAACGTAAGAAAAACGGACAAAAACGTAAGAAAAATGAAAAAAACTAAAAAAAAAAGATAAAAAGGGACAAAAACTTAAGAAAAGCGGACGTAAACGTATAAAAGCAGATGGCGTAAGAAAGCGGGCAAACACTATAAAGCGGACAAAAGCGTATGAAAACGGAAAAGCGTAAGAAAAGCGGTAACGATAAAAGCGGACAAAAAGCGTATGTAAATCAAAAGCGTTAGAAAAACGGGCAAAAACGTAAGAAAAAGAGACAAAACGTATGAAAATGGAAAAAACGTAAGAAAAATGGACAAAAACGTATGTAAACGGAAAAAACGTAAGAAAAACGGGCAAAAACGTAAGAAAAAACAAACAAAAGCGTATGAAAACGGAAACAAATATAAGAAAAACGGACAAAAACGTAAGAAAAACGGTCGAAAACGTGTAAAAAATAATACTAATAATAATAGTTAAATAAATAATTTAAAGAAAAATCAAGACTAAATTTGTAAAACCTGACGAAACACAAAGACCATTTGTGCAAGAAATTCATGAATTTCCAAACAGGATGCTAGAAATTGAAATTCAGAATTTGAAATTTATGTGTTCCCAAACAGTGGATTTGGATTTCAAATCTTGGATTTCAAATGCTGGTAGGGCTGAGAATTTCCCGTCGGGAAATCCGAGTCGATCCGTCCGAGGCGACGGAAGCGGGACCCAGTCCCGAATTTTTGGACCGGCCGGGCAAGGACCTTAAACTTTGGTAATTTCGGGACTCGAGAGTCCCGAAATCCCGATCGGGACTCCCGAAATCCCGATCGGGACTCCCGAAGTCCCGATTGCAAATTTTAATTTCGGGACATTTCGGGACATTTCGGGACATTTCGGGACATTCGGGACATTTCGAAAAATTATCCTCGGGATCGGGACCGGGACCGGGACTTAAATTTATCCCAATTCGGAAATCGGGACTCCCGAAGTCCCGATCGGGACCGGGACCGGGACCACTAAATTGGTCCATTTCGGGACCGGGACATTCAGGACTCGGGACCGGGACCTCGGGATGTCCCGATTCTCAGCCCTAAATGCTGGATTTGAAATTCTGGATTTGAAATAAAATTCATGTTTCCAAACGACACCTAAGTTTATTCTATATGATGAAAGTTTAACTAAGGAAACAAGTGTATGCCATAAATATCTCATGGATTCATTAAGAATTATTGTAATTGAAACAAAAAAGTATTTTTACTATTGTAATGAAGTAAAACCCATGATTAATTATTGGATCGGCTATCAATCTCCAAGTTTTCCCGACCTGACGATAAGAAAATACATCTTAATTATACTACATATTTGTTCATATTTGTCAATTTAAATTTGTATATTCTTTTTATTAGGATTGAACTGTATAGATTAAAATCGATAAATATGAAGAAAAAAATAATTTTAATACCGACCTAACGTCGAACTAAATTTTCTTGACCTCGCAGAGCCTAGTTTTCTGTCATCAGCTAACTTTCAATTTTGTCGGCCAAGAACATCCTAAATTTTCAAGGGAAAAAAGTATCAACACCCTAAACCTTGACGCTTTTGTGTAATTTGTTCCTTAACCATAGAAAATGTGCACTTATTATATCCCTTTACCGTTAACGGGGTGTGCAAGTTTCCTACTTAAATTATTTGTATTTATAAATCACAATACCTCATTAAAATATCACGTTATTGCTATTTTTGTATTATCACACAATAATATTTTAGATATCTATCCAATATGTCATTGTCGATCAATTTCACACATGGATGTCAGTTTAGATCCTTCAATATGAAAGACATTATTTTCGATCTATTTCGATTTAAGATGTCATTTTAGACTGTTTTCGCCACCAAAATACTATTTTCGAACATACTATACGATTATTTCGTCATTGAGCGTTATTTTTGATCTGTTTTCCTTGGGGACATTATTTTCAATTTGCTTTGCCAAGGGACTTCAATTTCGATCCGCTTGTCCCTGCGACGATACTTTAGACGTGGTAAGCCCAACGATGATATTTTCGACCGGTTTCGTCATGGGACATTATTTTCGTCTCTTTCGTCCCGGAATATTACTTTTGACCTGTTTTGCCCCGTAATGATAGTTTTTACCCGTTTCCTATGATATTTTCAACCCGTTTTGGTCTGGGACAGTATTTTTTACTCGTTCCATCATTGGACTTTATTTTCGATCCGTATCAGCATAGGACGTCAATTTTCTGCCGATTTCAGTCAGAGACATTATTTTTGAGAGTAATATATTTCAACCAGTCTTTGTTTGACTGGTTATATAGTAATCTTGGAGGTAATTTCAGTTCATGGTCAACTTTATTTGGCATGGCAGTTTGGTGGGGTTGGAAGTGGAGGCGTGGAAATGTTTTCAACACCAATGGACGATGCCGAGACCGAGTGAAATATCTGAGAAATGGTGCTAAAGAGGTGTTGGCGGCGAATGTGATTCACCGGGATGGAAGCGGAGTACGTGCCAGAATAGAGCGGATGATCGCATGGACTCTACCGAGACCAGGGTGGATTAAACTCAATACCGATGGCGCATCCCGTGGGAATCCGGGCAATGCCACAGCTGGTGGTGTATTGCGCGATGAGGCAGGGGACTGGATTGGTGGTTTTTCCTTGAATATTGGCATTTGTACCGTCCCATTAGCAGAACTTTGGGGAGTGTACTATGGTCTTTATATTGCTTGGGAAAAAAGGGTGACGAGGTTGGAGGTAGAAGTGGACTCAGAGTTGGTGGTGGGGTTTCTCAATTCAGGGATAAGCAATGCTCATCCGCTGTCTTTCCTGGTACGCTTGTGCCATGGCTTTATCTCAAGGGACTCGAACGTCCGTATTTCTCATGTTTTCAGGGAGGCAAATCGTCTAGCGGATGGATTGGCTAACCATGCTTTCTCTCTTCCTTTAGGCTTTCACTCTTTTAATGTAGTGCCAGATGTTGTGGCTTGGATTGTACGAGACGATGCGCGTGGAACTGCGTTTCCACGGCAAATTTGTGTTTAAGGTTTTATAAATAAATGATGGGAGACATTGTCTCCCATCCCCTTACCAAAAAAAAAAAAAAAAAAAAAAAAACTCTCAGCCCGCCAACAATTAGAGCGCAGATTTTTACAGATCATGGGGCAAATTGCACAAACCGTGAAAGGTTAGGTGTTAAAACTTGTTTGTCAATTTTCAAATCCCCTAACCTCGCTTTAAACTATCTATAATACTATAAGATTCAGTCCTAAAATTAAATGTGTAATTATGATGATAGAGGTTTTAGAGTTAGAAAATTGTGGAGTAATCATGATTTAATGTGGAATAGTGTTAGAGTTAAATTTCTAATTGCGAGCATGTAAAGAATTGTACTTGAGTAATTGCAAGTATGCAAAAGGTTTATGCGGTTATATACAGGAGAATATACAATCAATATGAAGTTACAATCTTTGTGGAATACATTTACAACCAAAAAGAATATAAACCATCCTCCATTTATAACCAAAAAGAATACAAACCGATTAGTCTTTCCATATACATATAATGAGTAGTATAAATACGTACTTTGACACACTAAACCCGGCCATCAAATACAATCGATCTATTACTTCAAAAAAAAAAAAAAAAACTAGCGCCAGCAAGAAGACGGTAGTGGTGACTTGCCGCCGTTAAACTACCCCTTTTATAAAAAGATTTATGGCAGATCGAAAAAAATAGAGATCAAAGTAGAAGTGAAACCGCTAACTTCAACATATCTCCTTTCGACAAATCAAACAAAAAGCATGAAAGAAAAAGTGCAAGATCTCAGTTCCCATCATAGATCTTTTTTAATATCCGAAAGTAATAAAGAAAGAATTATAACAAATATGTTATAATCTATCTTTGTTTCGTGGTAAGAAAAAAAAACATAATAACAACCTACCTTACATCTTATACAAGATCTTTTGAAGCCTCCGTTTTGAAGAACGTAACAAGATCAAGAATAAGAGAGTCGTGTGTTTGAAGAACAAGAATCAGAGGGTTGTGATTTCCGTGGATTTTTATTTGTGGTTTGGATTAAAGACGAAAGAAGGAAAGGGATTTGTGTTCATGGTGTTGTTTGTGTCACTGCATTTCAGAGAAGGAATAAGGGAGGCTAATGAAATGAAAAATAGGGTTATATGTGACAAGTTTTAGGGTAGAGTAGATTTTATTACTCCTTTTCATTTATGTTTTGGGCTTATCAGTTTTGGGCTAAAGATAATTACATTCCAATAGAATTGCCATTTAAGTTTTGGACATGCGAAATTGTGAACAAGAAGTTTAATATGCTAAAGGAAATAGCAGTATGTGTTGTCAGATCATTCGTATAGTCTCATTAATCCATTATCATTTTTGTAAATCAAGTTGATGGTCCCGTCGTTCAAATGTGTTTCTTGAAGTTGGAATATCAATATATTATGTATAATTTATGAAGCGTGAGTGAGTAAAACTTACAAGTTATATATAATAATACAGGCGTAGGCTGTGTGTATCACAAGGCGACTGAGGCGGAAGTGTATCGTAAGGCTATGTAATAGACCAAAAGAAAGCAAAGGCATTTTTTTATCATACAAATAAGTAATAGATCAAAATAAACAAAGCCATCACAACTTAGTAACAAACAACATCAAACATTTTTAATTTTTTATACAACAAAGTTAAAACATTTCATACAACATACTAAATAATGCTTAAATATACACTCGCCAATATACATAAAGAATACACGATTAACAATTAGATGCTCAGCTCGTGCGTAGCACGGGTTCTGCCTGTCTCGTTACTATTAAAGTGTAGATTTTAGTTTTATTTTATATGAAGTCATTTAAGGTTGTAATTTCATATGATTTCTGCTAATTTAGATTTTATTAATCTAAAAGAAAGTGTACCTGAAATATATTGAAGATGATAAATTAGTATAATGAACTGTTACAAATCCCATGTGATACACGAGAATTATAAATGAATATATTTAAATTTTTCTTAACATAAAAATTCAATTTATATGCGGCCAATTCATTGTTTGTGTGTTGTACATCTTTATATTTTAGGAAATCAAAATATTTCAACCTCCATAAATAATGAAGATTATCTCAATAGTTTAAAAATGTTAATTTATTAAAATTTGCCCACGAAAACAAATACTTGAAAATATCAAAGTGACATACATCACAATAGATCATGTGTGTAGTTAAAAGTGATCAGCTCGGTGTGTCCACAACATATGATCGATAGCCGATTCTCGATCAGTTAAGGGTGATTGTTAGCTGTGTCATGTCTCCAAAAAACCCTTTCGAAAAAATCATATTTTTCTGAAAAACTTGTAAATAAACTTGTAAATATTACTAATACTTATATATTTATAAGTTTTCCTTATAATATATTTCAAATTTATGTGCAAATAATATTTGACTGACCAATAAATGATTAAGTCGGATTAAATTGGCCTAACTCAAATTTTTACCAAGTACACCAATTAATATATTTCGAATTTGAGATGTAAATTTCATTAATCTTGTACATCGAGATTATTATTTAGTAATTTCAAATTCTAATAAAATATGCAGAGCTAAGTTTAAAAAAAAAAAAGTTCTGAAATTCGTTAATAATTTAAAAGCATCCAAATTGGGACGAATATTACCTCAAATAGTTTATGCAATACTATAAATAATCAATAATTGAAGTTAGGATAACTTGTGACACTAAATGGCGAAGTGATTGATGCTATAGTCACACCGACTCTCGGGAGTCACGGGGAAACATAAATCTCTCAATGAATAAAAAATCAATAATAATAACAATAATTAAAACCAACGATGCGTGTGTGTATATATGTCTCATAAATCATAATGATCCATTATTAAGATTATAATTTTTAAAACCCAAAAACTTATGTTAGTGCATTTAAAAAGAGACGTTGAAAATTAATCCATGAGAGAGAAAGAAAGAAAACAAATATATACTCACTCCGTCTAAGAAAAATATAATTTTTGTTCCGGGAATTATTATTCCCGTGATGTGTCTTACCTAATACTGATTGTAGATACATAGATGGAAGGTTCCAGATCCTTCTATAGGTAGTAGGATCCTATTAGATGTCTTACCTTATCTAGGAATCCTATGTATGGAAGAATTTCTCGTTGTAATCTTTTATATAAAGCCTCTATCAATGTTATGAATGGATTGATTTCTTTGTCTTTTCTTTCTCCTCAAACACGTTATCGCACGTATTTCGAGCGAAAAAAAAAAAATCGGCCAAACCGTGCGCCGCCGTCTGCCGCCCGGCCAGCGGACCGCCGCCTCGCCGCCGGACCGCCGCCGCCCGAATCTGCCAGGCCGTCGGGCCGCCGCCTCCCCGCCGGGCCGCCGCCGCCAGAATCTGAGGCCGCCAAGACCGCCCGATTGCGTGCCAAGACCGCCGCCTCGCCCGCCGGACCGCCGTCGCCAGCCGCCGCCGACCAACTCCGATCCGGTCGGTTGTGACGACCAGGTTCAAACCGATCGCTCGGCAGTCCCATTTTCATCCAAGCCAATCGTTGCCTAAAGTGCGACCCGATCGATCGAAGCATCGCGGATCGTCGAAGCGGTTTTATGCACGTGATATTTAATGCTTGAAAACCTAGTGCAATCGAGACAAAACCTATCAAAATCGAAAAAAAAAAAAGCGAGAGGCGAGAATTTCCATGCGTGAATTTTCCTGCAGCGATCGTACGAAAATCACGTTTCCCGTTTCGTTAACCGTCGGATCGGTGTGAAATTTTGGCAGCAACTTCCCAACACAAATATCTGTATATTCAACGGTGCAGATCGGATTCTGTATAATATTGGTTACTGAATCTACTGCCGAACAGAAGCAGATTTTTACGAAGAAATTTGGAGATCCGACCTCATCCAATACCGAGCTGCTGCATCGCCGCGCTCGAGTCTTTTTTCGGACGAATTATTGAGCCCAGTAGCCCTATCCGGGCGTTTCTCAACTCTCCATTTTTTTTTCTACTCAATGATTCATTTGTTCATTAATTTGTACACTTATGAATCTTACATGTTTATGTTTTACGTGTATATAGGAAAATACGTCGCTCATGGTGATGTGCACGCTATGGAGAAAAAGCCATATTTATCCCGTTCAAGGATCAAAGTAAATATAGAACGGAGTACCCACGGAAATATGTGGCTCATATGGAGAGAATCTCCCGTTCAAGGATCAAAGCATATATGAAACCAAGTACCCGTAAGACTTTATTAAAGTTCTCGTTTTTCCAATTCCTCTTTTTTGGGAAATTTTTTTGGGGAATTGGGTATTTGAGTTCTTTATCTCCCACGCTACTTTGCGGTGGATGAGACAATGAGAGGTGGTATCACTCTCGGATGTCGAAGTAAACTGTGTGACGGTCCTGGGGGAGTCACGGATAATTGTTGAAAGTCGATAGTTGTGGTTGTTGCATACACCACGTTTTGGGTGCGATTTGATGTCGCCGTTTTGTCGATTTTAAAACCAACAATTGAAAAAAAAATGAACATTGTCGGTAACGGTAAAGTTATGACTCGTTCATGATTAGTCACGGATTTGTGACATACAAATGGGACAAACATCGATTGCGACGGATATGTCGTGGTTAAAATCGATTTGTGACGGAATTGTCACGTTGAATTGAGCGACCACCACGTTGGTCTTGACCCAATCCCATACTTGGAAAACTCCATCTTTCATCTTATTAAAATAAAATATTGCATGTGGGTGTAGACATGTATCGTCTCCTTGCAACATGATATATGAAAGAATGTACGAGTAATTCTCATGAGTTTCAACATGTAAAGCAATGGCATATTGCGGTAAATACATGAATTCGTTGACCTCGATTATAGTTCGTATGACTATAGGTCCGAATACTTTTCCGAGTATTTGTAAAGGCAAGTGCCTTATACATTTGACTATGTTTAGTCGACCTTATTGGATGGTCAAGACAAGTTGGTTATGGTATATTCATTATGTCTCATGGTTCAAAATGCTTAATTATGATGCACCGCGTTGTATCTATATAACATGGCTATTATGACGTATGCTTGTAAATTGAGAATTAAAATACTTGGTTGATTGATGCACTTTGGTGGATTTTTTCTGCACTTTTGATCATGACTAGGCGCATCCTCCTTGGTATTTGTTTATGCTTTGAAAGTTCAAACGGAATCAGTGGTTTTTAAACAGCCATTGTCTGACATTCCTACTTTCTCTGCAAGTCTACCAAGTTGGAGTTACCGAAAGGATCATTAGTCGAGATAAGAAATCGAACACCCTGCTGCGTTTAAACGCACATATGGCTGTCATTGCCATGTTTTTGCATCAACACTTATGCCATTGGATATGGTCTCAACCTTGGTTTCTCACTAAACTTGGGAAAAACTAAACAACCAATTAAAACATGCACTGTGATCTGAGTTTAATGATTCGTGTGGTGCACAATATATGGATAGAAATATACGGAAGTCTAGTTTCCAGAACATCTGACCGTTCGTCCATAGCCTTCCTAACAAGGGAGTTATCGCTGTTTTAATGAACAAAGGTCAAGCTGCGCGGAATTTTCCTTCCAGCGATTGTGCTAACTTTTGTCCCAACCAACTTGGTTCCCATCTTAAATTTGCAAGTGGTCTTATGACACATATTTTTCAACCTCTTTTTGGCCGAATTTGCCATAGATGATGTAGTTTTTGGTATGCGTTATACGCTAAACTATCATCTTTCAAATGTTGAAAAACAGTTTCCTTGGGGAAGCCCAAAATACGCACCCTTATAAAAAGGTCGAGCGTGTGCATGGTAGTGTTACACCATGCTTGTGTCATAATTTTGCCCCTTAGGCATATAACCTTGCCATGTTATGCACTCAATATGATGGATCATTTTGATCATATCAAACATAAAATCTCTATGTTGTTAGAGTATTCGCTATGCTCATGATTATAAAATTTTGCAAGCGAAATTGAGTGCGTATTAAGCTATTTTCAAGGAACATGATATTTTTGGATTTCGGCTTATAAATCCATTGTGACTATGATGAGTAGGTCATCACAATCAATGAGCGGTATGATGCTCAAGTTGTTGAATGCCGAATGGCGTTTTCTAGTCACATATGTTCCGTAACAATTGAACCATGTTATGACTCGATGATACATATGCCAAAGTGTATCACTCATAGCATCTCATTATGATTTGTGAGAATAAAATCTTTTGCATCACTTGTATTGGATATGTGAAAAGGAAGAATATTCATGAGTCAATATGGTCCGGCTTGCATCGGTTTTTGTAACCAGAAGATGTATTGGGACATTGACACATTTAGGCTTTAATAGTCCGGAGTTTGGACAGTTTGATGATCCATATACCACGGTATTGTCATGGACATCATTTTCTTTGAACAAAGAAACTAGTTGGATCAAAGACACCAAAGTACATTGGTGGAGTCGTGAGCAGGGCTCATGACCGATGATGATATTTATGTCATCCGCGTCTTGCTTTCATAAGCATGTGTGACGCCAAAGACCCCCCCGATGATCCTTCTTAGCCATGTTCATTTATTTAAGCCTATTCCTTGGCACGATTAGGAGATGACACCCTCCTATGCTAAAGAGAATAATGTAGCGACTCGCATAAGCATGGTGCTGAGCCCTCCCTTTTCACCAAGTCCTTATACATACATGATCATAAGTATTAGCCTGGGTGGCTTATGATGCTATGATGGTGTTCACAAATGGTCGTACTCAAGTGATAACATTTATATGATTCCTTTGATAATGATTGATAAGTTGATGAAACCTGAGTTATGGTTGTCCAACTTGCGGACCAGTCATTGTAAAGGTCGGTTCACCCACTTTTTAGACCAAGTCTTAAAGTGAAATTTTAACGAGTACTTCCTAACATCCAAGGCTACCTTCTCACAAATTTTGGTGTCATTTGGAGACTTGGAAGGAGGTGAACCACTTAAATGAAGTTTTCACATACCACCAGCCGTCCTATTAACCAGTTCGATGTCATTTCGATCTGTTTTTTAACCACAAGGTTGATGGTTTTGGAATCCTAAACACCCGTTTATACATGCTCACGAAATTTTGAGGTGTTTGGGGCTGGTGAAAGGAGTGAACTCTTCAAGAAAGCATTAGAGGTTCGATAAAACCAACGGCCTATCATCGGTTCAATCGTTTCTTTATGTTCGATCCCGGTGGTGCATGGTGGCGGTTTTGTTGGATTCTCAAGACCAGTAGCTACGGCTATGTAGCATAGGTCAACATGTCATATTCACCCATACCTATCATCATTCAAATGCTTAGTTACGAGTGTAACAATATGCATTTTGTTAACTGGATTGTGTTAACACTGAAAACCTTTATCATCCACATGTTCATGTGCCAAAGTGCGTCACCACAACGCATTATGACGGGTTATAAATGATGAATATGACATGCGCTTTCACTCATAGTCCGCTTAAAATGTACCTCGGCAGACGATCTCGTAAGTCACTTTGATGTGTTGGGTACCGATTCGGATATTTGCGCCGTTTGCGGAAGCGTAAATAAAAAGTGCGGAAAATAAAGGACACGAGGATTTATAGAGGTTCGGCTATAAACGAGCCTACGTCCTCTCTTTATCTTCTTCAATAGGTTAAAGATAGCAACCTCTTTGCCTCTCTTCTATCGGTCGAGGTATAACCGTTTACAATCACGTCTTCTATTGGTCCGTGATAAACCACTCGTACTTGTCTTTGCGTCGGTCCAAGTTAAACCGTTTTCCTTTTCTATCGGACAAGGAAACAACCGCTCTAGCTTTCTATTGGCACTAGATAAGCCTCACTAAGATAGCAATTGCGATTCTAACAATGCCGGATCCTTGATCCTAATAACACCGAATCCAATCGTATCTTTTCTTTTACCACTCGTGTATGATTTTGTGTATAAACACTCAAACACTCAATGTAAGCTCGATATTACAACAACAATACAATGAATATCAATCTCAGATGAATATGTAGTATGCTTGATGTTGTTGTACTCAATCAATACCATAAGCATGGTATTTATAGGCTCCATCATCAAACTAGCCGTTAGTCGCCAGATCGCTCATTACGTGCGTTATATGCTCTCCATTACGTCGTAAGCCTCATTACGTCGTTAACCATGGATGGTTACGTGCGTTAGTATCTTCACAAATCAGTCGGTGAGTTTCATCATTTGAGTTACGTCGTTAGCCTTTCCTTTGTTACGTGCGTTAACATTACATCACCGATGACGTCATATATCCGTTGCATGCTTTTCGACTTTGACTCCTCCAACGTTCACTTGTTTGAAGGAGTTACGACGTTATCTCTCATACATTACGTGCGTTAGCTTCATCATATTACGACGTTAACATGTTCTGTTACGTGCGTTAGCTTTGTTTTTCTTCAGCATTTTGCACTTCGTTTTCTTCGATGCTTGGCTTCGTCTCTTTGTTGTTTTGTTTTGCTTATCAACATTAATCATCAAAACACTTTTAATTTATGTATGGAACAAAATGTTCCAACAATCTCCCCCTTTTTGATGATTACAAAACAACACTTCACAATGGGATTTTCTGCAAAAATACAAATATATGTATATCTTCTGAGACCAAAGTTTTCGACTTTGTCCGTTTCGTTAGAATCTTCTCCCATTACTTTTCGACTCCTTCTTTCTCCTTTCCTTTAACTTATCGAATTTTTGAATTTTTCATCGTCTTTTCGACGTCTCCGCATTTTTCTTTTCTGTCATTTTTTCGACTTCTCCTTTTCATTTTTCAACTCCTTCGTTTCTCCCCCTTTTAGGGTAAATCCCATTTTTCTTATTTTCCTCCTTTCTCTCCCCCTTTTTGTTTTCATCAAAAAGTAAAAAAAATAGCAATTGAATTTAATGATACCAAAATATAAAATATGCATGATACAATTTATGAATAAATGCATAAAGGGTAAAAAACTCCCCCTGAGAATAATATCTCCCCTTTTTAAAAACAAATACTCCCCCTGAGTAAAATCCCAAAAATCAATGTTTGGGGATCCAACCTATAGTTGGTTTTTGTTTCGAGACATAAACAATATTTGAAATATTTGTTCCTTTAGGAACCCAAATTTTCTTAACTTTTATCGTCCGTCTCGGGCTTTTGCAACTTGAAATATGATGCCCAATTTTTAAACACTTTTCGCAATGGGGTATCTTGAAATTAACGGATTCGTTTTTCAAACGAGTTTTGAATCCTAACCCCTCTTTATTCAAAGTAAATTTTTGAATACCAAGCATTTGTTCAAATTTCTCGTTTCCGCACGAGAATTTCTTTGTCAAAGATTTAAGCTCGGTTTGAATTTTGGCGAGATCATCCTTCAAAATATTTTCATTTTCAATACACTTTGAATGATCGATTTCAACAAATTTTCCCTTTTCGATAATTTTGGAATTTTCAATTTCCAAAGATTTAATTTTAGACTTGAGGGATTTAATTTCCGATAAAGCATTTTGGAAATCCGTATGTAACAACTCAAATGCATCAAATAATTCATCACGGGAGGATGTACTAACCTGGCTTTCGACGTCGCTGTCGTCGAACGAACTCCGGGCCATGAGAGCGAGATTATTTTGATTGATGAACTCATCATCTTCGTCGTCATCGCTCCATGTTGCTACGAGAACCTCCTTCTTGGGTTTGACACGGCAATTTTTAGCAAAGTGGCCTGGTTTACCACATAATCGACAAGAGTTGTCGAATTTCTTAGATTCGCTCGAGATATCCTTCTTCCTCCGGTTTAATAATGTTTGGAATTTATTAATATTCTTGGCATAATATGCCGCTTCTTCGTCGCTTTCCTCCACCAGGGTTTCTTCTTTCTTCCTCGAAAT
This sequence comes from Orobanche coerulescens, assembly GCA_033398695.1. Classification (NCBI taxonomy): domain Eukaryota; kingdom Viridiplantae; phylum Streptophyta; class Magnoliopsida; order Lamiales; family Orobanchaceae; genus Orobanche; species Orobanche coerulescens. Next base: position 12,020,806 of record CM065813.1, on the reverse strand, counting down.
CTTAGCCTTCATGGCTAACGATCGTTCCTTCGGCTTCGGCTTGACACTTCGTGATTTTAAAACAATCTCATAATTGATTAGTGAACCAACAAGGGCACTAAAATCGAGCGTGTTGAGATCTTTGGATTCCATAATTGCGGTCACGGTGCCGTCCCATTCACTAGGTAGTGATCTTAAGATTTTCTTGACTTTTTCACTACTAGATAATGGTTTGCCAAACGAAGCTAGTCCATTGGTGATGACCGAGAATCTATCGAGCATATTTGTGATGGACTCGTCACCCTTCATCATGAATAACTCGTAGTCATGGAGAAGCATATTTATCTTCGTCTCCTTGACTTGAGTCGTCCCTTCGTGTGTGATTTCTAGAATTTTCCATATTTCTTTCGCACTCTCACACGATGAGATTCGATTGACCTCTTCCGGATTTAAGGCACAAAATAAGAGTTGAGTAGCCTTACAATTTAGATGGTCATTTTTCCAATCGGCATCGTCGTATTCTTCGAAAGATTTGAGCGTACCATCGGATTTGATTGGAACTTTTGGGCCAAGGCAAATAATCTTCCAAATCTCGATGTCGTATGCTCGGATGAATATTGACATCTTCTTCTTCCACGTCAAATAATTTGAGCCATCAAAGAATGGTGGTCGGTTGAGAGCAAGGCCTTCGACTGGAGAGAATTGAAACGCCATTTTTGGATCTTTTCTCCTCGGATGTTAAGCCGCGTATTGGAGTACGGCTCCGATACCAATTGTTGGGTACCGATTCGGATATTTGCGCCGTTTGCGGAAGCGTAAATAAAAAGTGCGGAAAATAAAGGACACGAGGATTTATAGAGGTTCGGCTATAAACGAGCCTACGTCCTCTCTTTATCTTCTTCAATAGGTTAAAGATAGCAACCTCTTTGCCTCTCTTCTATCGGTCGAGGTATAACCGTTTACAATCACGTCTTCTATTGGTCCGTGATAAACCACTCGTACTTGTCTTTGCGTCGGTCCAAGTTAAACCGTTTTCCTTTTCTATCGGACAAGGAAACAACCGCTCTAGCTTTCTATTGGCACTAGATAAGCCTCACTAAGATAGCAATTGCGATTCTAACAATGCCGGATCCTTGATCCTAATAACACCGAATCCAATCGTATCTTTTCTTTTACCACTCGTGTATGATTTTGTGTATAAACACTCAAACACTCAATGTAAGCTCGATATTACAACAACAATACAATGAATATCAATCTCAGATGAATATGTAGTATGCTTGATGTTGTTGTACTCAATCAATACCATAAGCATGGTATTTATAGGCTCCATCATCAAACTAGCCGTTAGCTGCCAGACTGCTCATTACGTACGTTATATGCTCTCCATTACGTACGTAAGCCTCATTACGTACGTTAACCATGGATGGTTACGTACGTTAGTATCTTCACAAATCAGTCCAGTGAGTTTCATCATTTGAGTTACGTACGTTAGCCTTTCCTTTGTTACGTACGTTAACATTACGTCACTGATGACGTCATATATCCGTTGCATGCTTTTCTGACTTTGACTCCTCCAACGTTCACTTGTTTGAACTGAGTTACGTACGTTATCTCTCATACATTACGTACGTTAGCTTCATCATATTACGTACGTTAACATGTTCCTGTTACGTACGTTAGCTTTGTTTTTCTTCAGCATTTTGCACTTCGTTTTCTTCGATGCTTGGCTTCGTCTCTTTGTTGTTTTGTTTTGCTTATCAACATTAATCATCAAAACACTTTTAATTTATGTATGGAACAAAATGTTCCAACATGATGAGCCAGTCTTCCCGTCGTTAGGGGGAGATGCGAACGATCATGTTCGAGTAGAACGACTTGGAATTGTCGTAGTTTGTCCCTACTGTGCCTCACCAAGTTCCCTAAAGTGACGAGATTAAATACATGCTGCAAACATGTCTGCAAGGATTGTGTCCGGTTATGGACGTTCGTCACCTATAAATGGTGATATGGTAACACCACAAATTGTGGTAGATGGTGTTACTAGGCCGTGGATCTCATAGAGCATTGGGATGCCACTTGGTTCGATAAATACTCTCGCTAAGAATGTATGCGAGCTTGGTACATGAAACTTGATCATATGATCAAATGAACTCATCCGTCTCATGTGATTCTGGATTATAGTCATCATTGGGGGACGCCTCAATGAATGCCAATCCATAAAGAGTACTCTATGAATAAAGCCGGTTCATGAGGACGTGGAATGTGAGTTTAATCGAACCATACTTCGTTGAAAATCTACAACGTTGTAGCCTTGGCCTAAAATGGAAACATATGCGACTCTAGTATAAACAAAGTGATAGCCCTTTGTTGAAGTGGTACCGACACTCCAAAGATAAGATCTATCCGTAAACTTTGTTAAAGCGAGTGAGAGAAGAAGTTAAACTCACCTCATGGCGCGAGGTTTCTCATGAACGCACTGGAATCGACTACGATGACACGAAACTTAGTTGTGCTATCGTAATGGATGTTATAGCATCCACTATCTTTTCAGTTAGATAGTTTCCCAAAACGACGTGCAGCTTGTGGTTAAATCTTATCTTAGTGGGGAACTAAGTTAAGTGATAAAAAGGATCTCGTGGTGGATCAGACTCAAATCAAGTGGCTCCTGACCACGGAGTGCGACGACAAGTGATTGTCGGGGACGCATACTAAGTATATACTTGCTTTGGAAGAGATATGAAACTTTTGCGTGTAAAACTAAGGGTTTATAGTGATGTACTCTTGTGAGACTAAGAGATTCCGCTAAATCCAAAGTTAAGAATGAAAGAATCTTGGGGACACTTGATGATGCGTATTCATCAATCGGTTTAAGGCAATCTAAGGGACGGTTTCCCTAAGAGACGATAAAGTAATGCCTATATGATTCCCAATGATTAGTCGAAGTCATCATAAGACTTGGCTCACTTAAGTGATGATGCAGTCTTAAGAGAAAAGTACGGTATTATGTACTCATGTTTGACTCGATGCACTCATTCGTAATAATCCGGTAAAGCCACTGTGATGATGGCCTAGGATGCGCTCATGCAATGTCTGTGATTGACAAGAAGCTTGAAGCTCGCTCTATCTCGATAAAAGGACACTTGAAAGCGATACCGAATGCGCGAATGTGTTGGTCTATCTTCCATATGACCCAAAGGGCAGCTCACTTGATGGAAAATGGTGAAATTGGTACCACTGGAAAGGTTTGTGTCTACTTTCCAAGGAAACCAACCATTTGATCACATCCATCATGTTGAGTGACATATGACTATTGTTGCAAAGTAGGATGGGATATGTCCAGTAATTTGCTGAGTCAACTTCGATAGAGCTTTGTGATCTGCTCAGGTCGATCTAGGTTACGTACTGTATGTGAATGAAAAGCTATGGGTGTCTAGTTTTCATAAGTCCTTACAGTTTCGTTGATACCTATTGAATCGAATAAGTTATGACTGATTTAGTGCATGGAGGTCAAGACTTTGGAAAACTTGATAAGTCTTTAGCGACTCTGCACTTTGGATGTGTCGCGCTCTTTTTGTCCTTAGACCAAGGTTTGTTTTTTCCCATTGGGTTTTCACTTGGTAAGGTTTTTAACGAGGCGACCTATGAGAACATCATACAAATGATGCGTTGTACTTCTGTTCAACTTAAACCAAGAGGTATTTTTCCCACTGGGTTTTTCCTTGGTATAGTTGTGAGGGCAACTTGGCATCTGACTCCTATGATTTGAGGTACTCATCAGGGGGAGTCGTTATGTATACATCAGGGGGAGTATACACGACATGTTATGTTGGTGCGTTGCAATCTTTTCCTCATCAAGCCTTTATTTTTCCCATGGGTTTTGTTTTGGCTTGGAATAGGTTTTTACGAAGGCAACATCTTCTGCACCATTGTTGTATTAGTGCTCGACACAGGGGGAGTGTTCCGGGAATTATTATTCCCGTGATGTGTCTTACCTAATACTGATTGTAGATACATAGATGGAAGGTTCCAGATCCTTCTATAGGTAGTAGGATCCTATTAGATGTCTTACCTTATCTAGGAATCCTATGTATGGAAGGACTCTCATTGTAATGCCTATATAAAGGCCCCTCTATCAATGTTATGAATGGATTGATTTTGCTGTCTTTTACTTTCTCCTCAAACAATTTTATTATTTTTCTGGGCTGTTCCCCAAAAAATGCGGTCTTTCCATAAATTGAAATAACCCACATAAAATATCACCTTTTTTCCACTTAAAAAAATATTTTTTCTATTTTTTTAAAACTCGTGTCAGCCTTCATGGACCATAATTTTTGTAGATGGAAGGACTAATAAAATATAGGGAGAAAACTTGTTTTTCCCTTTTGTATATAGCAATATTCTTTTTTGTCCCAAGTTTAGTAACAACTCTTTTAATACCCAAATTGTCGAAATTGACCTTTACTCGAATAAAATTCGAGTCATATATTGTAATTTCGAGTAACATAATTTCGAGTCAACTTAAAAAAAACAATATCGAGGAAGGTCGAAAATATGGGTTACCGGAGTCCGAAATTTCGGGTTACACGAGTCCAATTCGTGCCACCCGAATACAATTCGGGACATGTAAATAAAAAAAAGTCTCCCGAATTCATTCGGGAGATATATAAAAAAAAAACGGGTTACACGAGTCCAATTCGTGTCACCCGAATACAATTCGGGACATGTAAATAAAAAAAAAGTCTCCCGAATTCATTCGGGAGATGTAAAAAAAAAAAAAAAAAAGCAGGTTACGAGTCCATTCGTGTCACCGAATACCATTCGTGTCACGAATTGACCTTTTTTTTTTTTTTTTGTTTTTTCATACCTCCCGAATGATATCGGGAGACATAATTTTTTTTTTTTTTCTTTTCATCTCCCGTTCATTCGGGAGACCATTTTTTTTTTTTATTTATTTTACATCTCCCGAATGAATCTGGAGACATGTCTTTTTCTTTTTTTTTCTTTCTTTTTTTTTTCTTAATTCGGGTGACACGAATTGGACTCGTGTAACCCGTTTTTTTTTTTTTTTTACATCTACCGAATGAATTCGGAAGACTTTTTTTTATTTACATGTCCCGAATTGTATTCGGGTGACACGAATTGGACTCGTGTAACCCGAAATTTCGGACTCCGGTAACCCATATTTTCAACCTTCCTCGATATTGTTTTTTTTTTTTAAGTTGACTCGAAATTATGTTCTTTCGAAATTACAATATATGACTCGAATTTTATTCGAATAAAGGTCAATTTAAATGATTTGGGTATCGAAAAATTATTCTTAAACTTGGATGAAAAAAATATTCTTTATATCTGAAAGGATAAAACAAGCTATTTCTACTCAAATATATATCAGGAACATAGCACCCCACATCATGCCCCTCAAGATAAAAGACTCTTGTATATACGAATACCATAATCATTCATTCCAACGTAACATAGTGGTTTTATTTTTTTATTTCACACGATTAATTTGCTTTATTTGCAAAAACTACTTTTAAGAAATTTAATATTTTATGATTGAATATCAACATGAAATCAAGACCTTTTATAATTGCATGCTAGGATCGTGACATATCCCTATTTATAAAAAGGATTTGGTATAGGCAAAATAGTTTTATTAGGAACTCAAGTTTGGTATTTTTAGATTAAACTTTAAAGTGTATTAAAGTAGGGATTTCAAGTTTATTCCGTTATACACGTCAGTGACTCTGTCATTTTTAATCCGTTAAGTTTTGACGGATTACTTACATGTCCGTTAAGTGCCACTTGTCAGTATTTTATTAGTCGGTAATAGTAATAAAATAATAATAAAAATTTCTAGATTTTTGTATTAATAATAAAATAATAATAAAATATATAAAAGTCTAAAAAATATAAAAGATAAAAAATCGGGAATTTTTTTAAAAAGTTGAAACTTTTTTTTTTTTTTTTTAAAATCTGAAATATTAGTATTTAGAATCGAATGTTTTTATATAAAACATATGTTTAAATATAAAATTAAGCACCATTTTAAAATATAAAATGCCATACTAATATTCTCTCCCCTCCAATTCTCCATATTCAATATTATTTCCTTCCACCTCAATTCTCTCTCTCTTTTAACCCTTTTCTTTCCACTGGTTAACCAAAAAATAAAGAAGACCAATGAATTCTACCGATCAAGGCTCGGCCAGCGATCCGACGGCTGCGCCGCCGCAATCTCCGGCGCCCCTAAGCCGATACGAGTCTCAAAAGAGAAGAGACTGGAACACCTTCGGACAGTATCTAAAAAACCAGAGACCTCCGGTCTCACTGTCTCAGTGCAATTGCAACCATGTGCTTGAATTCCTACGATACCTAGACCAGTTCGGAAAAACTAAGGTCCACTTGCATGGTTGCGTGTTTTTCGGGCAGCCGGATCCCCCTGCGCCGTGCACGTGTCCGCTGAGGCAGGCTTGGGGCAGCCTTGATGCCTTGATCGGGCGGCTGAGAGCGGCTTACGAGGAGCACGGCGGTTCACCGGAGACGAACCCTTTCGGGGAAGGCGCAATTCGAATTCATCTGAGGGAAGTCAAGGACTGTCAGGCGAAGGCGAGAGGGATACCGTACAAGAAGAAGAAAAAGAGGAAAATTAATCATCCAAACATCAAGGTTGCCCAGGATGACGACATCAATAATCCAAGGGAGCCTGTTTGAATACGAGAGAGAGAGAGAGAGAGAGAGAGAGAGAGAGAGAGAGAGAGAGAGACTTCTTCTTTTTTTGGTAAGTATACTAAATTTTCGTGAATTAATGGGTTTATCTATGTATATTATTTCTTCTAATTCAAGTTCAAAGTATAGTAAATATCATCTGGAGAAGTGACGTTTCAAATTCAAACTTGATCACAAATAGTATTCTCAAGAATACTCTAATAATAACTATATAATAGACAGAAACCCTAAAATCCACAAGCTAAAAAAAAAAAAAAAAACCTAATTCTGAAGGTTACTTTTGGTGAAGCAGGTAGTGAGTGTTGAATATTGAGCATAAGTTATGCATCTTTGGTTGGGATATGTTTTATGTCCATTAGAATAAATCTGTAAATTATATACTCGATCCATTCCTTATAAGCGTGTTCATGTGAAATCGTCGTCTTACGGTAATTTGTACCATAAAACGTAGTCTAAATTTAAGTTCTTTAGTTATTTGTTTCAGTTTTTAGAATCATTTTATTTTTTTAGGATTTTTGAGAATTTTTAATGTTTCATTTTATATTCAATTTTTTTAAAGGGAAGACATCTGACCAGACTAGCCTGTCTGACCACCACGCACATACGGGTGGGGATCTGGTGCAGTACAAGAAGGTGCTGTACACCCTTCTGCCATTGATTACACACACCCGCACGAGTTTGTGTGCGCGCGATCCAATAGTGGATCTGATGCACAACGTGGTGTTGTACTGCACCAAATCCGAATCCTGCATTTCCTGTCTCATTCAATGAACCTTGTAAGAATCATCTGAATTCTTAGAAAAATCAACTGTAAAAAAATACTGAACATTTATAATTTACACGCATTTGACATTAAAATAAGCACAATTGCATATCTGTATAGGTACCATATAGCCGCAGGTTATTTAAAAAAAAAAAAATAGGGTCATGGTCTGCATACATCTTACCTTGTTCAGACCTTGCTCTGAACGGGATATACTGAGTATATTTGATTTGATTTGGTTTTTATTCACAATATGATTAATGATGAAAATTATTTGCTACAAATCCAATGGTGAATATACACACATGTATTAATATCCACTATCTACTCGTTATTAATACTTTTTACATTCTAATCTACAACAGACACTCATTATTACTCTCCTGTCCGAGCTAAAGATTGACAAAGGGTGTATATTTAGGTAATGATTGGTATATGTAGTGATAGTAAATGTATGGTGGAGATTGAAAAGCAAAAAATATTGACAATGAACTGTGGCGGAGATTAAAAAATAAAAATTAATTATAAACAAGTGATATATGTAAATTTACGTGACTATATTTTCGATAGAAATATAAACATTTGAGCTAGACTATATATTTATTATAAAAACAAAACTATATTATTTGTTTAAGCTTAGGTGGGACAGAGCAACTAGACTATCAAGAATTGGATGATGTGCAATAAGCTCGGTGGGTGAAATAGGTAATTAGAGACATGGAAAATAGGTCCCCAAAAAAAAAAAAAAAATGATCTCATCCCGTTTGTTTCTCTCTCAAATCATGCAGTGTTGATTTCAACATTTTCCTAATTTTATTCAAATTCCGACTAAACTTTCAATAATTATTTGGGGACCCGGGAATCCGGGGCACGAATGAAATGACCTTACAGCGCACAGCACTTATTGAAAAAATATTATTATTAAAACTTTTCTAATTTTTTATAAAAAACACTGTACTTTATAATTTTTTCGGATTAACCATTGAAATAATATTTTTTTAGTTAACCACTGAAAATTTGTTTTTATTTTTAAAAAACCACTCTTACTGGGTATGACAAGTTTTTCAGGTTAAAAAAGCTGATATGACTTTTCTGATATAAATAATAATAACGTGGCATTTTTAATTGAAGAAATTGTTAATTAAGTGGCTTTTAGGCCAATAATAATAATTTAGTGGATTTATGTTTGAAAATTCCTAGAACCCCACACACTACCTTCGTCGTTCTTCTAAACCCCTCAAGACCCAAAAGCCGGTCAGAATCGATTTTTGCAATATCAAAGCGATTTTTGAAATTATTTTTCGATATCGAAGCAGGAAATGATTTATAAAATTTGAATTTAATATCATTATTTGATTATTCGAAGGATAATTTTATAATTGTTATAATACGTTCAATTGATTGATATATGCAATGGCCAATAACTTGATTTCTGTGTGGAAATAAAAATGTCATGTAGTACTTGTTCTGAATTAGCACTCGTTCCTAGCATTTTTTTTATAGATATAAGAGTATGTTTACGTTAGGTGCTTGTATTTTGAATTATGGTATTCGTAACTTGGTTATTAGATTTAGAGAGGACTAAAACTTACTGAGCCCTTCCGGTCCCAGCGTCCGGCAGGGTGCTATTATACCAGCGCCTACGTGGCGCCGATGTGGCGTCTAGTAGGCGCTGATGTGGTATATTTTAATATAAAAAAATAATAGGGGTGATACAAAAACACCCCTACTATCAAAACATTACTATATATACAGATCCAAGTCAACCCTACAAAGCGTGGTGTAGATAGTAGGAGTGTTTTTATCACTACTATTATTTTTATATTAAAATATACTACATCGGCCTTACTTAAGCGCCACATCAGCCACGTAGGCGCGATATATCTACCCTTCCGACATTTGGACTGGAAGGGTGCCGCTAAAACTTATTTATTTTAAGATTTAAAATTCTTAACTTTTATGGTAGATGTCAAATCATGTCTGAAAAATAGATAATATAGTATTATTATATAATATTTAGTTATATTAGTTAAAGATAAATAGATAAAAGGAAAATAGTTGTATTTTGTAAAATATAAAATTAGAAAATAGGAAAGTATTTGTATTTTTTACTGTAGTTTGTGATTGTTATATACTTTGAGCATATATTTATAACTCTTGTTGGATTGTTGTTATATACTATAACTTAGTCTATTGCATATAATATTTGAATTTATATTGTGAAGAGCTGAAAAAGTATCAAGCCAAACCAAAATCGAGCCGAATATTTATAAAACCGAACAAACTTCAAAAATTACCGAAGCAAACCGAAATCGAATATTTAGTACGGTTTTCAATTTCGGTCAAAAATCGAACCAAACTGAAGCGAATCCACCCCTTTGAAAGGAATGTTGCAAAAATAAAATAAAATTTCTATCTTGAATAAGGAGCATAACTGTTAAGGATCTAATTGCAACTCCAATAGCAATAGGACTATTAAATAGAATTTTATATTTTTATTCCGAGAATTATTATTTCCGTGATGTGTCTTACTTAATACTGATTGTAGATATATAGATGGAAGATTCTAGATACTTCTAGAGGTAGTAGGATCCTATTAGATGTCTTACCTTATTTAGGAATCCTATGTATGGAAGGATTCTCATTGTAATGCCTATATAAAGCCCCTCTATCAGTGTTATGAATACAACTGATTGACTCGTATTTACAGTCTTTTTACTTTCTCCTGAAATACGTTATCAGCACATAGTCCCCAAATTGAGTAAGAAAAAAAATCCCCTCCTGTTTTTCTGAAAAATCGTCCGAAATTCAGAAAATCCGAAAAAAAAAGAAGACAGTTCGTCTTCGCCCGATCCAAATCGCCGAAAACCCTAGCCGTCTTCTTCCACTTTCAGTAGATCCGTCCAGCACAGAACCAGACCAGATCGGAGAAGCCTCCTCGACGAGGAGATAAACAGAAAACTAGGAAGGACAGTTGATCGGAGCTTACATCCTCACCTTGACAAAGACCGCACTAGATCGGAATCACCCACAGATGTCGCCCTCCCCCTCCGTCGCGCCACAACAGTCCGAGAACCTCGACCGCCATCTCCAATTACAGCTCGCCGCAAGTGAATCAGATCGACCCGCATGACCCGTCGTCGCACATCCCCCAGCCCGTCGCACCCAGTAGTCCGTCCCACTCTCGCCCAGACTGCTGCAAACCCTAGCCCGGCCCGTGATCCAGAACCAACAATAGACATTTGACCCGGCACTTAATCAGCAGCCCGACCCGACTCGGTTGCTGACCCGACCCGCCCAACAGTCCCGTTTTCAGACCGTTTTTGTCCAACCGACTGTTACCTAAAGCTGCGACCCGATCTGATCAAAGCACCGCCGGATCGTCCAAACAGTTTTATGCACGTGATATTTAATGTTTGAAAACCTAGTCCAGTCGAGACAAACCTATCAAAATCGAAAAAAAAGAGGAGAATTTCCACGTGTAAATTTTCTACACAGCGCAGCCGTACTAAAATCATGTTTTCCGATTCGTTAACCGTCGGATCGGTGTGAAATTTTAGCAGCATCTTCCCAACACAAATATCTGCATATTCAACGGTGGAGATCGAATTCTGAGTAATATTGATTACTGAATCTGCCGCCGAATAGAAGCAGATTTTTACGAGGAAATTTGGAGATCCGGCCTCATCCAATACCGAACTGCTGCATCGCCGCGCTCGAGTCCTTTTTCGGCCGAATTATCGAGCCCAGTAGCCCTATCCGGGCGTTTCTTAACTCTCCATCTATTCCTAATTAATGATTCACTTGTTCATTGATTTGTACACTTATGAATCTTATCATGTTTATGTTTTACGTGCATATAGGAAAATACGTTGCTCATAATGATGTGCACGCTATGGAGAGAAGCCATATTTATTATCCCGTTCAAGGATCAAAGTAAATATAGAACGGAATACCCACAAAATATGTTGCTCATATGGAGAGAAGCTCCCGTTCAAGGACCAAAGCAAATATGGAACCAAGTACCCGTAAGATTTTATTAAAGTTCCCGTTTTTCAATTCCTCTCTTTTGGGAAATTTTGTTTTGGGGAATTGGGTATTCGGGTTCTTTATCTCCCACGCTACTTTGCGGTGGATGAGACTATGAGAGGTGGTATCACTCCCGTATGTCGAAGTAAACTGTGTGACGGTCCTGGGGGAGTCACGGATAATTGTTGAAAGTCGATAGTTGTGGTTGTTGCATACACCACGGTTTGGGTGCGATTTGACATCACTGTTTTGTCAATTTTAAACCAACAATTAAATAAAACAAACATTGTCGTTAACGGTAATGTTATGACTCGTTCATGATTAGTCACGGAATTGTGACGTACAAATGGGACAAACATCGATTGCGACAGATATGTCGTGGTTAAAATCGATTTGTGACGGATTTGTCACGATGAATTGAGCGACCACCACGTTGGTCTTGACCCAATCCCATACTTGAAAAACTCCATCTTTCATCCTATTAAAATAAAATATTGCATGTGGATATAGTCATGCACCGTCTCCTTGCAATATAATATATGAAAGAGTGTAAGAGTAATTCTCATGAATTTCAACATGTAAAGCAATGGCATATTGCGGTAAATACATGAATTCGTTGACCTCGATTATAGTTCGTATGACTATAGGTCCGAATACTTTTCCGAGTATTTGTAAAGGTATGTGCCTTATACATTTGACTATGTTTAGTCGATCTTATTGGATGGTCAAGACGAGTTGGTTATGGTATATTAATTATGTCTTATGGTTCAAAATGCTTAATTATGATGCACCGCGTTGCATCCATATAACATGGCTATTATGACGTATGCTTGAAATTGAAAATTAAAATACTTGGTTGATTGATGCACTTTGGTGGATTTTATCCACACTTTTGATCATGACTAGGCGCATCCTCATTGGTATTTGTTTATGCTTTGAAAGTTCAAACGGAATCAGTGGTTTTTAAACAGCCTTAGCTGTACCGACATTCCTACTTTCTCTGCAAGTCTACCAAGTTGGAGTTACCGAAAGGATTATTAGTCAAGATAAGAAATCGAACACCCTGCTGCGTTTAGACGCACCTATGGCTGTTATTGCCATGTTTTTGCATCAACACTTATGCCATTGGATATGGTCTCAACCTTGTTTTCTCACTAAACTTGGGAAATACTAAAGCAGCCAATTTAAACATGCACTGTGATATGAGTTTAATGATCCGTGTGGTGCACAATATATGGATAGAAAGATACGGAAGTCTAGTTTCCAGAACATCTGACCGTTCGTCCATATACTTCCTAACAAGGGAGTTATCGCTGTTTTAGTGAACAAAGGTCAAGATGCGCGGGATTTTATTTCCAGCGATTGTGCTAACTTTTGTCCCAACCAACTTGGTTCCCATCTTAAATTTGCAAGTGGTCTTATGACACATATTTTTCAACCTCTTTTTGGCCGAATTTACCATAGATGATGCAGTTTTTGGTATGCGTTGTACGCTAAACTATCATATTTCAAATGTTGAAAAACAGTTTCCTTGAGGAAGCCCAAAACACGCACCCTTATAAGAAGGTCGAGCGTGTGCATGGTAGTGTTACACCATGCTTGTGTCGTAATTTTGACCCTTAGGCATATATCCTTGCCATGTTATGCACTCAATATGATAGATCATTTTGATCGTATTTGGTATATGTTGTGTCGAGAATTATACTCCTCGACCGGCGATCGCCTCAGAAACCGGGCGACCGTGCCGAAGCCCAGCAGCCAAGGAAGATCTGCCGACCGAAGGTCCCAGGACAAGTCCCGGTGCCAAGCGATCGACAACTAAGACAATCGTCTCTCGGTACTTGATGATCGACTCCTGGTGGCCGACTAGCAGACGATCATCTCTCGGCACTTGCCGAAGCCGACCTCTGGTGACCGACCAATGACGACCGCCTCATGCCGCAAGCCGATGATCATCCAGTCGGCAGAGGCCGAAGCTCAGGACAGAACCCACGTGTAGTGCCGAGACTAGATCCGCATTTCACGGATCATTGATCACAACCTGTCAGCATCTTTCCACCAGCCGACAGGCCCGCCGAAAGGTGTCAGTAGGACCGCCCGTGACAGCAACTCAGGACGCTTGCCGGCTCCTCATTGGACCGCACTGGCCCAGTGCCCGGCCATGACCTTGGACTTTAGGCAGACAACCCATGTGACTTAAAGACGATCGCCCCATTATTATATTGGACGAGAGGCGATCGCCCGCCAGGAAACAAGGCATCTCAGCCCCTATAAATAGAAGGCTCCCTGCAATTGGACAAGGATGGGTTTTTCTCTCGGCCAACACTCCAACTCCCTTCGGATTTTTACCACAACTTGGCTTTCTCACTCTTGGCAACAACTATCTCTCGGTTCTTTCTTCTCTCTCAGCCTCTCTCACACAGAAGACGATCGGCAGAGAGCAAGAACACCAAAGCTTCGCTCAAGAGCTAGATAAATAGGGTCTTTTACACTCATTGTATTTAGATTCTCACATTAATACTTGTATCTACGAATATTTGTATTAATAACATCTCGCGAGAGCTTTCAAGCCCGGGCCTAACAAACCCGGAAAATCTTGTGTTATTCGCACCCCCTCGGAAGTGCTCCCGCAACCTTGTTTGTTGTCCGTCCATTCCAGCAATATCTATCTTCGGATAATATTTTGGGCAACAACAATTGGCGCTAGAAGAAGGGGGATCTAACCCTCAATTTTTCACTCTTACCGTCTCGAAGAACACTCACTGTTCTTCGGGGTATATACCTGAAGAAACACTCACTGTTCTTCAGAGAAATCTTTCAGAATCATGACTTTTGCCTCCTCGTCGAAGAAAGCCGCTGGCCGATCCGCCAGACGCCTCGTTCCGTCGCAGTCCGAGCCACAGCCAATGGCGGAGGGTAGCCGCCGTGGTCCGGGACGCTCGATTCCACCCCTGAGGGATGGCCCAAGTCTCTCGATCGATCAGTTCCAAACCGCAGGACAGATCGAGGAGGCCATGGCCATCCTACAGGAGCGACAGAGTGCTCTCGACATGCCTCCCGCTATCACCCCCTCGGCCATCCGCCGGATGACCAAACGGAAGTACAAGGCATTGCTGACCAAGCGATCGTCAGGAGGCCCCCGTTCGCAGGGAGAGGCGCTCGCTGTAATATCCGCAATTTTCGATTTTCGGTAAATTTCTTTTTTCGGCCGGAGTACGTTTTGACGACTGTCTCATGACCGTTTCGTCATTTCGAGAATGATTAATTCTGCACTTTTTTTCATCCGAGTTCGTTTCGGTATCGTTTTGTTGAGTTCCGAGCTTTTTAGCGACTTTTCCGCACTTGAGTTCGATTCTTGCGAATCTCGTCCGAAAATGTTGTTTCGAGTTTCTCGTAAGTTCATTTAATGTTATTATTCATGTTGCGAGCTTTGGTTTGGTGTTTCGATCGCGTATCGTGATTTTTGGACGTTTTGGACCATTTTCGTAATTTCCCAAAGTTTTGGGTAATTACTTCCGTTGTTGAATTCCGAGCCGTCGGGTGGTCGGAATTGTGTGTTCTCTTAGCTCTTAGATTCGTCTTTGCGAGTACGTCGTAACCGTATCATCGATTCGTATTCAGGTTCGGGTTTCGGTCGTTGGCCGTCGGAGTTGGCCCGGCCGAGTCATGGCCGGCAACTGGGCCCAGCGGCCTCGCCGAGTCACGGCCGTAGTGCTCGGCGGCTTCTGGCGAGTCACGGCCGGCAGTGCTTTCAGCCTTCGGCGATCCGTGTCTGCGCGGCACATCTTGGCAGGCGGCACACTCGTGGCATTTTCGGCCAAACCGATCGTCACGGTGCCGCGGCACACTCCGGCCGAGCCGCGGCACTGCTGACCACCGGGAGCCATTTTTGGGCTGTGCCGCGGCACACTCCCATTGGGCCGCGGCACTGTGCGGCTATTTAAGGCCAACCAATGCTTTTTTCGCCATTTTTCTCCTTCTTCTACTTCTCTTCCGCGGTGGGATTGTTCCTATCATGGAGAGATGTTGTTGGTCAACAAATCCATGAAGTTTTGGAGTTCATATCATCAATCATCCATCCTATAACATCCTTTGATCGAGCGAATCAGGTCAGATTTTCTAGAAATCTAATTTTGGGGATTTTGGGTATTTTGTTCGATTTCGTCCGTTTAATCCGATTTAACTTAGGATTGTGATGGATTGATGATTATTTGGATGTATTGTATCATTTCCCTTGTTAACCCATGGTTGGATCGTATCGATTCGTTATTTTGGTCGAGTTCTTGACCGACGCCTTGAAGGTGTCCGGTAAAATGTCATAGAGGGGTTTTCGGGCGTTCTACGATTATTCTTCCTCGTATGATCGATGATTTATTGAATTTATGTTGTTAGGGTCGAATTCTTGTGAAGAACTCGAGTCGGGACCCTTCCGTTCATTATCTTCCTCGGGGTCCGAGCTTCCCGGTCGAACCGTGTTCTTCGGAGCGTTTGGTAGCGGTTATTAAGGCAAGTATCTTATTATACGACTTGTATCTTGCGACTAGTAATTACGTATGATATGTATGACGATTTTACTTGCCTTCGTAAATATGTTCCGTTTGAGTTGGTTGTGTTTTCCGAAATTTGAAGGCTTTGTGATAATAGTGATATATTGGTATACGTGTTAGGCGTTGTGCCATTTGTGCAGGATTGCGATGTACATATGAGATGGTTGTACACGTGTTTGTTCAATGTATTGTGTACCGAATGTGTGTTATGTTGGTTAAGAGTCGTTGTGATGATCATGATGTTTGTGTTGTTTGGTTTACATACTTGATTGTACATTTCAGTGTAATGTGGAATGGCTTGACATTTAATGATTATGAATTGTGTCGTGTCGATGTGTGTGTGTGTTCCAGGTAGGGTCTTACGAGGCCTCTGGAGTTCGGTACATGATGTGTACGAACAAAGTGTGTGATCCAGGTAGGGTCTGACGAGGCCTCTGGAGTTCGGTACATGATGTGTACGAACAAAGTGTGTGATCCAGGTAGGGTCTGACGAGGCCTCTGGAGTCCGGTACATGACGTGTACGGACAAGGTGTGTGATCCAGGTAGGGTCTGACGAGGCCTCTGGAGTTCGGTACATGATGTGTACGAACGATGTTGTGGCCGGGTAGGGTCCGTTGAGGCCTCCGGAGTTCGGTACATGATGGGTACGAGCGGTGTGTGGTCGGGTAAGGTCCGTCGAGGCCTCGGAGTTCGGTACATGATGTGTACGAACAATGATCGTCTAGCGATGATTGTTCGGGTAACATTTTAAATATGGATCTCGGACTCATAATGATATATTATTTAGTATGCTTTGAAAGCGAGAATCGGGCTAAGGCCTTAATGTTTACGAAAAGGTTTTGTAAATTGGGACTCGAGGTCTAAAAGAATTTACCTTTAAAAATCCCCGAGATGATGTGTTCCTTTTCAAATATCTCTTACTTGAGTTCGAAATTCTAAAACTTCTGGGAACATTTTGATAATTGATTTACGTATTAAATTCGTAGTTGCTATTTGCTTGTTACATTTCGTATGGTTTGATACTTGCACTAGTAAAACAGTGGAGTTTTACTAACCCCCGAGTATTCGGGGTGGATGTCTGATACTGCGTCCGGTACATGCGGAGTTCGGGAGCGATCACAGGATTAGCACAAGGGGATGACGAGCTGCGATACTAATCAAGAGTTGAGAGTTGGTAGAGTTTAGTTGTATTGTTAGAGTTGATTCAGTCTTCCGCTGTATTGTATTTCGACCCTTGTGTGGGTAATGTTGTTAGTCAGTCCTGTTGATAGAGTTGTGTGACCTCATCGGTCTGTGTGTTTATGTGTAAGTGACCTTAACGGTCTGTATTATTATATTGTTTGACCCTGGTCGGGCAAGCATTTGGTTGTTTATGGACGTTTAGCCTAGTAGATCCTTGCGGAAAGGGTTTACGGCGTGTAGTATTCCCTGAGCGGATTGGAGGTGTTACATTTATGGTATCAGAGCTTAGGTTGCGGAAACCTAGGCTGTTGGGTCGAGTCGAGTCGTGATTTGTCGAGTAATGTGTTGTCTTCTCGTTTGAGTCGTCAGGTGACAAGTTGAGTTGTGCGTAGTCACAACGCGTTGGATATGTTGTCGGATGAGATTAGTATCGTGGGCGACCGTCATCTCCGTGCGGCCTGTGGATGTAAGTCTCCTCTTTTATGCGAAGTACCTGTGTATCATGATTGTATCTAAATGAGTTAATTGCGGTGCATAGTTTTATTTGCACGGTGTTGTGAATATAGTTGTATTTAATACGTGTGACATATAATATATGTATAAAACTGGGCCTATTGTTGTTTTACCTTTGAACCACTGTGAGGGGTGGTATAGTGTGAAAATTGAGAACCTTGTTGGGTTTCGAATAAGGTATCGACGATTGAGTTCGTGAGAAACTCCGAGGAACGGTTTTGTTATATGTTTAAACTAGATGCTGTGAGACGTATTTAATTGGATTGTGCATGTTGGACTGTATTTTTTTTTCCGCTGCGTGAGTTCTTTCAAATGGCTTTCGGCCTTTTGCCAATTGAGTTTGATTTCGAAAACCGATTCCTTTAACCGAGTTTTTGGCGTTATGGCCTTGAACGTTTTGGCAAAATTCTTGTGACGATACTTAGTATTTTGTAAATGGCTTTTGTGAGTTTTTGAAATATTACCGTCAACGGGCTTTTTAACGTTGTAAATGGTTTTTAGCCTGGTGAGTTCCGGCGCGGGACCCACGACGCTATAATATTTTGCGTAATTACCTAGAGTTTTTGGGCATTCTAGCCCATTGAATTATCTTTAAAAACCTTGAGTATCTTAGAAAATAAATTTCGAGACGTACTTTTAAAATGAATTATTCTCTCGTGGTACATCCAAGGTGCCACAATATGTTTCAAAATTCTTCGACCTCGAGGACCCAAAATGTTTTGAGATATTTTCAATGTTTTATAAACACTTTTACTTAGACCCGAGGGTCGAATATTCTGAAAGTTTTTCACTAAGAGAAGGTGTCCTCATTTTTGTTCAAACGCAAGATGACTTTCAAGGTCTCGAAAATGAGGTTTGTTCAACTTTTTGTAAAATGATACTCAAGATCAACTGGCGTTTCCAAACTGTTTCCAAAAGGTGGTTTTCGTTTTTAAAATCTATCATTCCTGTATGTAGTCCAGGAATGTGTGTATGATATTCACATTATTGTTAGAATGTTAGCTCCCGAGTATGATGGAATTGGTGGTGTGAACGTTGAGTCATTCGCCATGCATATGTTTTGTTAGCCCTTTGTGGGAGGTGTGATGACGATCTTTAATGTTGCCATTTCATGGTGGCTTGCGTGTTATCGCACTTTGTGTGGTATTAAAGCTTGGATTTGTACGTTTGTGTACATGTGTGATTGTTTCATGATGTTTGTAATTATGTGCTGGTTATTGTTCGGACCGTTGAGGTCGCCGAATGATACCGACGTTGCTGTAGTGTTTGTATGTGTGTATTACTTTACGATGATAATCGTTGTATACGGTATGTGTTATGATTCTTCGTTGTGCGGAGTTGACATCTCCGCTATGTTGTTTTACGACGTTATTCCCCATTGTATCTAGCATTTGTATTTTCGGTATGCCGAGTCGAGGCGTTTCAACCGTGATGTGCCGAGGCATGTACGTGCAATTTGTCCTTCTCGTCAGTAACACATTTCGAGTGTGGACTCGAGGGACACCGTCGGTTTGCGAATTGGCTACCGAGACTTTGAGTCCGCGCTTCAAAGACAGATATCGAATCGGCTTTGAGAGGCCTTTGAGGGATGTTTCGCCGATTGCACTGTTGTGTCGTCTCCTTGATTTCGTTATTGTGAGTAGCGGGGACGACCTTCTTTTATAAGAGGTCGAATGTAATACCCGTATTGTTTTTGGACTTCTTCATTTCCTCTTTCTCAAGTCTATCGATTCGCTCGTGTTCGTTGATACTGTCTGAACTTGTTCTCTATTTCGGTTTCATCGTTCGAACGAGCTGTGATCTTGTTTTGGGTCGTTACGTTATCATTTGTGACTTTTCCGAGTTCGGTTTGATTCTTGTGAACCTTGTTCGGAAGTAACATCTTTTGATTCTACTAGTTCTTTTAATCGAAGTGGATCGGATTTGGAACTTCTGTATTTTCGACTCTGTCGACTCGTTTATGTTCGTTGACATTTTCTGAGCTTGTCCTACCCCTTGTTTTTGTTGATCGAACGAGCGTGGTATTGTTTCGGAATAACTCGTTTGTCGTTGTGACTTTTCAATTTCTATTCCCTCTCATGTGGATCTTATGTGAATGCATATGTTGTTGTTTTCACCGGATCATATATTGTCTCGAGTTGAGATGTGAACCTTGGAGTTGTTGTTTGAATTTTATTGTTTTTCGTGATTCGAACATGATTGTTCGCTTTTTGTTGTCTCGACCGTTGTGGTTCGGTCGTTTGTTTGTTCGGTTTTTGTCCTCGTTTCGTGATCGTTGAGCATTCAGGCTCCTTCCTAATTCCCTTAAGTTTGGGAAATTAGTCTCGTTTTCGATCTTCCAACCCTTGGGCGGTGGAATTCCGTATTTGTTCAGCGATTGGCTCGCGTTTTGATTGATGTACCGTTGGGTTGGTCAATCGTATTGATTTTCGTTCGTTGTGTTTTGTGATTGTTCGGATCATTGACTTGATTGGATTATCCATTTGATGACGCTTGTCACTTGTTGGTTTTATTATATCCCTAACGGCGACGTTGTGTTGGTCGTCGTGGAGCGTGTTTTCACGCCGTATATCCCTTTGAGTTGCTTGTAACGTTTCGCCGGATGGGCGTAAGTTACGCGTTTCGTTGCGTATCTCGTTGTGTTTTCCTGGCGGGATATTGCTTCTCCCTACTTGTTTAAGTTTCGGGACGAAACTTCTTTTAAGGAGGGTATAATGTAATATCCGCAATTTTCGATTTTCGGTAAATTTCTTTTTTCGGCCGGAGTCCGTTTTGACGACTCTCTCATGACCGTTTCGTCATTTTGAGAATGATTAATTCTGCACTTTTTGTCATCCGAGTTCGTTTCGGTATCGTTTTGTGGAGTTCCGAGCTTTTTAGCGACTTTTCCGCACTTGAGTTCGATTCTTGCGAATCTCGTCCGAAACTGTTGTTTCGAGTTTCTCGTAAGTTCATTTAATGTTATTATTCATGTTGCGAGCTTTGGTTTGGTGTTTCGATCGCGTATCGTGATTTTCGGACGTTTTGGGCCATTTTCGTAATTTCCCAAAGTTTTGGGTAATTACTTCCGTTGTTGAATTCCGAGCCGTCGGGTGGTCAGAATTGTGTGTTCTCTTAGCTCTTAGATTCGTCTTTGCGAGTACGTCGTAACCGTATCATCGATTCGTATTCAGGTTCGGGTTTCGGGGTCGTTCGGGCCGTCGGAGTTGGCCCCGGCCGAGTCATGGCCGGGCAACCTGGGCCCAGGCCGGCACTGGCCGAGTCACGGACGGTAGTGCTCGGCAGCTTCTGGCCGAGTCACGGCCGGCGGTTTCGGCACTTCCGCCGAGCAATCCGGTGCCGCAAGACATGCCGGCAGTGGCCGCGACACTCTGTGGCATTTTTCGCCAAACCGATCAGGGTGCCGCGGCACACTCCGGCCGAGCCGCGGCACACCGCCACCACCGGGAGCCATTTTTGGGCTGTGCCGCGCACACTCATTGGGCCGCGCACACCGTGCACTTATTTAAGGCCCAATGACTGCTTTTTTCGCCATTTTTCTCCTTCTTCTACTTCTCTTCCGCGGGGTTGTTCCTATCATGGAGAGATGTTGTTGGTCAACAAATCCATGAAGTTTTGGAGTTCATATCATCAATCATCCATCCTATAACATCCTTTGATCGAGCGAATCAGTTCAGATTTTCTAGAAATCTAATTTTGGGGATTTTGAGTATTTTGTTCGATTTCGTCCGTTTAATCCGATTTAACTTAGGATTGTGATGGATTGATGATTATTTGGATGTATTGTATCATTTCCTTGTTAACCCATGGTTGGATCGTATCGATTCGTTATTTTGGTCGAGTTCTTGACCGACGCCTTGAAGGTGTCCGGTAAAATGTCATAGAGGGGTTTTCGGGCGTTCTACGATTATTCTTCCTCGTATGATCGATGATTTATTGAATTTATGTTGTTAGGGTCGAATTCTTGTGAAGAACTCGAGTCGGGACCCTTCCGTTCATTATCTTCCTCGGGGTCCGAGCTTCCTTGGCCGAACCGTGTTCTTCTGAGCGTTTGGTAGCGGTTATTAAGGCAAGTATCTTATTATACGACTTGTATCTTGCGACTAGTAATTACGTATGATATGTATGACGATTTTACTTGCCTTCGTAAATATGTTCCGTTTGAGTTGGTTGTGTTTTCCGAAATTTGAAGGCTTTGTGATGATAGTGATATATTGGTATACGTGTTAGGCGTTGTGCCATTTGTGCAGGATTGCGATGTACATATGAGATGGTTGTACACGTGTTTGTTCAATGTATTGTGTACCGAATGTGTGTTATGTTGGTTAAGAGTCGTTGTGATGATCATGATGTTTGTGTTGTTTGGTTTACATACTTGATTGTACATTTCGGTGTAATGTGGAATGGCTTGACATTTAATGATTATGAATTGTGTCGTGTCGATGTGTGTGTGTTCCAGGTAGGGTCTGACGAGGCCTCTGGAGTTCGGTACATGATGTGTACGAACAAAGTGTGTGATTCAGGTAGGGTCTGACGAGGCCTCTGGAGTTCGGTACATGATGTGTATAAACAAAGTGTGTGATCCAGGTAGGGTCTGACGAGGCCTCTGGAGTCCGGTACATGACGTGTACGGACAAGGTGTGTGATCCAGGTAGGGTCTGACGAGGCCTCTGGAGTTCGGTACATGATGTGTACGAACGATGTTGTGGCCGGGTAGGGTCCGTTGAGGCCTCTGGAGTTCGGTACATGATGTGTACGAACAGTGTGTGTGGTCCGGGTAAGGTCCGTCGAGGCCTCCGGAGTTCGGTACATGATGTGTACGAACAATGATCGTCTAGCAGTGATTGTTCGGGTAACATTTTAAATATGGATCTCGGACTCATAATGATATATTATTTAGTATGCTTTGAAACGAGAATCGGGCTAAGGCCCTAATGTTTACGAAAAGGTTTTGTAAATTGGGACTCGAGGTCTAAAAGAATTTCTGCTTTAAAAATCCCCGAGATGATGTGTTCCTTTTCAAATATCTCTTACTTGAGTTCGAAATTCTAAAACTTCTCGGGAACATTTTGATAATTGATTTACGTATTAAATTCGTAGTTGCTATTTGCTTGTTACATTTCGTATGGTTTGATACTTGCACTAGTAAAACAAATGGAGTTTTACTAACCCCGAGTATTCGGGGTGGATGTCCTGCTCAAGGCCCGGTACATGCAGTTCGGGAGCAATCACAGGATTAGCACAAGGGGATGACGAGTGCGATACTAATCAAGAGTTGAGAGTTGGTAGAGTTTAGTTGTATTGTTAGAGTTGATTCGGTCTTCCGTATTGTATTTCACCCTGTGTGGGTAATGTTGTTAGTCACCCCTGTTGATAGAGTTGTGTGACCTGGCCTCGTGTATTTATGTGTAAGTGACCTTAACGGTCTGTATTATTATATTGTTTGACCCTGGCCGGGCAAGCATTTGGTTGTTTATGGACGTTTAGCCTGGTAGATCCTTGCGGAAAGGGTTTACGGCGTGTAATATTCCCTGAGCGGATTGGGGGTGTTACACTTGCCAGCCAGGGCACCTCTGTTTTCGATCGCCTAGGCGGCAACCCATCTTGGCGACCGAGGCAGTCCGGCCCCAGCCACGAGACGACGGAACTCGAGTCCGTCACCAGGAGTTCGGCGTATCCGACTCCCAGAAGGCCGACCAGCCATCTGGCTCCCCCTCGCAAAATAGCCGAGATCGGCAGCAGCGGAGTCAGGGGATCGGTACACGATCACCTCGGCTCCCGCTCCAAAAGCCGATCTACGAGCGACCATGCTACAGCAATGGCCGCGATGCAACGCCAGCTCGACGGCATGAAGACGCTCCTAGAATCTGGGGCAGGCGCCAAGAGCAAGATCGCCGGGCCGAGCGAGCCGCTCGCGGTCCACATCGAGCTCGCCCCCGTGCAGCATAAGATCGTTCCTCCGCAAACGCCTCTGTACGAGGGGAGATCAGACCCCAAAACACACCTGAGCAAGTTCAACTTCTACATGACCGAGTGTGGGGCATCAGACGCGACCAGGTGCCGAATGTTCCCTCTGACGCTGGATGACCTTGCCCACAGGTGGTACACCTCATTGCCGCCTCGATCCATCGGTTCCTTTAATCAACTGGCGAACGACTTCACAGCGCACTTCGCCGCCAAGGTCGCTCGGCCAGAAGGTCCCCTTCGCATGATGCAGATCAGGCAAGGGGAAGAAGAGTCCGACTCGGACTACATCGACCGGGTAGACAAAATCATCCTCAACGGCGAGCCCGTAAGCGATGAGATCGCCCTATACGCGGTCCTAGGAGGATTCCATGGTCTTTCGCCTATGTTCAGGCATCTTACGAAGGACCAACCCTCGACTACGCGATCTTCCGCGCTAGAGCCGCAGACTTTCTGGCCAGGCAAAGGTTTCTTCTTAGCCTATGAGCAGCGCGATCGGCGCCTGAACGACGATCTCCAGTCCTCCAGCCCGATCGCCGATCTCAAGAAATATTCATCAAAACCGGAGGACACGTTCGCCATCTACAGTTCACCATCTAACATGATGGACTAAGGCACGAGATCGCCTCCGCCGCACAACGTACACCGTCGAAGGTCGGCATCTACATGACGATCCGAGGTGGAAGAGTGCAGCCATGGTCCTGGTAGTCGATGGAACCGACTGCTTCGGCCATGCAAGGTCCCTTTGGGCCAAGATCGCCCGCCCTTCGTTTAAATACGAGGCCGGCGTAGTCTGAGGGCCCTCCAAAACTAATCAGTGGACACGTTCGCCCGCCCTCAAAGGTTCATCATCTAACATGGTGAACCCGGACAATGCGACGTGCCACTACCCCCGTCTCAACGTACACCGTAGAGGTTCGCCATCTCCATGGCGGGCTGAGGTGGAAGCAGATCTAACAAGCCGCGGAAGTGGAGTTGATTAATCCGACGATGCCTCGCGTAAGGACTCCTCTAGACCGAGACCGCACGCCCTTCGTTTAAATACGAGGCGAGGCGCAGCCTAACAGAGGACCCCCACAATAAAATGACTCAGGAGACAGACAATGTCGTTCGCGCACAAGACACGGTCATGGAGTCGGTCCATTGAACTCCGCGACTGTGCACGGTTCCTCAGCAACGAAACAATCAAGTTTCTACGAGGGATCGGCCAATGTTGTTTTTTGCAGGTACAAGACCGAAAGATAGCTAGCCAATCGACCAGATCGCCCCCGACCTCATCCTAGACGATCGCCAGCAAGAACCACCTCGCCCCATGTCTTCAACATCGGAGCAAGCTGGGGGGAAATTGTTGTGTCGAGAATTATACTCCTCGACCGGCAATCACCTCAGAAACCGGGCGACCGTGCCGAAGCCCAGCAGCCAAGGCAGATCTGCCGACCGAAGGTCCCAGGACAAGTCCTGGTGCCGAGCGATCGACAACTAAGACAATCGTCTCTCGGTACTTGGCGATCGACTCCTGGTGGCCGACTAGCAGACGATCATCTCTCGGCACTTGCCGATGCCGACCTCTGGTGACCGACCAATGACGACCGCCTCATGCCGCTCGAAGCCGATGATCATACAGTCGGCAGAGGCCGAAGCTCAGGACAGAACCCACGTGCAGTGCCGAGACTAGATCCGCATTTCACGGATCATTGACCACAGCCTGTCAGCATCTTTCCACCAGCCGACAGGCCCGCCGAAAGGTGTCAGTAGGACCGCCCGTGATAGCAACTCAGGACGCGTGCCGGCTCCTCATTGGACCGCACAGCTGGCTGCCAGCAGCAGCCTTGGACTTTAGGCAGACAACCCATGTGACTTAAAGACGATCGCCCCATTATTATATTGGACGAGAGGCGATCGCCCGCCAGGAAACAAGGCATCACAGCCCCTATAAATAGAAGTCTCCCTGCACTTGGACAAGGATGGGTTTTTCTCTCGGCCAACACTCCAACTCCCTTCGGATTTTTACCAAAACTTGGCTTTCTCACTCTTGGCAACAGCTATCTCTCGGTTCTTTCTTCTCTCTCAGCCTCTCTCACACAGAAGACGATCGGCAGAGAGCAAGAACACCAAAGCTTCGCTCAAGAGCTAGATAAATAGGGTCTTTTACACTCATTGTATTTAGATTCTCACATTAATACTTGTATCCACGAATATTTGTATTAATAACATCTCGCGAGAGCATTCAAGCCCGGGCCTAACAAAGGCAAATCTTGTGTTATTCGCACCCCCTCGGAAGTGCTCCCACAATCTTATTTGTTGTCCGTCCATTCCAGCAATATCTATCTTCGGATAATATTTCGGGCAACAACAGTATAAAATCTATATGTTGTTAGAGTGTTCGCTATGCTCATGTTTGTAAAATTTTTCAAGTGAAATTGAGTGCGTATTAAGCTATTTTCACGGAACACGATATTTTTGGATTTCGGTTTATAAATCCATTGTGACTATGATGACTAGGTCATCACAATCAATGAGTGGTATAATGTTCAAGTTGTTGAACGCCGAATGGTGTTTTCTAGTCACATATGTTCCGTAACAATTGAACCATGTTATGACTCGATGATATATATGCCAAAGTGTATCACTCATAGCATCTCATTGTGATTTCTGAGAAATAAAATCTTATGCATCACTTGTATTGGATATGTGAAAAGGAAAAATATTCATGAGTCAATATGGTCCGGCTTGCATCGGTTTTTGTAACCAGAAGATGTATTGGGAATTGACACATTTAGGCTTTAATAGTCCCGAGTTTGGACATTGATGATCCATATACCACGGTATTATCATGGACATTATTTTCTTTGAACAAAGAAACTAGTTGGATCAAAGACACCAAAGTACGGAGTCATGAGCAGGGCTCATGACCGATGATGATATTTATGTCATCCGCGTCTTGCTTTCACAAGCATGTGTGACGCTAAAGACCCCCCGATGATCCTTCTTAGCCATGTTCATTGATTAAAGCCTATTCTTTGGCACGATTATGAGATGACACCCTCCTATGCTAAAGAGAATAATGTAGCGACTCGCATAAGCATGGTGCTGAGTCCTCCCTTTTCACCGAGTCCTTATACATACATGATCATAAGTATTAGCCTGGGTGGCTTATGATGCTATGATGATGTTCACAGATGGTCGTACTCAAGTGATAACATTTATATGTTATGTTGTTCCTTTGACAATGATTGATAAGTTGATGAATCCTGAGTTTATGGTTGTCCAACTTGCGGACCAGTCATTGTAAAGGTCAGTTCACCCACTTTTAGACCAAGTCTTAAAGTGAAATTTTAACGAGTACTTTCTAACATCCAAGGCTACCTTCTCACAAATTTTGGTGCCATTTGGAGACTTGGAAGGAGGTGAACCACTTAAATGAAGTTTTCACATACCACCAGCCGTCCCAACGACCAGTTCGATGTCATTTCGACCGGTTTTTTACCACAAGGTTGATGGTTTTGGAATCCTAAACACCCGTTTATACATGCTCACGAAATTTTAAGGTGTTTGGGGCTGGTGAAGGGAGTGAACTCTTCAAGAAAGCACTAGATGTTCGATAAAACCAACGGCCTATCATCGGTTCAATCGTTTCTTTATGTTCGATCCCGGTGGTGTATGGTGGCGGTTTTGTTGGATTCTCAAGACCAGTTGCTACGGTTATGTAGCATAGATCAACATGTCATATTCACCTATACCTATCATCATTCAAATGCTTAGTTACGAGTGTAACAGTATGCATCTTGTTAACTGGATTGTGTTAACACTGAAAACCTTTATCGTCCACATGTTCATGTGCCAAAGTGCGTCACCACAACGCATTATGACGGGTTATAAATGATGAATATGACATGCGCTTTCACTCATAGTCCACTTAAAATATACCTTGGCAGACAATCTCATAAGTCACTTTGATGAGCCAGTCTTCCCGTCGTTAGGGGGAGATGCGAACGATCATGTTCGAGTAGAAGGACTTGGAATTGTCGTAGTTTGTCCCTACTGTGTCTCACCAAGTTTCCTAAAGTGACGAGATTAAATACATGCTGCAAATATGTCTGCAAGGATTGTGTTCGGTCATGGACGTTCGTTACCTATAAATGGTGATATGGTAACACCACAAATTGTGGTAGATGGTGTTACTAGGCCGTGGATCTCATCGAGTATTGGGATGCCACTTGGTTCGATAAATACTCTCGCTAAGAATGTATGCGAGTTTGGTACATGAAACTTGATCATCTGATCAAATGAACTCATCCGTCTCATGTGATTCTGGATTATAGTCATTATTGGGGGACGCCTCAATGAATGCCAATCCATAAAGAGTACTCTATGAATAAAGCCGGTACATGAGGACGCGGAATGTGAGTTTAATCGAACCATGCTTCGTTGAAAATCTACAACGTTGTAGCCTTGGCCTAAAATGGAAACATATGCGACTCCAGTATAAACAAAGTGATTGCCCTTTGTTGAAGTGGTGCCGACACTCCAAAGATAAGATCTATCCGTATACTTTGTTAAAGCGAGTGAGAGAAGGAGTTAAACTCACCTCATGGCGCGAGGTTTCTCATGAACGCACTGAAATCAACTACGATGACACGAAACTTAGTTGTGCTATCATAATGGATGTTATAGCATCCACTATCTTTTCAGTTAGATAGTTTCCCAAAAACTAACGTGCATCTTGTGGTTAAATTTTATCTTAGTGGGGAACTAAGTTAAATGATGGAAGGATCTCGTGGTGGATCAGACTCAAATCAAGTGGCTCCTGACCACGGAGCGCGTAGACAAGTGATTGTCTGGAACGCATACTAAGTATATATTTGATTTGGAAGAGATATGAAGCTTTTACGTGTAAAACTAAGGGTGCGCTTGGTTCAAAGAGGGTAATGGGAATAGCAAAGGTAAAGGGAATACAATGGAATATAAAGGAATGGAATGGAGATTATCATTATCTTTGATAGCGCTTGGTTTAAGAAAAACACATTAACCTCCAAAGTGGTGGTGGTGGGCCGCCGGTGGCCGGTGGTGGTGGTGGTGGTGGCGGTGGCCGGTGGTGGTGGTTCTTCTTTGGTGGTGGTGGTGGTGGCCGCTTTGGTGGTGGCTGGTGGTGGTGGTGGCTGGTGGTGGCGGTGGTGGCTGGTGGTGGTGGTGGTAGGTAATCATTACCTTTCCTCCCAATTTACTGAGTAATGTCTCATTACCCACTACTAAGCAATCATTGCATTCCTTGCTCCTAACCAGGCATGTTTATTCATTGCCTTTCCCATTACCTACCTCCTGATACCCCCAACCAAGCACCCCCTAAGGGTTTATAGTGATGTACTCTTGTGAGACTAAGAGATTCCGCTAAATCCAAAGTTAAGAATGAAAGGATCTTGGGGACACTTGATGATGCGTATTCATCAATCGGTTTAAGGCAATCTAAGGGACGGTTTCCCTAAGAGACGATAAAGTAATGCCTATATGATTCCCAATGACTAGTCGAAGTCATCATAAGACTTGGCTCACTTAAGTGATGATGCAGTCTTAAAAGAAAAGTACGGTATTATGTAGTCATGTTTGACTCGATGTACTCATTCGTAATAATCCGGTAAAGCCACTGTGATGATGGCCTAGGATGCGCTCACGAAATGTCTGTGATTGACAAGAAGCTTGAAGTTCGCTCTATCTCGATAAAAAGTACACTTGAAAATCGATACCCGATTTGCCCAGAATGTATTGGTCAATCTCCCATATGACCTACAGGGCAGCTCGCTTGTTGGAAAATGGTGAAATTGGTACCATTGGAAAGGTTTGTGTCTACTTTCCAAGAAAACCAACCATCTGATCACATTCATCATGTTGAGTGACATATGACTATTGTTGCAAAGTAGGACAGGATATGTCCGGTAATTTGCTGAGTCAACTTCGATAGAGCTTTGTGATCTTCTCAGGTCGATCTAGGTTACGTACTGTATGTGAATGAAAAGCTATGGGTGTCTAGTTTTCATAAGTTCTTACAGTTTCGTTGATACCTATTGAATCGAAGAAGTTATGACTGATTTAGTGCATGGAAGTCAAGACTTTCGAAAACTTGATTTTTGGATAAGTCTTTAGCGACTCTGCACTTTGGATGTGTCGCGCTCTTTTTGTCCTTAGACCAAGGTTTGTTTTTTCCCATTGGGTTTTCACTTGGTAAGGTTTTTAACGAGGCGACCTATGAGAACATCCATATAATGATGCGTTGTACTTCTGTTCAATTTAGACCAAGAGGTATTTTTCCCACTGGGTTTTTCTTTGGTATAGTTGTGAGGGCAACTTGGCATCCGACTCCTATGATTTGAGGTACTCATCAGGGGAAGTCATTATGTATATATCGGGGGAGTATACATGACATGTTATGTTGGTGCGTTGCAATCTTTTCCTCATCAAGCCTTTATTTTTCTCATGGGGTTTTGTTTTGGCTTGGAATAGGTTTTTACGAAGGCAACATCTTCTGCACCATTGTTGTATTAGTGCTCGACACAGAGGGAGTGTTCCGGGAATTATTATTTCCGTGATATGTCTTACCTAATACTGATTGTAGATACATAGATGGAAGGGTCTAGATCCTTCTAGAGGTAGTAAGATTCTATTAGATGTCTTACCTTATTTAGGAATCCTATGTATGGAAGAACTCTCATTGTAATGCCTATATAAAGGTCCCTCTATCAGTGTTATAGATACAACTGATTGACTCGTATTTACAGTCTTTTTACTTTCTCCTTAAACAATTTTCACTTTATAATTTTTTTTGTATCGTATTGAACTATTTTCTTTTACTTACAACATATTTTATTATTTTACATCATTCATATACTAATATCCAGTCATATTTTTCAAACTAATAGAAAGCCAAATATTAGTATATAAATTTTTGTTGGATTTACCTAAATATGCATATATTTTTCAAGATATTATTTTCTTATAATTTTAATAATATATAAATATAAATATTAATGGTCAAAAGAGTTGTACTTTGAACTTCCTATCAATTGCAACAAAAAATGAACAGGGGTACTACAGATTTCCTCTATGTATTATTTTGCAGGATTAAGCCGAACAAACTGTATCACACGGAGGAAGAAGGGACCGCAATTCAGTATTCACCACGATTTGATTGTATTACGCATGGAATATATATAGTACGATGATCAAGGTTTAGGTTTAGATCGAGGAGCTTTTTATACCCAGTCAATTATTACATGTAGAGTATTAGTATCATATCTCAAGGGATATATAGGGTCGGTTTTGGTGAAAGTGGTTGTTAAATTAAGAAATAAGAATGAATTTGGTACATAGATTTTGATTAAATGGATGACCAAGATTTATTCACATGAAAAATTATGCATACAATGCATTATTTTGATGTATATAATTCATAATTTTAGTGTTAACATTTTATTACATGAGATGCATATTTTTTATGCATAGTCTAATCTGAACCATAGCTCATACAAAAATCAATTGTTCGGATCTAAAAAAAAGGACTTTAGCCGACGACCCGAAAAAAAACGGCCGACGACTTTAAAGTGTCGTCGGCTAAACTTTGCACTTTAGCCGACGACTCGGGTTGCGGTCGCCTAAACAGTTTTAGCCGAAGACTTGATCTAGGTCGTCGGCTAAAGTACAACATAGTCGTCGGCTATACTAAAGAGGTTTAGCAGACGACCTAGATATTGTTTAACCGACGGAAAAAAAAAAGTTTTAGCCGACGACTTGATCTGGGTCGTCGGCTAAACCTTTTCCAAAAAAAAAAGGTTTTAGCCGACGACTTGATTTGGGTCGTCGGCTAAACCCTTTCCCCAAATAAAGCCTTTCGAAAAAAATGGGGTTTAGCCGACGACCTAGATCAAGTCGTCGGCTAAACCTCCAAGTGAAAATTATATATAGTTTACGGAACACCAACCCAATCTTGCCCCTCTCCCCGCTAAAGAGCACATTTCTATTCCCGATCCTGTCAGTTATTCCCGAAAAAAGCTTGTGAGTTGCTACTTTGAGTTGTGCTAGCTGGAGTGACGAAGGTTTCTACCAGTTGTTATAATCACCATTTCGATTAAGGTACGTATTTTATTGTATTTTTTATTGTGATTTCAAAACTTTGTATTATTCATGTTGTACATTCGAAAGCTTTTATGTATAACGATTAAGTTTTATGATGATAATCATTATGATTAATTGTTTGTTGTGATTTCATTTATAATTTGAACAATATTAGTTAGTTGGATTAATATTGGAAAATTTATACATTTTCAGTATGGACAAGAGTTGGATTGGGTTACGAAAATGGGATCCAAGTGTAATGGATGGGATGAAGCAGTTTATGAGATTTGTAAAAGAGCACGACAGTGGTAATACGTTGCACTATTGTCCGTGTAATAAATGTAGATGTCGTAGTGATATGTTTCGTTTCCCATTTGATGAGGTCTGGGAACACCTAAAGAAGAATGATTTTTGGAGTAAATATACATGTTGGATAACCACGGTGAAGCACCGAATTCTGTTATTCCGTATGATCACGGACAATTTAGTGGTAACGACGGGTTCACCGATCCGAAGAGGAGGTTGATTGATGATGTGTTTGGTTTTTCCGAGAAGTTTGTACCAACTGAGCCAATTCCACGACCCCGTAGACCGTTGCCTTGCAATACTGCTGGGCTTGACAGGTACAACAAGCTAATTCAACTCCAACAGACCCCTCTATATACCAGGGTGTAACATGACTGTTCTTTATTGTGTCATGGAAACGATGAGATTAAAGGTGGAAAATAGATCATCCATCAAGTCTGTAGATGATTAATTGGAGCTTAAGAGTAATATGCTTCCACAGAGTCATCATCTTCTTAATACATATACAAAAATGAGACGAATTTTGAAAGATCTTGGTCTTTCCTACATTAAGATCCACGTCTGTATGTATGATTGTGTTCTATTCTGTGGGCATCCTAATGAAGACCTCACGAGATGTCCTGTATGTGATACAGAGAGATATAGGATCACTCCTTCTGGAAAAGAGAAACCGGTGAAGGTACTTTGGTATTTTCTACTGAAGGACAGGTTGGAACGGCTTTTTATGTCTCCTCACACGGCAAAAGCAATGAGATGGCATGCCGAGCTGTGCACTAATGACAGGGATACTATGATACACCCTTCGGATGGAGAGGCGTGGAAGCATATAGATAGGGAGTATCCGAATTTTTCTTCAGATATCTGAAATGTGAGGCTCGGGGTTGCATCTGATGGTTTCAACCCTTTTGGTAACATGAGTCTTTCATATACCATATGGCCTGTTGTAGTGATTCCTTACAACCTTCCTCCGTGGATGTGTATGCGGAAGGAGTATAATATGTTGACCTTGTTATTCCCGGGGCCGGGATATCCGGAAAAGTGTATCGATGTGTATATGAGACCTTTGATAGAGGAGCTGAAATTATTGTGGGAGCAAGGTCATCCCAAGCACGACAGTTATTCGTCCGAGACGTTCTACTTGCACGCCATGTGTATCGGCACTATTAGTGATTTTCCTGCATATGGAATGCTGTCTGGATTTGTTATTAGTGGATATAGAGGTTGTCGAGTGTGTTTGAATGCAGATTGTGGTAGGTACCACTGTAGGAAAGTTATCCGAATGTGTCATCGGATATGGCTTGAGAGGGAACATGAGTGGCGTATGGATGCTGCAGCATTTGATGGCACTGTAGAAATGGGCGAGCCACCACGACAGTTGACAGGTGATGAAATACTATCGATTCTTAATGAGTACGATTTTGGTCAGCTTAACAACCATCCTGATGTGATTGCAGCAACCCCTGAAAGGCTCGACAGGTATAAGTATTGGTCGCACAAAAGTATATTATGGGAATTGCCTTACTGGTACAAGTTACTGATAAGGATCTTCTTGGATGTCATGCACATTGAAAAGAATGTTTGCGAAAGTGTGGTTGGGACAACCTTAGGTTGGGATGGAAAGACCAAAGACGGGCCAAAGTCACGCAAAGGTTTGGAAGAAATGAGCATAAGAAAACATTTGTGGTTGAAAACTGTCAAGGGAAAACAAAAAATGCCTAAAGCAGCTTACACCATCACCGCCGAGCAGAGAACCGAGATATTTTGCTGGATAAAGACTGCTAGGTATCCTACCGGGTATGCTGGAAATATAGGAAGATGTGTTAATTTCAGGGAGAACAAGTTAACTGGTTTGAGGAGTCATGATTGTCATATCCTACTCCAACGCCTATTTCCGGTATTTATTCGACCGTACTTACCAAAACAGGTGGTCGAGCCGTGTGTTGCATTGTCAAGATTTTTCCATAAATTATGTGCGAGAGAAGTGAAGAGATCTGATTTGCGTAAAATGCAAGATTAGATCATCTATATTTTGTGCAAGTTTGAGCGAATATTTCCTCCAAACTTTTTTGACCTCATGCCTCACCTCATGATCCACCTTCCTCGACAGTTATTGATCACTGGTCCAGTGCACTACACGTGGATGTACCCGGTTGAAAGGTAACATAATTTTGTATGATATATATATTGTCAAATTAAGTATGATTTCTAACACAATGACAATATTACAGACAACTCGGTGATTACAAAGACTCCGTGCCAATAAGTCTGCACCGGAAGGATGCATTGCAGAATCTTACCTTGCGTCAGAGTGTATTACGCATATCAAGTTGTATTTGGGCACCTTCTGTAATGCCCGGATAATTATTGTGTATTTATATTGTAAGATTCAACTTTGTGATATTATTATTCGGAGGTTGGTTTCCCGTATTTCGTACCCTTACGTTTTGGTATCTCCAGCATTCTGCATGCATGGTTCTGCACGTGTTAACGTACACTATCAGGCGTACATAACATACGCTAAGACTGCAGTATTACGTACGTTATCTGATGTGCTTAACGTACGTAAGCTAAGTCAACTTGGGATCGGATAAGGTTCGGTGTGTGGGGGCCAAGGAAGGGGCCCGGGAAGATTCGTGTGATGTTCCGCGTGAACCTGGACATAGGTGTTACGTACGCTATGGTGCATGTTTTATGTACGCTAAGGACATGGATATTACGTACGTAAAACCATTGTGATTACGTACGTAAGGCAAAGCCAAAATCAGTCCAGTGAGTTCTGGTCATACGACTACGTACGCTAAAGCTAGGGTATAACGTACGTTAAGTTTGTTACGTACGTAAGGTTATTTGCATAACGTACGTAATGCCCAAAATTCTAT
Organism: Orobanche coerulescens; assembly: GCA_033398695.1. NCBI lineage: Eukaryota > Viridiplantae > Streptophyta > Magnoliopsida > Lamiales > Orobanchaceae > Orobanche > Orobanche coerulescens. The sequence goes on along the minus strand of CM065813.1, from coordinate 11,985,808 downwards.
TTATAGACCTCGACCCTATTTCATTTCTCACCTTTCATTTGGCCGATTTTTCGTGTTCTGGAGATCTTTCATCACCTCTTATCCTTCATATCATCTTCTGGGACGATTCTTGGGAAGCTTAGACCTTGTAGATTGGTGTTCAAGCTTCCAGTGTTTGAGTTTATTCAAGTTCTTCGTTGTTCATCAATTTATTGAGGTATGTGATCCTTCACCAACTAATTTAGCATGATATTAGTAACTTTTTGGACCTGTTTTGAGTAGACCGAATCAGTTATCTTCTTAAGGAGCCTTTCATCATGGTTTAGAAG